>QEPC01011998.1:335666-377814 GCA_003113815.1 Sphenodon punctatus | reverse complement strand
ACCTGGCCTCCCTCATCCATGCCTTCATCACTTTGAGGCTGGACTACTGCAATGCGCTCTACGTGGGGCTCCCCTTGTTTCTGGTTCAGAGGCTACAGTTAGTGCAGAATGTGGCAACCCGTCTTCTTATGGGGACGGGTCATCGGGAACATATTACACATGTGCTCCAGACTCTGCACTGGCTGCCAATAGCGTGCCAAGCCAAGTTCAAGGTTTTAGTGCTGATCTATAAGGCCCTGCACGGTCTGGGCCCTTCATACCTCAGGGACCGCCTCGCCCTCCATGCCCCAGAGCGGCTCCTGCGGTCGGCCGGGGGTGCCTTCTTGGAGGTTCCCCGCGTAAAGCGGGGGGCCACAATGGAGAGGGCATTCTCGGTGGCCGGGCCGCGTATTTGGAACTCCCTTCCAGAGGAAGCTCACCTGGCCCCAAGCCTATTGTCATTCCGGCGGTGTTGTAAAACCTGGCTGTTCGCCCAGGCCTTTGGGGGTGGGGGTGGGTTAGGGTTAGGGTTGTTTTCGCCCCTATCCTGTCTTATTGTTTTAACTTCCGGGGCCCTGTTTTAAATATTTTTATTGTTGATTGTTTTAAAATTGTTTTATACTGTTTTTATGTATTTGTATTGCTGGAAGCCGCCCCGAGCTGTTCACAGGAGGGGCGGGGTACAAATTGCAGAAATAAATAAATAAAATTAGTCTTCAGCTCGAGCCCTCTAAACACAACAATCCCACCTTGGTCTCCCACGCTGTCCTAGCGGTAAGTTCCCAAAGCAATCCAACTCTTTTGGGTAGGTCGAACAGCTCCCAGGTCCTTCCTCGTTGGAGTCCAAGTGCATACTGCCTGGTGCTCTGTGCTGCTTCTATTTATGGCTGGTAGCCACAGCCATCTACTTCCTTTGGGCCCTCATTGGTCCAAGGAGTCACATGCTCACTGTCTTGTGACTCCAGCTTACTGCCTGCAGCTAACAAGCTTTTTCCCACTGGAGTGGTACTTTCAGGGGCTAGTTACTTACGACCAGACGGAGCTGACAGCTTCAGGCAGCCACTCTGTCACAAAGGTATTAAACAAAATGTATGTATTTAAGTAGCACTGGAAGCAAGCTTAATATTCTAGCCATCTGGCCTCTTTCAGGACTTGCATTCTACAGTCATGTAAGTCTTAACTCCCATTATCACTGTACCTAGCTACATCGGGTTGTAAATCCAGTATGAAATACCTAACATAATATATAGACATACATATGTGCTAGATGAAATATGCAGATGCATGATGGCAATGCGACTGTAGGCTTTGTGGACTAGCGTTGTTTAAAATATTTCCTTGAGGACAGTTGTGCTGGGGGATTGTACCCACTCAGTGGGTACAATTCTAGCTCCACTAAAGTCAATTGAAGTTTAACCATATGTGGCAAGCCAGCTGGCTCTCAGCCAGCAATTCTTGGCAGGATTGGTTCAAACAGTCCACAGATGCCAAATTCCCATCATCAACTGAGATTTTTTTACAATCTCCAACCAAAAAGTAAATACAATTCTCCAACTCCCTATCTTCAGGACATTTTTCACCTGCTCTGCTGAAGCCTCATGACAGGCTTTCCCCAGCTCTCTGCCTTGGGCTGGGTCAGCTTCCTCAGGGAGCTCCCAGCTCTCCGTAGGACCTTGGTCAGCTCCCAGCAGAACTCCAAGCCCAGATCTTTCTGGCTTCCCTGTCAGAAGCAGACTGCCTGATTGCTGAGGCTTGCTGCTTTTATAGCACCAGAAGTGGGTGGAGCTAGGACAACAAGAGGCCCCTTTTAAAGGGCCATTGCCCAACCTATTACACCATCATTGACTTAGAGTGTGGATTGTTCTCAGAAACAGATGCTCACATTAGCCTTCTTTCCATGCAAGTGAAGCTTGAAGAAACCTTGTTTAATCAACCAATGAAGAGCATTGTGTCTCCTCCTTAGAAAACCAGTATACTAAAAATACTAAAGTGCGACTTCAGACAGAAAGTTGTCCATCCAACCATTTAAGTTGCAACAAGCAGGAACAAATTTACAAGGCTACCCAAGTCAGCAGTGGTCTAACTGTTGCGTGAAATAGGGATCTATAATAGTGTGATATTGCTTTCCTCTTTCTGTCAACTATAACTGAGATATTCATACCAGCAACCCCTTTGAAAAAGAGTTAATAAAGCTGGGGCTATTGTTAGGCACCATCTTCCAGTTTCAACCATATGTGGCCTGCTAGGAAACAAGATGTTTATAGCAGGGGTAACAGAAAAGCTAGGGAGCTCTACAAGTGTAGAGATTTAGAAAACAAACTGCATGTCCTCTGTGCTGATTTTCCTTTGCTCTGTTTAATATATTCACTGATGATTGCAGGATTTACATTGCAGGCTGAAGTAGCTTTGGTACTCAAGCTACCTAATTGCAAACAACGTTATGTCATATCAATACATCTCAGCCCTCATGTTTAGGGATTAGAGTCCATTACGCGGCTCTGATGAGACTGCTAAGTCTCAATTCACTTTGGATGTTTCACAGATCACTACTAATAATGATTTCCAGTCACTCTGTTCTGAGCTGGATAGGAAGCAGGGTCAACCCTAATCTAGTAAATCAGTGAATCTGCTCGCTCTCTGTTTTGTGACTGCAGTCTGCAGGGGTTAGAGCAGACAAGCTAGGCTCCCCACATTGATAGCTAGCAGGGAGCAGACATTGCAAAGGCTGGAGAGGGAGCAAGATTGGCAGGAATTATAGGACGTTCCCAAGCTTACACAGCAAGCCTGGTTCTTTGTATTTGATCTATTTAAATTCTTCTCCCGATTAATGGGAGACATGTTGAATGGAGACTGACTGTGGGCGTTTACTTTCTTTTCTTTTACTTGCTAGAATCTGAGTTTGCAGGCTCCTGAGCCTTTTTGACACTGAAGAATAGAAGCAATTGTTTCTGAGGAAGTTCTCCACAAAGGGCTAAATCCTACAGCTGAAATGGGAAGTTATTTCTGTAATCGCAGTTAATAACTGAAATCCCTAGATAGGTTAATTGGTTAACTGTATTCTGCAGCAGTTAACTGAATTACTGAAATACAGATGAATACTGTTTTACCATTACAGTATAACTGATTTACTGGCCGTTTTTACACAGATGGAGGTGGGTGGAGGGATGGGTGTTTAGCCACAGTGGGTGGAGGTTTACACGGACACCCCCACGTCCCCCCATGGAGCCTCCTCTGGTTATCCAGAAGGCTCCGTGGGTGGAGATGGGTATGTGATGGGTGGAGGTGGGTGTTGTGTGGGAGCACACATGCACCCTCTTGGCGTTCACATGGGCAAACACCGAGCGGACACCCATTCCCCCACCCACCGCCGGCTGTATATATGGATGGCCCCCTCCGTACACCCGCCCAAAAACCGAACGGGGGGAGGGGCCGTGTAAAAATGGTCACTGTATTTCTGTGTTACAAATTTCCTGTTTACCACTGGACCAATAGGAGCAGATTTGAACCAGGTATCCAATGGGAAACTGAGTTAAACTTGAATCCAGGGTTCAGGGGGGAAACAGGAAAAGAATTATAGACAAACAGAACTAGCTGGTAACCATGGAATTAATAAGAAAATGGCAACACAATAACTAGGGCTGAATCAAAAATTCCCCCCAGTTTTCTCCAACTTGATGGAACCGGGCATTTTGACTGTTATTATTATTATTATTAACAAACATTTATATAGCGCCAGCAGTGTACATGGCACTTTACAAAGTAATAAAATAGACACGGTCCCTGCCCCTAGGGCTTACAATCTGAGCGACAGGAGCTGGGGGAGAGACATAGGAAGGGGAACAGAGGGAGAGACAAGGGGTCTAACATTCATGAAGATGCGAGGTCTCAAGTGCACGTACTTGGCTTGGTTACGATGAGAATGACAGCAGGCAGGTCCATGTGGCAAGGATAAGGGTAAACAGATCGTAGGTATAGGAATAGTGGCTCAGCAGGATAAAGAGTCAGACAGAGCAGAGCGGAAGAGGTGAGTTTTAAGGAGAGATTTGAAGGTATGAAGGGTGGGGGCAAGGCGGATGTGGACAGGGAGGGAGTTCCAGGCATGGGGGGCAGCAAGTGAGAAGGGACGAAGGCGCTTAGGGGAGCAGGGAAGGCGTGGAAGGGTGAGAGAAGGGACAGAGGAGGAGCGAAGTGCACGGGCTGGAGTATGGAGGGCGATAAGTGCAGAGAGGTAGGGGGGAGCAAGGTTGTGAAGAGCTTTATAGGTGAAGACTAGGAGCTTGTGCAGGATTCGTTCAGGAAGGGGAAGCCAGTGAAGCGAAGAGAGGAGGGGCTGCACATGGTCGAAGCGACTGGCGAGGTAGATGACCCTGGCAGCAGAGTTTTGGACAGAGATGAGGGGAGAAAGGTGAGACCGGGGAAGGCCAGTGAGAAGGAGGTTACAGTAATCGAGGCGAGAGATGACCAGAGCATGAACAAGAGTTTTGGCAGACGAGACAGAGAGAAAAGGGCGAATCTTAGCAATGTTATGGAGGGAGAAGCGACAGGATTTAGCAACAGAGTCAATGTAGGGTTTAAAAGAAAGGGGTGAGTCAAAGATGAAGCCTAGGCTACGGGCTTGGGGGACAGGCAGGATGGTGACTCCATCAATAGTTATTGACAGTGAGGAAGGAGAGGAAGGATGAGGGGGGAAGATAAGGAGTTCAGTTTTAGCCATGTTGAGTTTGAGTTGACGTTGAGACATCCAGGTAGAGATGTCAGAGAGACAGTTGATGAGACGAGCTTGAACAGAGGGAGAGAGAGAGGGAGTAGAGAGATAGAGTTGAGTGTCATCAGCATAGAGGTGGTATTGGAAGCCATGGGAGGCAATGAGTTTGCCTAAGGATGAGGTATAGATCGAGAAGAGGAGAGGGCCAAGAACAGAGCCTTGAGGAACACCAACTGAGAGGGGGAAGGAGGAGGAGGCGGAGTTGGAGAGAGACACATTAAAGGAGCGGTCAGAGAGGTAGGAGGAGAACCAGTTATGGACAGAGCCACAAAAGCCAAGGGAGTGAAGGGAATCCAGCAAGAGTGAGTGGTCAACAGTATCGAAGGCAGCAGAGAGATCAAGGAGGACAAGAATGGAATAGAGACGTTTAGATTTAGCCACCAGAAGATCGTTGGTGATCTTAGCGAGAGCAGTTTCAGTAGAATGAAGGGGGCGGAAGCCAGATTGGAGGGGGTCAAGGGAGGAGTTGGAGGATAGGAAGTCAAGGCAGCGGGAGTAGACAACACGTTCAAGCAGCTTGGAAGCAAAAGGAAGGAGTGAGACAGGACGATAGCTAGAAGGGTCAGAGGGGTCAAGAGTGGACTTTTTGAGAATAGGAGAACTGTTGCAAGTTGACATCAAAATGAATTAATCTTTGTCTGGATTCTGATCAAAATGGTCGGAAAAGTTTTTAGACTGTTTGTGCATGTGCAGAATGGCCAGCAGCCATTTTTGTGCACTCACCAATTGGAATTCTGATCTGAATACAAAAGGCCATTCCGGTTTTATGGAACTTTTCTATGAAATCAGAATGGCTGTTTCAAACCAGCCCATGAAATCAGAATGGCTGTTTCAAACTAGTGGTAGCACAGTAAATGGGACAATTTCTCGACTGACATTTTGTTTCCCCATTTACAGATTATTTACTTAGCTAGATCCTGTTTACCATTTTGCCGTTTACTGCTTTGCTGTCAATTTAAAATCTCAAGAGGTAATACCGATGCAATGCCACATTTCCTCTATCTTTTCTGCACTCTCTTTCCCTCTGTACTTTCTTGTCACTATGCCTGAAATGGCAAATCGCAGCGAATGCAGTTTCTCTTGGAAACAGGTCATTCACTTTCATTCGAGTGACACAGAAACTTACCGACTTATCTGCTGTTTTCACCATTTGTTATTATTTTTCGTGAGTTGAACAGAGCTGCTACGGGGCCGATCCCAAGCCCTATGTGCACCCGGCACTCACCCCTGGGGGCTGTGATGACACAAAAGTGCCATGGAAGTACCCAGAAGTGACAAAAATGATAGAAACTGACAACATTAATTAGAATGCCAGAAAAACAAAAAATGACAAACAATGCCACAAAAATGACATAATTGACAGGAAATGAAAAAAAAAAATCACGAGCGCCAATATTGACAATGGCAGAAGCATGGAATCACCAGAGACTGATGAAGTACTGATGAACACTCACAAGCACTCCTGAAAGATCAGTATTTCCCAGCAGAACAGGAACACTTGCTCTCCTCTTAGCCCTACGTGTCACTCATTCTTTTAAAAGGGTGAAAACAGATATAACGCCAATGCCACCGCTTTAACATTTCTTATGCATATTGCAGGGATGCATAGGACACCAATACAGCCCTGGAACATGCATTAAAATGTTAAAGCGGTGTTAAAGTTGTGGTCTCTGGTGACCCAGGCCTGTTGCTGGTGTTGTTGAATGCGAGGTCGGTTGCCAATAAATCATCCATAATCCATGATGCTATTCCGGATTGGACGGCCAACCTCATGTGTGTGAACGAGACCTGGCCGGACAAGATGTCGGGGACAATTTTTGCTGACCTCGTTGTTGCTGGGTATTCCATCCAGCACCAGCCCAGGTCAGAGGGCTGGGGGAGGGCGGGGGGGGGGGGCGTAGCCATTATTTTTAAGGATTGCTTGACTGTATGGAGGTTTTCAGTGCAGACCGAGTCCGGGATAGAGGATCTCCATCTTGTGTTTGATTTGGCCAACAGACCAGGTGGTCTGGCCGGGAACAGACTGGGGATTCTGCTTGTGTACCATGCTCTCCACTGCACAGCAGCCTCCCTGACTGCTCTAGCCATTCTGGACTCAGATGTGGTCTTGAGGTCCCCCAGGCTTATTGTTTTGGGGACTTCAACACCCATGCTGAGGATGGATTGCATGGGGTGGATCAGGAATTCATAGCAACCATGGGGTGGTCCCAGGTAGTGAGGGACCCAACACATGAGGGGAGACATACTCTGGACTTTATTTTATGCACCAACCTTGAGGCAGGGGGTTCAATTATTGGCGGTGTTATGTGTTCACCTTTGCCGTGGCCAGACCATTACCTCCTGCAGGCTCACATCCCAGGATTTCTACCTGTCCGTGTGGGAGGGCCTATTAGGAGGGTGCGCCCCCAGAGTCTTATGGAACCGATTGGGTTCTGGAATGCTCTGGAGATTTGCCTGTAGACCTCGGTGGTCGCACCATCGATGACCTCATGGCCTTTTGGAACACTTGGCTGGTGGAGGCCATTGATCGGGTGGCTCCTAGGCATCCGCTTCCAGCATTTCGCCACCGCAGGTCACTGTGGGGCAGTTGAAGTGCAAGGGGAGGTGGTTGGAGCGACAGTGGCGCCATACTTGTGCCCAAGATGATTGGTTGCAACATAGAGCATTTTTGAGAGCCTATGTCATAGCTATGCGGGCAGCAAAGAAACGGTTCTTTGTTACCCTCATAGCATCTGTTCAGTCATGTCCAGCGGAGCTGTTCTGTGTGGTGCAGGGTTTGGTCAGTCCAACCTGCCTCCACCTGGAACTGTATTCATCCAAAGTCCACTGTGGCAGGTTCTTAGTGTACTTTATGGACAAAATCACGCACATTGAGCATGATTTCGATGTCACCTCTTTAGAGACAAGGGTCTGATAGCTGCAGGTGCATCTAGACTGCACCAGATTTCTGGATCCCACATAGTCTGGCTTTCATTCTGCTTATGGCACGGACATCACGCTTGTGGCCTTGGTCGACAAACTCTAGGTAGAGCTAGATAGGGGTCGTATGATCCTTCTGGTTCTACTGGATCTATCAGCAGCATTTGATACAGTGAATCACAAGATGTTGATGATGTCTCACCTGCTGGACTTGGCTGGGGTGGACAGAACCATTTTACAGTAGTTGTGTCCCTACCTGGAAGAAAGACCTCAGCAGGTGGTCCCAGGAGACTGTACATCATCCCCTCATGATCTCCCATGTGGGGTCCCACAGGGTTCCATTCTATCCCCTCTCCTATTTAGTGTATACATGCAGCTGCTTGGGGAGGTCATACGCAGTTGGGGGGGGTGCGTTGCCATCAATATGCAAACGACACCCAACTGTATATATCTTTTTCATCCAACCCAGGTCCTGAAGTCTTGTTGCTGTTCTGGTGTTTGTCCGCTGTGGGGGACTGGATGAGGCAGAGTCGATTGAAACTTAGTCCTGACAAGACAAAGATGATGTTTGGGGGGGGGGGGGGTGGCAGTGTAGCAGGGGATCTTCTCAGGGCCACATGGGGGTGCTGGGGTGTCTCTGGGGAATTAGCTCTACCCCATTGCCACACCTATTCAGCTCTGCCCTCTGCCGAATCCCCCTCTGAGGAAGGGGGTACCCTCCTGCCAGACCCAACACTACCAGTCCAGAGGGTATCAATTCCACAGTCCTTTATTAGACACAGTACAGTCCAGTGTCCACAATCCCTGGGCTGCCGGCTCATCCGCCTCCACCCTGCAGGTCCAGCACAGTCTCGCTCAGGCACAGGAACACTACAATATCAACCCCCTCCCCCTCCAAAGTGCAAATAGCCAGGCCTAAAACCCCCAGGCTCTGGCCAAGTCTTCCCCAGGCATGAGGCTTCCTCCTGGGCACAGCCTCTCCCCCTTGCCTGGGTCCACCCTGGTTCTCCAGCCTTCAGCACCTTGGAGAGCATAGAGCGGAAGGATCCACTTCTTAACTTCTTCGGGAGAGATGTTGCTCCTTCGCCTTCCAAACAGAGACTGCCTTCTTCTCTGCCTTGCCTCTCCTTATATCCAGGTAGAGTGGGCGTGACCAGGCTTCCTCTTCTCAGCCTTAAAGGGCCAGTGTCCTGCCCACTCCATCACAGGGTCTCTCAGTCTGTTTGCTTCACAGGCTGATCACCAGCTATGGGGCTTTCTCTGCCATGCCCCAGTGCATGCTCAGCCCTATGGCTGGCCCACATAGCCCCCTTCTTAAAGGGGCAGCAGCCTCACAGGTCTGCTCCCTGCTACAGTCAGCATTCTGGGGGGGGGGGAATCCCCATTATTGAGGGAGTCCTTTCTCCATTAGTTCCATCTGTGCAGAGCCTTGCAGTGCTCCTGGATCAACAGCTGGATTTGCCTGGATTTGCAGCTGTTGTCTGTGGCCAGGGGTGCCTTTCTCCAATTACATCTAGTGAAGAGACTTTGCCCATATGTCTCAGATTTCGATCTCGCCACCATCATCCATGCATTCGGCACCTCGAGAGTAGACTATTGTAATGCACTCTATGTGTGGCTGCCCATGGTAATGGTCTGGAGACTGCAGCAACCTACCTGTTGACTGGGACAGGCCACAGGGAGCACATTAGTCCTGTGCTCCAGGCATTGCAGTGGCTGTCTACTGTCTTCCGGGCCCAATTCAAGGTGCTGGTTTTAATCTTTAAAACCCTACACAACCTGGGCCCCACTTACCTGAGGGACCGCCTCACTCCCTGGGCCCCCAAGGTCATCTGGGAGTCCCCTCCTGGAGGTTCCACGTTATCGGTGAGTCCATACGGACAGAAGGGTGTTCTCAGCAGCTGCATTGTTGCTGTGCAACATGCTCCCAGTTGAGATCTGCGTTAGCTCGGATCTTCTTGCTTTCTGGCTGCAATGTAAAACTTGGCTATTCCACCAGGCATTTGGGGGTGGGGGGAGGCATGGGTTAGTAGGATGTGATTGTTTTTAATATATGTTTTATTTTGTTATTTTAATATTTAGATTGTTTGCCGCCCTGAGTCACTTTTGCAAGAGGGGCAGCCTATAAATAAATAAATAAAGTGGAGTTAGTGATATGTCTGTTTTCACCCCAAATCTCCAATCCAGTTGCAGATTGGTCAAAGCAAAGGGAAGAACATATGACAACAATTCTGATTGGAGGCACTGGAGTGGAGGTTAAGGAGAATTGGGGGGAGTTTAAGGGGTGCATTATTTGCAAAGTGTTTGGCTGAAAAATGTGGAAACAAAAAGCCTGGAAGTAAAACGGTATCCTCAACAATGCGGTAAGCAGTAAAGAATGATATGCAGTACGTGGTAAATGGTAAGAGAAAAGTCAGTAAATCACGATGGTATCTTGTGGTATTATTTATTTAAAATTTTTATTTATTTAAAATTTATATCCCGCCCCTCCTGCCCTCAGGGTATTGTGAGACTTGAGAAATTGCACCTGTATCAGAAATGGTCAGGAAATCCATTCCATTTCCTGAGATGGTAAAATTACTCACGAGTAAGTAATTGGCTGCTCATCTCAGCCCTAATCACAAGGCTTCTGGGAATTTTATTCTAAAAGGGGGAGAATAGTCTCTTTCTTGCTTTGCTAACTAATTAATTCACTAAGATCTTTCTTTAGCATAATCTTAATTAATAACTAGCATAAACTAATCTCATCATTTGTGGGCACTTCTAAAATCATTATTGCACAAATCAGGGCCTACCTGCTACATCTTAATACAGATGGGGCAGTAGGAATGACCAAGACTGTGAATGAGATCAGGTACAGACCATGTCTCATTCCATAGAGGGCTGCTTATTGGCCATACTGTCCTGACGGTCTGGCCTCTCCCCTGCTGAAAAACACTGTGAATATGTGCTGGCTGCTGAGCCGTGTTGCAGCAGCCAGCTGGGAGGTGGCTGGGGGAGGGAGAGAGGAGAGGGAGCCTGTAGTCTCTTTCAATGAGGGGTTCAAGGGTTGCTGTAGTACACACATGATTAACAAGGTAGACACTAGGGGTGTCAACCCACACCAATTTTCGGGTATGGGTTGATATGGGTACAATTTGGTTTTTTTTCTGATTTAATTACAGGTACGGTTACGGTATGGACCCATAATTAAATCCACCCACCCCCCATTACCCTCAACCCCACAGCTCATTTTTCCCACCCACCACCCCCTGGGGCCTGGTATGGTACTTACCGGCCTCGTGGTAGGCTTGATTGACGGTCTGGTGGGTTGCTGATTGATTGAAGATCAGGGGGGTTCCTCCTGTGTGGAGAAGTCTCCCCCCGGCAGGCTCCCCCTTGCTGCGGTGCACTGTGGAGGTTCCTGCTCCACAGCGCACATGCACAAAATGGCTGCCGGGGCCCTTCTGTGCATGCACAGCCTTTTTGCAAAATGGCGCCAGCAGTGTCAGCGCCATTTTTTCAAAAAGGGCAGCTGTTCTGTGCATGTGCAAATGGGCCACTTATGGATTAATCCGTACCCGTAGTTGCCATTCCTAGGAGACACCACACTCCCAGGATTGGGTCACTAGGCTTTATTGCTTAAGAACTGGAACAGGGACTGGATCCTGATCTGTCCTTGACCAGGAGAACCAGCAACCCAGGCCCTTCCAGCTAACCAAGATGGTCCTAAAGCACTATACAAATGAAGAGTCTCTTGTACAGCCTAGGATAGTTTCAGACAATAAGAAGGGTGAACAAAGGAAAAGAGGGTGAGTCAAGAATGTTGCCTAAATCTTAGTTCTTTAGATGGTGTGAAAGGCTCTGCATCTCAAGCCAGGGAGGTGTCCATAGCCACTATTAGGGAGTCGCCCTTTCAGGCTTGTGTAAGGACACCATCCGATAGATCTTTACAACTTCAAGACCTTGTTGCTGGTTTTAATCACTTATGGAGCTCCAGTCTGCCCTGGACATACCAGGGTATGTCAGAACATGCCAACAGAGTCAGGTCCTGGTCAGCTATGGGAGAGTCGATTCAGTTGGGGTGGGGGGGGAATAGATGAGGCTGGGCTGAAGTGACCATGGGACAGCCAGCAGCAGGGCAGGTGAAAGTGCTGGGATGTGGGGCAGTGCATTGGTACCTTCCCCCTGAGGACCGCCACTGACCAACACAACAACCATGCACTCTCTTTAGACTACTCTTCAGGAACACTCTCGCTTTTCATCACATTATTATGATCTTCTTTCCATGCTGTATGCTATTACCTTTTCCTTCTAATGCACAAGAAAATTCAATATAATGTGACTACAATCAGAGATTAGTTCTAGCCATAATTGACTGAAGAGGATATAATCTTTAGCTCAAGTTCCTGCCTGCTAGGAAGATGAAAAATATCATTCCTTTCTTTCTTTCTTTCTTTCTTTCTTTCTTTCTTCACGGTTCTGGGGCATAAAGCTCAACTTGCTTTTATTTTTAAGTGATATAGGGCGTAATCCTCATCCAGTTAAGTCTATGTGAGTTTTGCAGTTGACTTCGATGGGCAAGGACTGCAGGTTTAGGGTGCAAACCTCCTTCGTTAAAGTCAATGGGGTCAATCCCAAACCCTGCGGATGAGTGGATCATGCCCAATGGCAAAATTCCTATTAACTCTGATGGTGGAGGATCGTCCTGCCTGTTTGTATTTACTGTTTTATTAGTAAGTTATTGAGCTGATCAGATGTTTTTGGCAAGACTCGGTGAAACTATTATCCCAGCACCATCCTAGCATCCACGATATGTATTGCCACTGGGAGAATGTTCATTCTTCTTTGCTATATATCAGGAGTGGGCAAAGTTTCCTAATCCCAAGAGCTGCATCCATTTACCACAATGGGGCCAAAGAGCTGCATGTGGTTCTCCACAGTTTGCCCATTTCTGCTATATATCTTCAAAGTGGACTAGGGCCACTTATTCCTAGGCAGAGCTGGAATTAATACTTAATTTGGTAACTGAGGTTAATAATCCATATTCCAGATAGCCAAACAGTTAACTGATTGGTAAATGAGTTTTGCTATCAGTAGTACTGAGACGAGAGCAGGAGTTGCATTCCTGTTGGGAAACACCTACCATTTGGGAGCACCTGTGACCAGTATTTCCTCAGTCGTCAGTGATTCTGTGTTTCTGCCATTGTGAGATCGGCATCAGCAATTTTCCATTTTCTGTCACTTTCCATCACTTTTCGGGATTGTCATGGGTTTTTCCGGAATTTTTAATCCGGGATTTGTTTAGACTTTGCGGGACCTTTTGGGAGTGTCCTTTTCTGTCAATTTCCAACACGTTTGTGTTGCTTAGCTGGTATATAAAGCATAATCAGCTAAGCATAGGCCCTTTTTACATGAGACGGGCCCATTCATGCCCATGCAGATTTGCTGTGTGGGGGTGCGTACGTGCTCCCACAATACACCAACCTCCACCCATAGCCCACCCATGGAGCAACTGGCCAGAACGGTGATCACTCCATGGGTGGAGGTGGGTGGAGATGGGTGGGTGCCCGTGTACTGCCACCGCCCCCACACCAGTGTGTACACCACCCCCACCACCCCACATACACACACACACTGTGGCCTAGTTTAAAAGGGCTGTTTAAAAAGGCCTGTTTAAAAAGCAGCTCAGTTCATGTTGCATTCAACCAATGAAAAATAGCAAAAAAGCCGGTAATTTTTCTCATTGCATGAATGGAGGTGGATGACCTGTTTACGATGGAAACAATATTTATTGCGTTTTGTCATTTCATGTCTAGTTAGCAGTTAGCCAGCTTTCCAAAAGACCATACAACAGCAACAGCAAGAATATTTTAAAATTTTTTTACAGTGTCCCTCTCCATCTCCCCAATGGCGCTTGGTGCACTTCACAGCATAAAAATATGATAAAAGCTCTCGGGCAGGGACTGTGTTCATCTTATTTTTTGTAAAGCACCAGGTACATCACTGGTGCTATATAAATGCTAATAATAATAATAATAAATAATAAAAAACATAAAATTCAAATAAAAAATAAATCCATTTAAAAACAATTTTAAAAAGGAAGGTAAAGAGGGGACCAATAGTGGATCCTAAAAGCACCTGGAGAATAAATAAATCTTCAGATGGTTTTTAAAGGTGAGGAGGGAGGAGCTGAGATGAATATCTGGAGGGGGCAAGTTCCACACTGAAGAGATATTGGTAACTGATTTACCATTTTATTGCATTTCTGGTTTTCTTCCAGGTTTGCATCCATTGCTTGCTTATTTCAGCCAATTACTTTTGTATGGGCACACCCCTCCTCCCTCCCTCCCTCCCTCCGTGACTATAGAAGTGCACCGGCCACCATTTTGCCTTTGGGGTTGCAGGACTCTAAGGCCGCTTTTAGACGAGCGCGCGGTGCGCTTGCGCGTGGTTTCCAAAATCCCACGAGATGGGATTAAATGAGATGCTGCCGCGAATCACGCGCACGGGAGGGGGACGCGCATTCTTTTCCTGCCGCGATTTGACTGGGTCGGTGATTGAGGTGGTCAAATCGTGGCCGGAAAAGAATGCGCGTCCCCCTCCCAGGTGCGTGACTCGCGGCAGCATCTCGTCTAATCCCGTCTCGCAGGATTTTGGAAACAACGCACGAGTGAACCACGCCCTCGTCTAAAAGCGCCTAAGAAGGGGAAGGGTAGGACTAACTGTGGAACAAAACCAGGAAAACACAGCAGAGTGCTAACACGGTAAACAGCAACAGTCAGTAATACCATACTCGGTAATCAATAACAGTATGCAGTAAATCAGTTAACTCACCAGTTACTGATTGGTTACTGATAGTTATCCAATCATTGCTAGATTGGTTTGGTTACAGATATTTGCACAGATAACTGTTTCAGCAAACCCTGTCAACTTTGTTTGCAAGTTAATGAATAAGTCCAAATCCTTGGGCAAAGGGACCTCAAAATACAGTGGTCGTGATCCAGAATTCATGTGTGCATGGCTTAGGTGTGTGCATGTGAGTTCCATGTGATTTCTGCAGTTTGTGCACGCACCACAGTCCTCTTAATGGGGTGCGCACGCAGGTTGCATGGAAGTTGCATGTGTGTGTTGCATGGGCCACATACGCTCATCTGGAGCTTTGCATCGGCTCCAGCATGATGATATTGTCCCTCATTGTTACAACAAGATGGTGCAGCATACTCACTTGTATACTTTATTACCAGATATCAGTGGTGTTCGGGCGTTACACAGAAGGCTAATCCTCTTAGAGATCCCCACAGTTTCAAAGCCAGGTTTGCTGCTGTCTGTAACCTGATTGTTCTAAGCCTGTTCATGATTTGGGTAAAGAAAAGGCATCTTGTTCAAAGAATACAGATGGAAAACTAAGGCTTTATATGACTTGCTGAAGGCCACACAGGAAATCTGTGGCAGAGCAGAAAAATGAACCCAGCTCTCTCAAGTCTCAGGCTACCACCATAACCAGTGGACCATCTTTCCCTATGCCACCTACTTGCACAACACAGGGATTTAGACACTTAGCGTTATGCACTCCAGTTTGAAAATGTTATTTTCCAGAAACAAACACTCTAAACAGAACAGCAGCATCCTAGCCATTAATTTTGAAATATCTTCTTCTTCACAATACTTTGCAGGTTAGTGGAATTGTAGTATTCATTATCCTAACAGGATATTGTACACAAATACCTATTAACAGTAACAGGATAGTATTTATGGTAACACCGGGGCACCAGAGTTGGCAGTGCTAAGGGAAAAGAAAAATAACAGCCCTCCAGTGCGGTAGCACTTGTCATTTTGAACTGTGGCATTCACAGCTAGCCTGATAGAAAATCCAAGGCAGCGGAGTGCAGCAGAAGAATGAAATGGATGCTGGGACAAGAAAGCCAAGCCTCATTAGATGACAATGGGTCATGCGAGGCAAGGCTCATGGTAGCTCAGCGACTAAATGCACATTAGCAATTGTAAGCAGGCTCAGAGATTTACTGTTTTTAATAGTGTCCGTTTTATAGATACTGAATTTTACAATAAAGCAGGCACAGCAGAAACATTATTTTAGGCACACCACGCCGGAGGAACATTTACTCTAGGTAATCACTTTGAAAAACTTTTTTTTTTTTTTACAAAGCTGCAATAAAGCAATTTTACATTTATCATCCCAGTTAATTGTAATGAGCCTAAAACTAATGAGCCTTACCTCTAAACTCCATTTAAGACAATACTTAATTGCTTCATTTTAATAAATGTTGGCAGAACAGCGAGGGGAACAGTGAGTTGAGCGCTCAATTACTACATAGGCTAGAAAATGAAGATATACAGTACTAATGATACACAAAATCTGAAAAGCAATTAGGATCCAGAAGGCGGAATAGGCAATTCTTTTAGAAACAGGAGAGCAAATGAATTTGTTTAAGCTTGAATAGAAAACAGAAAAAAGGTGCCAGACACAAGAAAGAGCCTCTGCTGTAGGAACAATACCACACTGGGAATGTTACTCCTAGCCATTTCTAATTCATTGGCCTCTTCATCATGCTCCTCCATCCACTATGTAGCACTAGTCTTTTCCATAGTAGTGGCATGGAAATAATGGGAGACCCTGAGAGGGGGACAAAAGAAATCCCTTGTTACCTACAGTTACATAGGGTAGTTTCAGACGTTACGAGATCACGGTCAACCACAGACAATCCCCTGTGGTGGGGAATGGTCCCGTAATGTCTGGGTATTTTCAGACGTTACGAGATCACGCTCAACCACAGACAATCCCCTGTGGTGGGGAATGGTCCCATAACGTCTGTTTGACACCCTCCAGAGGTTCACCACAGTGAACCTCCAGCGTGAATCAAAATAACCACTCTTTCAAGGATGGTCCGGGGGCCATCTCCGAAAGCATGGTCAAAGTGATTCCTGCTGGGGGTGAACACCAGCGGGATTGGCCGCAGCGCCTGCTCATCTCCTGGAGGGCGGGTGGCCTCGGGAGCATGGGGGGTAGTCTGTGTGGCTGCACGTTGCACCGTACAGACCCACCCCTCCCCCCCAGATTCCCCGCCGGTATCGGCCAGCACATCTGCTGGCCCTGACAGTTCGATTCTGGCAGGGAATCAAAAGGGTGATTCCGTGACGGGGCCAAAGCCATCCCGTCATGTCTGAAATCACCCTCTGTTTGATCCCCGCCAGATCAGACTGCCCCGCCAGATCAGACTGTTCACCACAGTGAACCACCGGCGGGGATCAAAATAACCACGCTTTCGAGGATGGTCCAGGGACCATCTCCGAAAGTGTGGTCAAAGTGATTCCCGCCGGGAGTGAACACCCAGTGGGAATCACTTTGTGCCCCCAACAGACGTGACATTACCATGCTCAACCATGGCAGAATTCACCGTGGTTGAGCATGGTAACATCTCGTCTGGTCCCTGACCACGGCCCAAAATCGGCGGCTATGCTCGCCGCCGATTCTGGGCCATGGTCAATACCCTGGGGGGGGGGCGTGCGGGCACCATGGCCACATTGGCCGTGATGCCGCCCGTCTCCCAGAGGGTGGGCAGCCTTGGAAACATGGGGGGCAGGGCTGTGCAGCCACACATTGCGCCGTGCAGCCCCACCCCCTCCCCGATTCCCTGGCGGAATCTGCCAGCTCATCTGTTGACGGGGCAGTCTGATTCTGTTGGGAAATCATTTGGGTGATTCCATGACGGGGCCAATAGGGCCCCCGTCATGTCTGAAATCACCCATAGTCACTCTCAGCACTGATTAGACATCACAAAGTCACCAGAAGGAAGGGAAATATTGCCCATCAGCGGAAGAAAATGAGACACAGTGGTTCATTAATGTGACCATAGACATATAGGACGTAGATTTTCAAAGTGTGGGATGAGTTCCATGCCAAAGCCTGAGCAAAAGCCATACTGCATGGGCTTGAGGAAACTGGTGTGATCAAGGTGTACCTGGAGCTGATGGACCACCACCTGTTCAATAACCTTCCCTAAAAAGGGAAGGCTAGAGACTGGCCAGTAGTTCGCTGGGGCACCAATGTCAAGTGATGGTTCTTGAGGAGTGGCCGGATCACCGCCTTCTTAAGGCAGTCCATCTCCAGCACCCTCTCCTCCCAATGGGAGGCATTGATCACCCCTGCCAACACTGGCCCCATCATCTCCCAGTTGGCTTAGGATCTAATTCAGAAGTTGTAGCCTGAACAGACCCTAGCACATCCACCACCTCGGCAGGTGTCACTAATTGAAAATCATCCCACAAACTCTGACCAGACAGGGCATCCCTAACCCCTGCCTCTGCCACTGCCTTTAAAATGGTAGAGTCGAAGTCATGCTCAATGCAAGCAATTTATCTGAAAAGTATGCTAGAAACATGTCACGGTGGACTTTAGATGAATCTGGTTCCAGGCAGAAACAGGCTGGACTGACCAGACCCCTCACCACCCAGAACAGCTCCAATGGACACAACTGAGCAGAAGCTATGAGGGTAGCAAAGGACCACTTCTTTTCTGCCCACACAACCATGGCGTAGGTCCTCAAAAATGTTCTGTGCCACAATTGGTCATCTTGGGTGTGAGTATGGTGCCACCATCACTCCAACCACCTCCCCTCGCACTTCAGCCACCCCAAGTCTTCTGTAAACCACAGGGACATGCAGTGGTGAAACACTGGCAGTGGATGCCTAGGAGCTACCTGATCAATGGCCCCTATTAGCCAATCATTCCAAAAGGCCACAAGGTCATCAATGGTTCCATAGGTCTCTGGGAGCATCCTATTTGGTCCTGCACCCCAACAGTTGGACAGGCGTGCCGGAATGTAAACCCGCAGGAGGTAATGGTCCAACTATGGCAAGGGTGTACAAACAACATCCCCTATCATCGAACCCTCCTGCCTCAAAGTCAGTGCAGAACAATAAGTCCAGAGGGTGTCCCCCTCGTGTGTTGGGCCCACCATCACCTGGAACAGATGCATGGTTGCCATGGTGGCCATGAGTTCCTGTTCCGCTCCATGCACACTGGCCTCAGCATGGATATTGAAGTCCCCCAGAACAATAAGCCTGGAAGACTGCAAAACCAAATCCAAAACCAGAGCGGCTAGAGTAGACAGGGACGCTGCCATGTTGTGAGGTGCCCAGTACACTAGAAGAATCCTCACTCTGACCCAAGCCGGACCCCCTGGTCCGTTACCGGCCAAATTGAACACAAGATAGAGGTCCTCTATTCCAGACTCAGTCTGCACTGAAAACCTCAGAGCGATCAAACTTTCCTTAAAAATTATGGCTACACCTCCCCCCCCACCCAACCCTCCAGGTTGGGGTGGTGCTGAACAGAGTACCTGGCTGGAATGAGGTCAGCCAAAATTGTCCCTGACATCTCATCCAGCCAGGTCTCTGTCTTACACGCACGAGGTTGACCACCCACTCCAAAATGGAGTTGTGAATAGTGGATTCTTTATCGGCTACCGACCTCACGTTAAGCAGCACCAGCGACAGGCCTGAGTCACCTGAGACATCGAACTCCCAATTGCCTGAACCAGGGGGGAGGGGACTGAGCAGGGAACCATCACCAACCACTGGTCCCTCCTCTCGCGATGACACCTCCCCCCTTGCGGAATATAAATCCCCTGGCCCAGGACAGCCCCAATTGCTGCTCCCCCCCAGTGGATCACCCCTAGCCCAGTTCCTGCCCCATGGCAGCTCCTCCAGCAGGTCGGTGGGGGGTGAAACCCACCCACCCATAACCCCCATCCTCTGATTAACCCACCTTCCCCACTCTCACCAGGGGACCTACCCAGCCCCCCATTTCCCAACAACTCCCCACTTTCCCTCATGGGACAACCCCTACCCGCCTCACCTCCCACTCTCACCGGGAGATGAGCACCCACCCGCATATCCAAGGATGCAGCCTGGATGCTCTCACCAGCCGAGAATGCATCCCACCCTCCTTCCATCCCACCGCTCTCACCCGTGGGGATTCCTTCTCCAGCCACCCTTAAAAACAAACTTAATTCCACAAATACAAAAACAAATACCACCCATCCTCCTATCCACCCCCCACTCCAATTACCACCCTTCCTGGCACAGAACTTAAAGCCTCTGCAGAACCCAATCATAGAGCATAACCTCCCCGCCAACCCGCCAACCCATGTCAAAGGCCATGCCCAAGGGCCCTTTGGGCACAAACCTTTGGCATGCGGCCTGTAGCGCTGCCGAGTGGTGCACTACCTAAGTAGTCCTACGCCTCCTCCCTGGGCTGAAAGGGAGTCCCCATCCCCTCGGAGGGGGGTGGAGGGAGGAGATGACAATGTTCAGTGGCTCAGGAGTCCCTACCCCAAGGCTAGGTGTCCTGGCAGTGGTGGCAGGAGGCAGCAGAGGCCCAATGGTAAGGCCAGAGAACAGCAACAGGGGGTTAGCCTCCAGGCTCCCAGCCCCTCACAACAGTTGCAGTTCCTCCATCGGTAGGAGGGAGAATATTTACTGTCATGACAGTCTTGCAACCAAACTGTTGACCACAGCACCACCTCCTAGGGTAGCCTGAGTGAGAGCTGCTGCTGTAGCATCGTATTCCTCTTTACTAGGGCTGAACAAAAAGACTTTTTTGTTTTCTCAAGACATCTCACGAGATTTTATGCTGGGGACTGAGATCTCAGTGAGATCTTGGCCCCAGTACAAAACCTCGTGAGATATAAACAAAAATAAATATTACTGTGCATGTGCAAATGGCCACTGGACCATTCTGCACATGCGCAGCCCTTTTCCAAAGTGGCGCTGTAAGCGTCACTGCCATTTTGGAAAAAGGTAGGCGTATGCACAAAATGGCCACCACGGCTGCCCTTTTCCAAAATGGTGGCAATGCTCCTGCTGCTGCTATTTTGAAAAAGGGCTGCACATGTGCAGAATGGCTTCAGTGGCCATTTTTCACATGCGTAGTTCTCCCCGCCTCCCCCCACCTGGTGTTTCTCAGTGAGATTCTGCTGGTTCTCATCTCTTTCTTGGTTGCCAGAACGAGCGAAGAATAGGCCTGAAACGAGAAATCTCAGTGAGTGCTGTTTCTGTCAGAAGCAGGGCATTCACCTTCATTCGCACAACACAGAAACGTGCCGGCTTTCCCACTATTTTCACCATTTCCCATTATTTTTTGCAAGTTGGACGGGGCTGCTATACAGCCGGTCCTAAGCCCCATGTGTGTCCCACCCCCACGCCCCCCAGAAGCTGTGGAGATGCAAATGGGCTGGATAAGTGCTGGGAAAGTGCTGGAAATTGCCATAAAAGTGCTATAAAACCGTCATAAATTCCTGGAAAGTGACCAAAAAAAGTCCAGGAAAGTCCCAGAAAGTGATGAAAATAACAAAACAAAACAAAAAATGGAGGATGCGTGGAATCACCAGAAACTGACGAAGTAATGATGGACACTCGCAAGCACTCCCAAAAGATTGGTTATTTCCCTGTGGAACGGGAACACGTGCTCATGCCTCAGCCCTAGCTGAGAACCATGACACTCACCGAGAAACACGAGAATCATGAGAGCAAGTTTCAGTCCTATTCTTTACCCTTATTTCTTTCTACTGTGCAAGGTAGGTTTTCCTAAGGTTAGAGCCTCCTGAGCAGCGGGCCTCTCCCTCTCAGGGTGAAAACAAACATGACGCTAACTCCACTTTAACACCGCTTGAACGTTTGTTACGCATGTTGCAGGGCTACATAAGGCACCAATACAGCCCTGCGATATGCGTAAGAAATGTTAAAACGGTGTTAAAGTGGAGTTAGCGTCATGTCTATTTTCACCCTCAGTTCTCATACCTGCAAGGGGTGTCTGTTTAGAGCCATGTTATCAAACCCGCTGGTGAGTTCTAACAGTCCTATTTCCAGGCGGTCTTTTATCTCGGGCAGTAAAGAATACGCTTAATTCTCATAACTCAAGCCTTTGAGATGTGTAATAATCTGTTTGTGCTGTGTTGTGTCCCATTAAGGGGAATTATATTCTTTCCAAGATATGGCAACAGCCACACGAGGTGTAACCAGAACCAGAACCATGATCTATAACCAGAACCTTATATAGTAAAACTGTATTATCGCCTCTTTTGATTCACTATGTGTTATGCTTCCTGTTCTGTTTGCCTCCTTTAGCAACGTTGGAGGCTGAGCTCCGAACATTCCAGATTTTATTTTCCCCACTGCAAGCACATCCAAACCTTCTTTCTTGGCAATCGGCAGCAATACATTTTCATTTTGCAGCTCCCGTTTCGATTCTTTGCTTCATGACTTATTGTTCTGTGTTTATCTATATTTAATCACATTTGCCATTTTGTTATTGCTTTGGAGGCCAATTTCAAAGCTCATTATCATTTGCGGGTCTTTAGCATAATTTATAAACCTGAAAACCTTGTGTTTTTTCCTTGTCATTATGTGTATAGTTAATATAAACAATAGCAAAACTGATGTCATGATTTGCTCAGAGTCTATCAATCAGACTTTGCACAGGACGCAAAATCTTCTATTGCTAGCATGAGCCTAATTTTAAACCCTGCGCTAATATAATATGGTTCCACGACTCTGCCTCTTAGATGTTATTTTAATTGGAAACTGAGGAATTGTGCTAAAAGCTTTAAAGTTATCCCTGCACTACATCATCTTCAATTTCATTACAGAAGCCTTTACAATGACAGCAAAATGCAAAGAATTTTAACAAACCGGTGAAGCATAACTTTTCTTTCAAGCAATCACATAGGCTTTTCTAAAGGGACCCTGTTGCACAGAGTTTTTGTCTTATATAATCCTATTTATGGTTTGGAAAACTATCTACTAGAATGATAGGAGAATCACATTTTTTACCCTCACTCCAGGTGACATGACAAGAATGAGGATTCTGCCTAAAGACAGCGGAGAAAGCATGGTCGAAGGCCAGAGGGTTTTGTGGAGGAGCTGCTCTGGTACGTCTCCGGAGCCTGGAGTTCAATTTCCTTCCCAATCAATGACCTTCCAGTTGCTTAATTTGTGCCATGTGAGCTAATCATCCAGAGACTCCCACTTGACAAGACTGTGTGGCACTTAGACACTAAACTAATGGGGGTGGGTAAATACCTTATATATAGTGTATGTCTTCCGTATTTCTTTAAGAGTCTGTTTCCACACAAACACACAAAAGATCATGGGATGCAAGTCCAACATTGCGACTCTACTCTGTAAGAAAACCCAGTTACCTGGAAACCTGCCCTGATTTCTACATGTTGCCTGGTTTAATTAGGGCACCTCTGACTGTTTTGATTCCGCAGACTTCGAGGGACTACTACTAGATTGACATTGACTTCTGTGCCTAGTCTCCTGTGTGGCTTCTGATTCTCTACAGAGGGGGTTTCCCTGGCAATTTAAACTACAGCCACACCCCTGACAAGCATTCCTCAGGACTGCCACATCTGGTCAGACCATTCCTCTATCTTAGCCAGTGGATTCCAAGCTTGGTGCTTGTGTGTCCCCACTTTGAGATCTAAAGATGATTCTCTGATGCACAGCAGCGCAAAGGCATGCCAAGCATATCAAATATCGGACAGGATCATGACTCCATCTGCAGATGTTTCAACCCCAATTGGGGTCATATGACACATAGTTTGGGAAACTTTAATCCAAGCTAGTGTTCCATCTCTGAAACTGGTCACTATGTTCAGGAACCTGTGTTCACTGCGTTTTCCCCAATACCACCAATGGGGAAACTGCAGTGACCACGGGTTCCCGTCTATGATACAGGGGATGTGTACCAAAAAATGGCTTATATGGAGTGACCTAGCCAGCCACTGCTGCTCATTCTCAGCTTCTTGCAGTCAAAAGATACATCCCTTGATCATCTTGGCTAATAGCCATTGATGGATCTATTCTCCATGAATTTATCAAATCTTTTTTTGAGCCCAGTTATATCAGTCTTCACAGCATCCCATGACAATGAGTTCTACAGGTTAATTGTGATATAGGTATAACAGACTTTCAGCTAGAGAATGAAGTTCTTCATTGGTTGGGAGAAACTCACAGGGAAGAATCTTTTCCAAATTTACAGATCTATTTCTTGGAAGTTCACACATCCATTTCAAGTAGGACTGAACTGAGTACTAAAAAGATTACTTGTGAGTATTTCCAAGTTTCTGAGGATCAAGCCTGAGTTTTCAGCCATTCCTCAGTAACCTGGTTAAATACTCAGCACTTGGGCGTGGCGGAAAGGGGGGCAGCTGGGTGGACAGAGGGCAGCAGGGGAAGGTGGTAGGGAGGGCAGCAAGGGGCAGCAAACCCACTGGAAAAAGCTGCTGCGGAGTGCTCTAGGAGGATAGAATAGCGGCTCCATCCCCTTCACAGCAACCCGCCAACTGCCTCTGTTTTCCAGTGAGTTTGCTGTCCCCTGGCCCCCATTCGCCCTTCCCTGCCCCCTCCTAGGGGGCAGCAAACTAACATCCCAAGTGGATAGAGTTGCTGTTCTAACGTGAGGCTCTGAGAGCTTGCTGTCTACGCTAATGGTCTCTGGGAGCATGCTAGGAAATGTAGTCAGCATGTTCCCAGAAAGCAGTAGTTCAGTGGCTGTGGCTGGCTCTCTGGGAGTATGCTGGACTACATTTCCCAGCATGCTCTCAGAGAGCATTGGAGAGCATGCTCCCACAGACTCGTATTAGAACAGCAGCTCCACTCCACATGCTGCCTGCTCCCTCTGCTTTCCAGTGAGTTTGCTGACCCCTGACCCCTTCCCCTGCTGCCCTCTGCCCCATGCCCTTCCCTTGATGCTCTCTGATACCTCTTCCTACCCCCTTTCCTGCAGCCCACATTCCTTAATTGAGGAGTTGCCAAGTTACTGAGTACTGGGCAAATTCCTTGGTAACTCAGTACTCGGCAAAACCGGGTCGAGTGCTGGATACTTGGCAAAAATGAGTTTATTTATTTATTTATTTATATCCCGCCCTATCCCCAGAGGCTCAGGGCAACTTACAATACATAAAATAAAAATATAAAATAAATAATTAAAACCCACAAGACTAAACACGCCCCCAGTCTATCCTTGCCCATTGAATGCCTGACCAAATAAAAAGGTCTTACACCGCCTCTGGAAGACATTCAAACTGGGGCTCAGGCGAGCCTCAAAGGAAAGGGAGCTGATTTATTTATTTTAACAATTTTTACCCTGTACCCATCCTGCCCCAGGAAGCTTGGGGTGGCTCACAAATAAGTTAAAACACCCAGGGGACCTCGAGGAGGGCACCCCTGGCTGACCACAGGGGCCGATCCAGAACCTGAGACCCCTTCCCGGAACCCCCCTGTTTATAAGAACATAAAAACATAAGAACATAAGAAGTGCCATACTGGGTCAGACCAATGGTCCATCTAGCCCAGCATCCTGTCTCCGACAGTGGCCAATTACAGTGGCTTGGGAGACGCACCCAACAGGTCTCAATGGGGGATCCATTCCCTGTTATTTTCCCCCAGCTCCCCTCATGTTCCCTGATCCTGTCTGGCTAATAGCTGCTAATGGACCTATCTTCCAGAAACTTGTCCAAATCTCTTTTAAACTTAGCTATAGTACTGGCCCTTACCACAGCCTCTGGCAGTAGATTCCACAACCCAATTATACGCTGAGTGAAAAAATATTTTCTTTTATTTGTTTTAAACTTGCCACCCATGAGTTTCATGGAGTGTCCCCTAGTTCTAGTACTAGCTGAGAGGGTAAATAACTGCTCCTTGTTTATTAGTTCCACACCACTCATGATTTTATAGACCTCTATCATATCTCCTCTCAGTCGTCTCTTCTCCAAACTGAAGAGCCCCAACCTACCAAGCCTCTCCTCATACGGGAGCCCTTCCATGCCCTTGATCATTTTTGTTGCCCTTCTCTGTACCTTTTCTAGTTCAGCTATGTCTTTTTTGAGATGGGGCGACCAGAACTGCACACAATATTCGAGGTGCGGTCGCACCATTGATTTGTATAGAGGCATTATGACATCCTCAGTTTTATTCTCTATCCCCTTCCGAATAATTCCTAACATTCTGTTTGCTTTTTTGACTGCTGCTGCGCACTGCGCTGTGGATTTCATTGTATTGTCCACAACCACCCCCAGATCCTTTTCCTGAGTGGTAACTCCTAGCTTAGTACCCAGCATTGTGTACGCATAGTTTGGATTATTTTTCCCTACGTGCATCACTTTGCACTTGTCCACATTAAATCTCATTTGCCATTTAGATGCCCAGGCACCCAGTGTCGTAAGATCCTGTTGCAGTTCCTCACAGTCTGCTCGTGTTTTAACTACCTTGAATAACTTGGTGTCGTCTGCAAATTTGATCACCTCACTCTTAACACCCTTTTCCAAATCATTAATGAATACATTAAACAGCACCGGTCCCAATACAGATCCCTGAGGCACACCACTTTTTACATCTCTCCATTGTGAAAACTGACCATTTAGTCCTACCCTTTGCTTTCTATCTTTTAACCAGTTTCTGATCCATAGTAAGACACTACCTCCTATCCCATGACTTTTTAATTTTCTCAAGAGTCTCTCATGAGGGACCTTATCAAATGCTTTCTGGAAATCCAGGTACACTATATCTACTGGGTCTCCCTTGTCCACATGCTTATTTACACCCTCAAAGAATTCCAACAGGTTAGTGAGGCATGACTTACCTTTACTAAATCCGTGTTGACTCTTCCCCATTAAGCCATGTTTGTCAACATGCCCTGTAATTCTGTCCTTAATGATGGTTTCCACCATTTTGCCCGGCACAGACGTCAAGCTTACTGGTCTGTAGTTTCCAGGATCGCCTCTGGATCCCTTTTTAAATATCGGGGTTACATTTGCCACCCTCCAGTCCTCGGGTACAGTGGCAGATTTTAGTGACAGGTTACAAATTACTAACCGTAGGTCTGCAATTTCATATTTGAGGTCCTTCAGAACTCTGGGGTGAATGCCATCTGGCCCTGGTGACTTGTTAGTATTTAGTTTGTTAGTTTGCCCTAGAACATCCTCCAACGTCACATTGATCAATGATTTGTAACAGCTTTCAATCCCTTGCCCACAAAGCAAGGATCCAGCGTGGGTACCTCTCCAAAATCCTCCACAGTGAAGACCGACACAAAAAACGTATCCGGCTTCTCTGCAGCTTCTCATTCAGCTTCTCTTTTCCTCACCAGGGGCCTTCTGTGGGCTGGGTTGTGTTTATTCTGGAAGAGGGATGAGAGGGAGGCATTCTACCCCCTCCCAGGACGAGTCTCTCCCTCATACCCTTCACCAGTCTTTCCGCCCTCAGCACCACATTTAATCCCGTTCCTCAGGGTGGTGCCTGCCTGACTGTGGGCCCAGCATGTTACCTCATGTCACTGAAGTCCAGCTGGAGGAGCTGGAGCTGCCTCCTTGCCTCCACCTGTTCCCTCAAGTTTCCAGCCAGTTAAATACACTGCGGGGCCCTTCTGGGTAGCACCACCCTGGATGATGTCACGGGCCGTCACTCCCAGCTGCCCACTGCATTCTGGGGGTTGTAGTTCAGCGGCGTGCCCACCGCTGTGTCTGGCCAGGTTCCTGACCGTGCGGCAGCTCCTGCAGCTCACCCCACCTGTCCCCGCTGGGATGGTCTGCTGTGGCCTACTCCTGGGCCACTGTTGGGGGGGGCAGGTAAGTCCGATGGCCAGGGTACTCCCCGGTCCATCACACCAGGGAATGAGGCAGTAGACAGGGCCCAGACCGTATAGAACTTTATAGGTCAAAACCAACACCTTGAGTTGGGCCCAGAAGACTATGGGGAACCAGTGCAATGAACGGAACACAGGTGTTATGTGCTCTCAGTGTCCCATCCCCATAAGATGAGCTGCTGCGTTCTGCACCAGTAACAGTCTCCGGACTGTCACCAAGTGTAGCCCTATGTAGAATGCGTTGCAGTAGTCCAGTCTTGAGGTGATTGTGGCCAAGGCAGAATCCAAAATGTACAGTCAAACCCGACATATCATATGTAATTGGCCAAAGGTGCTCCTCGCCACAGCTGCCACCTGGGCATCCAGATGGAGTTGTGTGTCAAGGAGCACCCCCAGAGTCCGATCCTGGGGGGCCAGAGTGGGATGAATCCCAACAATGATGGAAGTCCTCAACTCCCTAGGCCCCCCACCCCAGCATCACCTCTGTCTTGCCAGGATTCAACTTCAGACAACTCACCCGCATCCAGTCCCCCACCTGAGGACTGAGTTTCAGGCAGCCCTAATTTTAAGCAAGGGCAGAGCTATAATAGGGACACGTGTTGCAGCTGCACCAGGGTCCATGATTTGGGGAGGGGGGGGACATACTTCCTGGTACAGTTGCATCCCCTGCTACTGGGAGGGGGTGAGGGGAGCCTCTTATTCCATCCTCTGCATCAGGGCCCATTCCATCCTAGCTCCGCCCCTTGTTTCCAGCAGAGCTAAGGTGTGCATAACTTTTTCTCTCCCCCCACATGAAGCAATTCCAAATTCTGCTCCCTTGTGCAGGGAAAACTATGCAGGTTCTGATATCATTAGGCCCTGCCAGCTCTAGAGAAGAGGAGTCAGACTGACCCTTCGTAGAAGGGTGTGATTTAGAACCAGTGACTGTGCTAAGAAAGGTGAAAGGACCACACCCAGGCCAGTGCTAAAGGAAGCATGAGCGCGAGCCTAGCTAGAGGATAGTGCATAACAAGCACACCTGTGGAAGTCTGATTTATATAAGAAGTTCAGGCCTCAGCTGGAGGGGGAGACTGTGGAAGAAGGTTTGGTTATGGGGTGCTCCCTGGAAGACAGAAGCCCAACCAGCTTGAGGTGCCTGTGGCCAAAGTTAAAGCCTGAAAAAGAGCAGCTCTGGGAAGGCTGGATTGAAAGGCAAGAGACAGCCAGCTTCTTCAAGGAACTCCCAGGTGGGACCTAATTCATATAAATGCAGGACTTATTGACTGTTGCTGGATTGGGATGGCTGTAGGGGAGGTGGAGGCCAGACTCCAAGGCATTTTCATGCCTAATACTTACCCCAGGACTGGGAATGAATCTGAACCTACAGAGACTAAGGAAAATATATGTAGCTGTGCTGAGCTAATATTCCCCATATAAGCACTCCTGACACTCCTCCAAGGAGGAGTAACCCCACACACCATTGTTCTGAACAGAAAGCCAAAACCTTCCTTTCTTGTACATAGAGGACCTCTTCTGAGATCCATGGGCATTCTAGCCATGGAGAGCTTTCAGGTTTGGGCCAAAAGCACAGAATATACATTCTGCAGAAGGGAGGAGTGATATCACAGAAGGTGAAAGACAAGTTGCTTGGATTCCCTTGTTCCCAACTTGTTTCAATTATTTTTTATCCACAACAGACGGCATGTCAGAAAAAAAAAGAAAAGAAAGGAAAAGGTGTTTGACCCATTATCCCTTTGTGGCCATATAGGAGTGTGGGATTTCAGGCATGAGGTGATTTTTTGAATGGCAATAGGTGTTAAAGGACCCCAAGTTGGCCAGTTTCATTTGTACACACTGAGGTAGCCCTAACAAGAAACCTTATTATCTGCTCTAACATCTCTGAAGATGAGAATTGATTATTTAGTCCCCAAGGCTAACCCATGTAGAGGAGAGGGTGTAAGTAATAGAACAGAAGTTGACAACATAGAAAACAACATCACAATTTACAACTCTATAAAGTGGAAATTGCGGCAACTGTTTTCTGAAACCCTGGTGTACTAAAATGCTTCATACTTAACAGAAGAGTGGCGAAAAAATCTGAGAAAGTTATAAAAATAAAGCATCAGAGAATCATAGGGTCAGACTTGCCACCCAGGCTCATGCCAATTGGTTTAACTCTGCAAAATAATCCCATTGAAGAGCTAAACCTCACACTAATCCTGTATTTTACAGGAGACGGAAATGAAGCAGATAAAAGTCACATGACACTTTCAAGGTCATCTAGGAAGTCTGAGGCAGAGCTAGCTCCTAGCACTTGGTATTTCTGCTACTAACACAGAAATGTAGGAATGGAAGTGACCTCTAGGACCATCTAATCTGACCCCGCTGCTCCAAGGCAGGATATTCTCTGCCTACAGCATCAGACAGATGCTTGTCCAGATGTTTATTGAAAGCATCCAATGCAAGCGATTCCACAATCTCCCTATGCAACCTATTCCATTGTCCAACTGCTCCTTGCTGCAATTTAATCTCATTCAATTTTATTCTATTTTATGTGGCAGAGGAGACTACCTGTTCGCCATCTTTTTTATTTGGCAACCTTTTTGTTATTTCAGAATTGCTGTCATGTCCCTGCTGCCCCCTGCATCTTCTTTTCTCTGGGATAAATAGTTCCAGTTTTACAGGTACCACAATAGGCAAATGTTTGATTGCCAGATTGGAGAATTTATCCAAAAGGAGTGGATAGGTTCTTAGAGGATAGGCTCATCAATGGCTATTAGTCAAGTTGGTTGAAGGATGTAACCTCTGATACCTGGGAGCTAATGGCAGGGAATGGATCACTCTGTTATGTACTTCTGTGAAGCAACTGAAGGTGGTCACTGTCGGAGACAGGATGCTGGGCTGGATGGACCATTGGTCTGACCCGATATGGTACTTATATTCTTATTAGAGATGGGACCCTAAATCAGTGATACACTGTGGGTCTTCTCCAGCTGCAGTTTGTGGTGTTTCTTTTCCTTTAAATAGAAATAAGTCAGGGTGAAATTCCTGACTTTCATATCTCCATACTTAGAGGTATGCAAAAGCGTTCATACCTCCGCCAACTGTACTTGGTCCAATAAAAGAGATTGTGGTAGTACTTTGTCTCTATTGCCTATATTTGGGACCAACACGGCAACCGTACTTTCGCTACATTTTAAATACAATGTACTAGAGAACGACAGTTAAGGGAGAACGGACATGCAGTGCCAAGCATGTAAATAGTTACTGTGTTATATAATTATAAACAAAAGATATGAGTCTGTGAAGAAGAGATAGAACAACACATGGTGCCAGAAGGGAAGATGAACTAAGAATATATACTGTGCTGGTAGGAGGGAAGCAGTTATTGTTAATAATTTAAGTTAAAGACAAGGAATCAGGTTGTTCAAGGCACCTGGCAAATTGTTTCTAACAGGTAATGTGGCTAAAGAATGGAAAAGATTTGCTCAGGAATTTGATTGATTTATGATAATGAGTGGACTGGCTTCAAAACTGGATGCCCAGAAAGTGGCCATTTCCCTAAATATTGCTGGACTTGAGGCGGTCGAAATATTCCCCAATTTTAACTTATCTGAGAGTGGGCAAGGACGTTATAATACAGTGATTGATCAATAAATTTCAAAATGATTTTCTACCAAAAGTAAATGAGACTTATGAAAGATACGTGTTTCCTATGAGATGTCAAGAGGCAGATGAAACTTTGAATACGTATATGACCAACAGCCCCCGTGCGAGCTGCAATTTTGAAAAATTGGTGGATTCTTTCCTCAGAGATCAATTACCTCTGGCCCTCCCTGATGGCACCATCAGCTCCTTGGGGGTGAAGGGGTTTGTCTCATTCCCTGTTGAAGGAAGGGGGCAGGGAAACAGTGCAGCTTGCAGAGTGGGCGTACTCTGCAGGCATTGGTGCAGCTGGGGTTGCCACAGCAATGCCCATTTTTGGTGCAAAGGAGAGACTGCTTGGCTAGCCATTCAGGCTCAATGTGAGCCACAATATGAAACTCCCAGTAGGGAGCAGCAGAGCAGCGGGGCCCAGCGGAGTGGAGCGGAGCAGCACCGCCAGGACCAGCTGGGTGGATGCGGTTGCAGGAGGTGGCCAGGTGAGGGCAGGGCCCTGTTTGCTCCTCACCCCTCTCTGTCCGGTGGCTGGCAAAGCCAGTGTGCCTCCCCTCACCGCACAGTGTAGTGGGGCCAGCAAAACCCTGTAGGGCAGCCGGAGTCCAGCGCTGTTATTGGGAAGCAGCAGACCAGCGGGGCCCAGTGAAGTGGACCAGAGCAGTGCCGCTGTGACCAGCTGGCTGGGAGTGGTTGCAGGAGGTGGCCAGGTGAGTGCGTGTCCCTGTCAGCTTCCCCTCTCCTCTCTATCTGGCGGCTGGCAAAGCCAGTGTGCCTCCCCTCACTGGTGAAGACACCCCAACAGATGGGGGGCCCGGGGCAGCTGTGTGAGTGCCCTGTGGCCCTCCAACACACAGGAGATGGCCCCAGGGCAACACGTCTCCATATTTCTGGTGATGACACTGTGTGGGGCGACCCTGGGGTGAACATCTAGTGGCCCCACAATACACAAGCAGGTGAATCTGGGGTCAATGGGGTGAAAGTGGGGCAAAGTCTAGCATGTTAACACCCATTGTTTTAAAAGACTTCCTTTTGGTTTGATTTCATCATCAGAGGTGTTTCTCTCCAAAGCCGTGATGTCTACCTGACCAGCAGCTTATAAACGGCACAGGAGAGTGGAGGGTGGGCACAGCTAATGTGGTGTGAAACTAACTAAAGGAGCACTGTGAAGTGAAGTACTGGGGACAGAGTGCATCTCCAAATGTCCATCAGTTGTTAGTGCTAAACAGCTGAGTAACGTTTACCACCCAACAGCTGATCGGCATTGTGAGGTTCAAACCCGAGTCCCTGGGACTTCAAAGCAGTCACCTTGATCTCAGTGCCACAGCACTACCACCCACATAGCTTCTCCTCCAGGGCATTAGAAGAGTCTTGCCCTTCCATGAGCCAGGCAACACACTCCCATCTCCCACTGGTTGACCTACACCATGAGCCAGGCAACATGCTCCCATCTCCCATTGGCTGACCTACACCATGAGCCAGGCAACACACTTCCATCTTCCATTGGCTGACCTACACCATGAGCCAGGCAACACACTTCCATCTTCCATTGGCTGACCTACACCATGAGCCAGGCAACACACTTCCATCTTCCATTGGCTGACCTACACCATGAGCCAGGCAACACACTTCCATCTTCCATTGGCTGACCTACACCATGAGCCAGGCAACACACTTCCATCTTCCATTGGCTGACCTACACCATGAGCCAGGCAACACACTTCCATCTTCCATTGGCTGACCTACACCATGAGCCAGGCAACACACTTCCATCTTCCATTGGCTGACCTACACCATGAGCCAGGCAACACACTTCCATCTTCCATTGGCTGACCTACACCATGAGCCAGGCAACACACTTCCATCTTCCATTGGCTGACCTACACCATGAGCCAGGCAACACACTTCCATCTTCCATTGGCTGACCTACACCATGAGCCAGGCAACACACTTCCATCTTCCATTGGCTGACCTACACCATGAGCCAGGCAATACGCTCCCATCTTCCATTGGCTGACCTACACCATGAGCCAGGCAACACACTTCTATCTTCCATTGGCTGACCTACACCATGAGCCAGGCAACACACTTCTATCTTCCATTGGTTGACCTACACCATGAGCCAGGAATCATGCTCCCATCTCCCATTGGCTGACCTACAGCTTAAAAGGAACAGGATGAGAAATGGAAGCTGTCTGAGGAACCTGAAGGTTTCACTGGCTTCTGTGCTAGACCTGTTGCATACTTTTGTTTTGCCCACAGCCTTGCTGTTCCCTGTCTGCCTTCTGACTCCAACTCTGCTGATCCTCCCTGGCTCTGACATTGACATTGGACCTCCTGGAATTTGGCCAGATCGTAATCTGACCATGCCCCCGGATTACCCCTGAGTCTGCTGATAATCTGGACTAACCTACTATACTGGCATCTCACCCTGTCTTGGCACCTGACAATGACCCTGAGAAGACTCCCAGCAGTGACCCCCAGTGGTCACTGGCGTGCTCACTGTGCCCTGACCCCAAGACAGCCACTGACAGGCATTAGATGCTGCATTGTCTCCCCAGCTGAAGAGGTTACTGTTGCAGGATTCACCCTTCCGGCTCTTTAGTCAACACTGATTGCTCATGTGATTCCTGACTCAATCAGGATGGAGTGCCAGTGAGCTAGGCCATCTCATCCTCCCCAGCTTCAGACTAATCAGTTCACTGTGCACTTGCTACTTCGTTGCCCACTCCACTATTACCTGAAATACTCTTATCTTAAGCTTCCCATGAGAAGTTATCCTAGTCAGAGCTATGAGTGGGGCCAGAGGGGAAGGGACACATTGAAAATTCTTATTCCTACAGGCTTCAGGTTCCATTCCTAGGGATGGGCGAACAGAACGCGGTTCGGATGTTGGGATGTTGGGTCGTTTGGTTCGAAACCCGAGTTCGGGACGATGGTTCGGTTTAGCCGAGTTCGGTTTGGCCAAACTTGGCTGAACATTCAAAAATAGCGAAACCAAAACCAAACCGAAACCTAATTTTCAGCCCTGAAAAGACATTTTTCCTGCCTCCGAACTCATCCGAACACGACCGAACTGTTCGGTCGGTCGAGAGTTCGGTTCGGACGTTCGGTTCGGACTTCCAAACAGATCGAGTTCGGTCCGAACATCCGAACCGTGTTCGCCCATCCCTAGTGATGCCATTTTTCAATCCTGACACACAGCTAAAGTCTCTCAACTGCGTTACTTAAGCCGGGATAGCGTAGCTCATAAATAAACAGGTAATTCTAAGGAAATAATTATAAACCTGTCTCTGGCAGCACATCGCTTGAGAACTTTGTTTCAACCACAGAAGACAGGATTATGGATGTGGTGATGAATATAAAGTAAATTTCCCTCCATGTAAATAGATCTCTCTTTTCCCCCTAGACCTTAAACAAACACGTCGGAACAGACGGAAGCAATTTTCTTTTTTAGGAAATATCTGAGGACTGGCAGGATCAATTCTTTACCCTGTAAAGCAAAGAGAAATTTTCACATGAGAGGGCTATGATAGATTTCAGTGGCTTACATCCTGTCAGTGACGTTCATGGGAGGGGAGAAAGAATGGTTTTGTGGCTAAGGTACAGAAGCAAAGTTAGCAGCTCTGTGTATAACCTCAGTTCCCAACTCTGGTTCAGACATTCTCTAGGACAGAGAATCACGAACTGTAGGGAAGAATAACCCCAGCATATGCAGATGGGATCACAATCCCGACTGATACTTCATATACATTATGTGCTGTATTCATCCTGAGCCAGGTACGTAGCCCCTTTAAGAAGAACATAAAATAGGTCCCCAGAGACTGTTTCCAGGTCAGCCAGCCTAGCTGGGCTCGAGAAACTGACGTCTGAGGAGCTGGGGTGGGTGAAGTCTGAGGGGCTGGGGTAAGCTGTTCCCCTGAGTTGTATTTTGGTTGTAATAAAAGAGCGTTGTTGTAGTTCAGCCCTTTGCATGGACACCCACTCTTGTAAGCAGACTGCCAGAGACAACACACTTTCCTTGTCTTTATTGTTTCAAGTCATGGGACTATTTTTAAGTCTCAAAGTGGGGAGACTTAAAAAAGCTTGGCAACCACTGCTCTCCGACCTTGCAAACGTCACATTGACACTTTCAGCCTCAGTTGCTGCACTTGTGAGATAACAAGCTTGAATTTGTGTGCAATGCACTTTCCCATCCTTATGGAAAACTCCCTTTGACTTGACTAGAAGTTCTAGGTGGAAACTATGATCATTCAGAAATAGCTTTGTGACTTTCATTTTTGAAGCATAAAGCAATCAGGGTGAAGATTTTTATTCTTTTTTTTTTTTTTTTGAGACTTAAAGCCAGGGCCTTAAAGCCAGGGTTAAGTGCCAGATGGATGCTTGATTTAAAAGTGCTGAGTGGTTGGCAGTTTCCCGTGACACTGTGGCGACCTATACTCAGGCCTTAAAGTCTCCAGGAGCCCATGGATAAAGGGCTACCACAAAGAAGATGGACAATAGTACACAGAACCTTCCAGGATCAGGCACTTAATGGCCATTTTCCAACCCGTTAGGATACGTCCTTGGAAAGATTTATTTATTTATTTATTTCACTGAATTTTTACCCCGCCTCTCCTTCACATGCAGCTCGAGGCGGCTTTCAAACTTAATTTAAAATACAGCTAAAACCATAAATAACAGATAAAATCCATAAAACAAATGAAGTAAAAAAAAGGGGGTAGCATAAGACCCTACCCCACATCCCACCCACCCTACCCATCTCCCTCACCAAAGGCCTGGCGGAATAGCCAGGTCTTACACTGACATCGAAATGAGGTGAGGTCTGGGGCCACCTGGGCCTCTGCTGGAAGGGGGTTCCACAGCCTAGGCGCAGCTACCAAGAACGCCCTCTCCACCGTGGCTCCCTGAACCACGCGGGGGACCTCAAGAAGGGCATCCCCAGCAGACTGCAGGGGTTGATGAGGCGATCCCACAGATAGGCATAGCATAGACCATATAGGGCTTTATAGGTAACTACCAACACCTTGAATCAGGCCCGGAAGACTATAGGCAACCAGCGCAGAGCACGGAGCACTGGTGTAATGTGCTCCCGGTGACCCGCCCCTATGAGGGGGCGGGTCGCCGCATTCTGCGCTAGCTGCAGTCTCCAGACCATCACCAAGGGTAACACATTGCAATAGTCGTCTTGAGGTGATGAAGGCATGGATGATGGTGGCCAAGTCGACGTCTGAGACATACGGCCGAAGCCACCGCACCAGATGTAACTGGCAAAGAACGCTCCTCGCCACAGCTGCCACCTGAGAATCCAGGCAGAGTTGGAATCGAAGAGCACTCCCAGACTCCAGACCTGGGAGACTAGCGGGGGACGAACCCCATTAGACACCCCACCACCCTCCCCACCAGTATCACCTCTGTCTTGTCAGGATTTAGAGTCCTTGTAATTCATACTGATTTTTGCATGATTGCCTCCCTTCCTCTTGCTGCTTTCATTTATTTTTGGTCATTTGATTGCACTTAATATGCGTGGTACACTTTCTTGTTCTTCCTTGGATGCTTGTTCTGTTCCCATTACACGTCTCTGGGAGGGAACGGTTTGGGTCATCTTCGTGTTTCTTTTCTTTTAGGTGCATTGCTGCTACTCTTCCTCTGCAGCACATTCTGCTGTAAATCTGTGTGCCACACAGATTTCAGCTCCCAAGATACAAACACTGAAGGGTGTGCATCTCTGCAGACTCCCCCCTCACTCAGGCACTTGGTTCATTTTCTAACCTAATTCTCCTTTGATCTTAGCTGCTTCCCACACAACTGGGCTTTTATGGTTTCAAAACATTATTTTTCATCCTCAAGCTGCTCCTGTAGGGACAAAATTCATTCTAGCCACAGAGGACCACAGTGTTTGGCTTCTGTGTGGGTGGAGAGTAGGGTGGCAGGAGGGCGGGGTGTTAAATTCATCCCCCAGACCAGCGTTAAATTCTTTAGCTATGTGATGTCTGCTGTTCGATTGTGTGGGCTGGCATAGTGGTCGCTGGTCACAGCCCTCCTATGCAAAATTGGGGGGATTATGGATCATCTGCCCTTTCAGATGAATAAAACATTGATTCTGTTTGACAATAAGACATGAGGGTGTAGAATATACCTCAGGGGTGGGTGAGAAGATGTGCAGCTACTAAACACATCCAGTCCATCCACTCTGGCTGAGTGAGGAAGAATTTCCAAAATGGAGGGAGCCACCCACATCTGTAAATTCTCATTGGTGCTACAGCTGCCGGTCAAAATTCATGTTGCAGAAGTGGGCAAGCTGATGCCATCTTGGAAATCTTCCTAGTTCAACCACTCTGAGCTAGGGGATGGTAGCTGTACCAGGGCAGAGTGCCTTCTAGTCTACTGGCCCTTTAAGGGGCTTAGCACCAGCAGGAGAGAAAGTGTTAATTGGGGCATAGACACTGGAGTAGAGAGAGGACAGCGCCTAACAATATGCTGATCACACCCAGCTCTACCTTTCTTTTTCATCTGGCCGAGGTCCTGCGGTCTCGGTGCTTACTCCCTGCCTGGCTGCAGCTGCGGACTGGATGAGGGCGAACTGATTGAAGCTGAATCCAGATAAGACTGAAGTGATGAGGATTGGCCAGTCATGTGAATTTGAGGGGATTGGGACCCCTGTTATTGAAGTGGTCCAGTCCCTTCTGGTCACTCAGGTTCACAGGCTTGGAGTGCTTCTGGACCGTTTGCTGTGCTTGGACCACCAGATTGTGGCACTGGCCAGAAGCACTTTTCACCAACTCCATCTTGTAAGGAGGCTGCAGTCCTTTTTTTCTGATTCTGATTTGGCCACCATCATCCGCTTTCATCGCCTTGAGGCTGGATTAGTGCTACACGCTCTACCGGGGGTTGCCTTGGTGACTATCCAAAAGCTGTAGCTGGTGTAGAATGTGGCGACTCAGCTCCTTTTGGGGGTGGATCACCGCGAGCATTATTACACCTGTGCTTTACAGTCTGCACTGGCTTTCTATAGCTTTCTGGGCACAATTCAAGGTGCTGGTCCTGACCTTTAAAGCCCTAAGCAGCCTGTGCCCCACATATCTGAGAGACCACCTTTCATGCCATGCTCCATTTTGACCCTTGCAGTTGGCTGGGAGTGCTCTCTTACAGGTACCATCTGCCAGTCTTGTTCGTACAACAAGGGCCCGCAGAGAGGCGTTCTCGGTTGCTGCCCCTATACTGTGAAACTTCCTTCCTTTGGAGGTGCATCAGGGCCCGGGCCTGAGCATTTTCCAGAGGCAGTGTAAAATGTTTCTTTTTGGCATAGCATTTGGCAGGCAGGGATAGGGGTTGAGGTGGGAGGCTTTATGGGTCAGGGTGGGCTTTTAATGAGGTTTATTGTTGTTAGGGATGGCAACTATGGGTATGGACTGTTACGGAGTAATCCGTACGAGTCTGTAGTGGGAGTCCACAAAATTATGGATCCACTGTTACAGACCCGGGTTTTCCACCTCCACCCCCGGGGCCCTGGTATGGTACTTACCGGCCTCGGGGTGGGCTTAATTGAAGGTTCCGTGGGCTGCCATTTAATTGATGGTCTGGGGTGGGCTCCTCCTGTGTGGAGGAGTCCCCCTGGCAGGCTCCTTCTCACAGCGGCATGCTATGGAAGTCCCTGCTCCACAGCGCACATGCACAAATGGCCGCTGGGTCCATTTTGCACATGCACAGCCCTTTTTCAAAATGGCGCCAGCAGTGTCGGTGCCATTTTGCAAAAAGGCAGCCATTATGTGCATGACCTCTGAACTCTTTATGAATTTATTTTCATGTTGTGATTATTAATATAAATGATAACTTTGAGATTCCATGGTATCCTATGTATTTTCTATTTGTTTTTTGTGCAAAAAACAGCCACAGAGAGAGTAGGAGGAGACAGGAGCTTACGGTGGCCCCTGTCTCCAGGCAAACCCAGGTCAGAAAGTGTTGCCTGAACTGTGGGGTTTGGTGGGCTGCACGAGGGGTTGGAAGCAGCCTGAGAGACTGAGACTGATTGAGAGAGACTGTGGAAGAGGCACCAGGCCGGAAGAGGGGCTGTGTCCAGTCAGAAAGGCTTTGACTGGGAAGCCTATGTCTCATGTGAGGTTTGAACTGGATTTGTATAGAGAGAGAGAGACTGAGATAATGGTTGGATAATGCATAGACTCAGTAAAGACACCGGAGAGCTAGAGATTCCCCTGTGAACGTAATATTTGGCCAGGATCCTGCCAATACTTACCCCAGGCTCAACAGTTCCTGTTACAGTAGCAGCAGCAACAGATGTGGGAGGAGGTTGTGCGTGAGCAAGGGAGAGAGTAAGGGAGAAGTCAACGGTACTGTATGATTTGCATTCTCATACATTGTTTAGGCTTAACACTAACCCTTGGGAAGATTTTGGAATTGTAGTGGGGAAAGCGGAAAGGAGATATCCCATAACTAAGCAAGACTAGCCCAGATCCAAAGCAAGTAACACTGGCCCTTTTCACACAGACACTCTAACACTGATACCAAGGGTGTTACATTTTATTATACACGTTGCAGGGCTGCAGGTGTGCTCTTTGGGTGCCCTGCAACCTGTATAATAAAATGTAACACCCATGTTATCAGCGTTAGAGTGTCTGTGTGAAAAGGGCCGTTGAATGGCTGATCTTGCAATTCCTGGGCTCTTCTTTTCAGTGGGAGTTCTACCTGAGCAAGCATGAAGGAGCAAGGCCTGTGCTGATATTGGGGGGGGGGGCCTTCAACCCCACAGATTGCTGTAATAGAGTATTAACATTTTTAAAAAGAGAGAGAGAGAAAGGCATGCCCTTCAGAATAACTGAATATGCTGTTGACCCAGAACACTCTTTCGGCGAAATCCCACATGTGGACAGCTTGGTTAACTACCATGGGACTGGTCACACAAGTCACGAAAGGAAGAGCTGAGTTTAGGGCTGTAGCGGAATTTCGCAGCGGTAGCTATTTCCGACGGAAACAGTGTTTCCGCAATTAGTGGAACGGCATGGCAGAGGCTTTAATTCCGCGGTTTCATTCCGCGGTTCCGCGGTTCCGCTTATTTAATTCCGCAACTTAGTGGAATCGCGGAAACATGACATTTTCGCTATTTCCGCAATTCCGCCAGCGCCAAAAAATCGCGGAATAGTGGTTTTCCGCGATTTCCGCGATTTTTCCGCGATTTTTCCGCGATTCCGCGATTTGTGGAATTCCGGCGGAATTAGCAGAATATCCGTAGAAATGTCGCGGTGTGGCGGGGGCAATTCCGAAATAGCGGAACGGAATCGCGGCGCGGTAAAAGCTGCTGCCGCATCAGCCCTAGCTGAGTTCAGTGTCTGAAAATTTAGACTAGTTGACTGTGTAATTACTGAGTAGTCCAATTAGCCTGATGTTCATCCACTTCCCATTAATTAATTCATAAAATAATTATCGCTGAGTGCTGTTCTACTTAGATTTGTTATTGAGTATCACTATAACAGCCTGCTGCTTCTGAATATTAAAAGCCAACCCAAAAAGCAACACCCCAATTAAAAATAGTCAATGCCATAAATACAGATGGGACCCAACATGGGGGAAGCTGAACATGGAATGTGTAGGTGCAGCAACGCCAAGCCAAGCCTGGTCCCGGACCTGCTGAGTTTTTGTTAAACCTGGCTGTGCCGGGAGGCATTTGGTGGAGGGAACAGATGAGGGAGGGGTGGGTGGGTGAGGGATTGGGGAGGGGGGTTGTTTTATGTTTATATTTTTATTGCTTCCCCCTAAAGTGGTTTTATATTTGTGTTTTCTATGTTTTACATTTTTGTTTTAAATTGTAAGCCGCCCTGAGCTGCTTTGCAGAAGGAACGGGGTATAAAATGGTATAATAAATAAATAAGTCAGGGAAATATACTAATGAGAAGAAGCCAGGATGGTCTGTTAGATAATTTGTATTTATTTATTTATTTATTCAAATTTCTACCCCGCCCCTCCTAAAACAGCTCGGGGCGGCTTACAAACAAACAAAAAAAACACAACACAAATATAAAATACGTCTAAAAACAATTAAAACATTCAGAAATCCTACAATTAAAACAGGACCGGGGCATCACAATAAAACAATAAATAAGGGTAAGGGGAGATAAAAACCCCACTAACCCCCCTCCCTCCCTCCCCAAAGGTCTGGGCGAACAGCCAGGTTTTACAACTTCACCGAAATGTCAAAAGGTTTGGGGCCAGGCTAGCTTCCTCCGGAATGGAGTTCCAAAGACGCGGCCCGGCCACCGAGAATGCCCTCTCCATTGTGGCCTCCCGCTTAACACGGGGGACCTCCAAGAAGGCACCCCCGGAAGACCAAAGGAACTGCTCTGGGGCACGGAGGGCGAGGTGGTCCCTGAGGTACGAGGGGCCCAGAACGTGAAGGGCCTTATAGATCAACACCAAAACCTTGAACCTGGCTTGGCACGCTATTGGCAGACAGTGCAGAGCCCGGAGCACAGGTGTTATGTGCTCCCGATGACCTGTCCCCGAAAGGAGCTGGACCGCTGCATTCTGCACTAGCTGCAGCCTCTAAACCAGGAACAAGGGAAGCCCCACGTAGAGCATGTTGTAGTAGTCCAGCCTCGAGGTGACGAAGGCATGGATGAGGGAGGCCAGGTCCGGGCCGGAGACGTACAGACGCAGCCTTCACACCAGATGCAACTGGCGGAAGGCAGCCGTCGCGACTGCCTCCACCTGCTGCTCCAGGTGGAGATCCGCATCCAGTATCACCCCCAGACTCCGGACCTGCTGAGCTATAGGAGGGCAACCCCCCCTATCAGGGGGGCCAATACCTCCCTCGCTCTCCCCACCAACATCACCTCCATCTTATCAGGGTTGAGCTTCAGTCTGCTCTGCCACATCCATCCGCCACAGCCGCCAAACATTGGGATAGCACTGAGACAGCAGGGTCTGGGTCAGTTGAAAAAGAGAGGTACAGCTGAGTATCATCAGCATATTGGTGAGATCGCACCCCGAACCCTCTTACGACTTCCCCCAAGGGCTGCATATATACATTAAATAACAATGGAGACAGGATGGAACCCTGCAGAACGCCGCATGATAAAGCAAGATGTCTCATCCCCCAACACCACCCGCTGGCTTCTCCCCGAGAGGAATGAACGGAACCATTCAAGAACAGTCCCATCCAGACCCCCCCAGGTCACGCAACCATCTCA
>QEPC01011998.1:277675-328108 GCA_003113815.1 Sphenodon punctatus | reverse complement strand
GCCTGCTGTTCAGGAACAGTGACTAGCTCAGAAGGTGTTGGGAAGGGGGGAGGCAGATAATTAGTTTCGTTTCTTGCAAGCCTCTCCACCCCTGGTGCCTGGAAGTCTGCTCCTCTGTGACTGACACCTCCCTGTCATGTTTGACCTTCCAGTGAACCTTTTTTTGCCACCCGAACATGATCCGAACTGACCGAACTGACCGAACTGTTCAGCCATTTCGCTGTTCGGTGTTCGGTTCATTCGGTATGTTTGCGTTCGGGTTCGGTCATCCGAACAAGCTGAGTTCAGGCCGAACTCCGAACTTCCGAACCACATTCGCCCATCCCTAGTATTGGGGAGCTCTTGTCTAACACATTGGAGCCCAGGGTAGTTGGTCTGCACTTACCTGCATCTGGGCCTACCTAATTCTCTTTCCACTGAAGACAATGGGACCAATCCCAAACCCTGCAGACAAGAGCATGTGTGCAATCTGAGTTCAACCCATGTGCACCCCCATTAGGGGGACTGTGGTGTGTGCACAAACTATGCAGAAATCACACGGAAGCTGCGTGCACGTGAGTTCTGGATCGCGACCACTGAAACAAATGCTACCGGCTGCAGAAGAAGCAGACTTAAAGCAGCGCTGAGAACTTTTGAAATCTCACCCTAATCATTGATAACATACTTTTTGCAGACTGAAGCTAGTGACCCCAAAACAAATTCCAGAAAGATTTCAGAGATAATCAGTAAATCCTAAAAGATCACTCTCTGCTCGCAGATCCATTACAAAGAACATGAAACAAAATGTGTCTAGTTCTTTGCCTGTCTCCTATTTCCTGTAATAAAATGTCATAACAGACAGCAGCCATCCTCTGTAATAAGACTACAATGAGCTACCTACGGAATTGAAGACAGGATTTTCACATTTATATTAGTTTTTTAATATGTGTTATGTGACAAATTGACTGCGGGCGCTGGGCTAGAAGAATCTCTAGTCTAATTAATATCATGCTGGATTGGACCTGCAACCAGTTTTCCTCCAGGGAAGACTGCTCTCTTCAAGTAATTCTATCTGCTCTAATCATACCTTGAGATGAAGAGCAGAGGATCACTAGTCTTGTTAATGCACTTCGTGATGAAATGATCTGCTGTTTTCAGTGTGAACATAAGAAAGAAATTGGAAAACATTAGGGATATTGTTTTATCATTTTTAGATAAAAATTTCAAACCACTTTGAGAGAGACTAACGAGGAGCCAAAGTCCCACTGGCAACACTCAGACTGCAGTCTTCAAACCGCTAACACTGGTCTATGCCGATGGACTGCAAAGTGATAAACTGCTTCCACGAGAGAATGGGACTCTGCTGGATTCACTGCTTTGAGGACTTTGGGCCTAAGGCCACGTTCTGATGAACAGAGGTTAACCCAAGTAGTTCAATTTAATTAAATTGAAATAATTACCCTACTTTGGTAGGGTAGTATTCAGATGAACAGTGTAAACTGAAGTAATTCAAATTAATTTGTTTTTATTTATTTATTTTAATACATTTCTACCCCGCTCTTCCCGCCACAGGTGGCCCAGAGTGGCAAACAACAGTAAAAATATAAAATATAAACTACAAATATAATATAAAACAATTTAAGATATTTTAAAAACATTAAAACAAAACAGGGGGAAAAACCCAACCACCATGCACCCTTTACCCCTCTCCCTCGCCGAATGCCTGGCGGAACAGCCAGGTCTTACAGCGCCTACGGAACGCCGGGAGGTCAGGGGCCAGACGGGGCGCCACCGGGAGGGAGTTCCGAAGACGTGGCTTCGCTTTGGTAATGCTTCACTTTGGTAATGTTTAGACCAGTGATGGGGAACCTCAGACCCAGGAGCCAATTATGGCCCACGGCTAGTTTTTATTTGTCTTTTTTCCAGTTCCTGCATCTTGCCCCTGGATCCAGTCCCTATCCCCAATCATTGAGAGACTGAGCTCGGGGTAAGTGAAGCAGAGATAAGAACATGCACGCAAGGACAGGGGATGGATCCATATCACAGACAGATGAGCTGGACCCACCCTCCTCTTTCTTCCCCCATTCTGAACACATCCCTTAAGCACCCTGTCCCAACTCCTATGTGGCCCTCAGAACCTGTACGCATTTAAAGAGTGGTCCCCGGGAGGGAAAAGATTCCTCACCCCTGGTTTAGTAAACTGTAGTAGAACTGTGTCAAACTTTTTTTTTTTTTTTTTTAAAAACCGATTTTATTTTTCTTCCAACAACATTATACATACTTAACAGTATTAACTTGTATAACTAATTAAATTAAATTAACATTGTAACTTGCTCCGTTGGTATATTGTTGTTTTTACGTTTATATCTTATAGTCTATCAAGTATGATCGATTTTTCTCTACGACTGTATGTCCTTGTATGTGTTCTAGACAAGAGAACCATCTTGTTGTAAATTTCTTTGCTTTATTCTCTTGTGTTGCTGCAATCTTCTCCATGGAGTACATGTACCAGAGTCTTTTTATCCATTCTGTCTCTGTTAGATTTTTCGCCGTTTTCCAATTGCGGGCAATTATGTTTAAACCCGCCATGGTCATAAGTGTACATGTTTCTTGATGCTGTTTCATCAGCGGTACATCTGGATACAATCCCAACAAAGCAGTTTCTGGCCTGAAAGGAACGATCAAACCTGTGGCCTTTTTCATATACGTCCAAATTATACCCCATAGCTGTTGTACCCTGGGGCAGGACCACCAAGAATGAAGGTAGGTACCCTTCTCTCCACATCCCCGCCAGCACCGATCGAGGCCATCGCCCTCTATTTTTTTAAAATGAATTGGCGTTAAATAATATCTTAGAATCACCTTAATTTGGGTTTCTTTAATTTCTAATGAGCTCGCACAATTGTGCATATAATGTCCAATTTGTTCAACTTGTTGCTTTTCTAGTTTTATTCCCAATTCTCGTTCCCATTTTCCTATGTATTTAGTCGGTTTATTTGCGTCGGCCTCGATTAGAGCCCCATAAATTCTAGAGATCAATCCCTTGTTGGCCGTATGACTGAATACAATTTTTTCAAGAGTCGTCGGTTTTCTAGTGAAATGTTGTCTTTTATTTTTATCTGTAAATCTATTTTTCAATTGGAGGTATTGTAATGTGTCTATCTTTGTTTTGGTTGTGTCTTGCAGATCTTGTTTTGTTATGAACTGGTTGTCCTTAAATAATTGTTCAGCTCTATGGATGTTGCATTTGTTTAATGTTTTCCTTAGATTCTTTGCTATGTTATCTTTCCATAATGCCTGGGCGTTTATAGGTGTGTATGGTGAAGCTTCTGGGGAGATTGTTAGTTTTTTTTGTGTTAAGTGCCACTGTTGCATGATGGCGTTTGCAAATGGGTGTTCCGCTATTTTCCTTGAATTTCTTTTATCACGTGTAGTTAACATCTCTTGAAGGTTTGGACTACCTAATAGATGTTTTTCTATTTCCACCCATGTGGTGTTCTTCGTAGGGTGATACCAGTACCTAAGTGTTCTCAGTGCAACTGCTCTAAAGTAAGTTTTTATGTCTGGCATATTAACACCTCCCTTTTCTTTCTTCCTGATTAGTGTTTGCTTATTTATTCTATGTTTTTTTCCTCTCCATACAGCATCAAGCATAGCTTGCTCACATTGTTTTATAAATTTGGTTGGAATTTGTATGGGGAGGGCCATTGCCTTGTACAGGATTTTAGGCAGTGCTATCATTTTGAATAGATTGATATTTCCTAACCAGGAAGTTTTGAATCTTTGCCAGGTTGAGATTTCATTACGTATTTGGTTTAAGATGGGGGGGAAGTTTGCTTTGTATAATTTTGTGTGATCTTTGGTGATATTTACCCCTAGGTACTTAAATTGAGATTCAGCTATTGCAAACGGCAATCGCTCCGAGATGGCTTGGGTATCCTGATTGTTTTTGGTAATTATAAGGGCCTGTGATTTTTGTGGGTTGATTTTATAGCCTGAAATTTTACTAAACTGATTTATTAGAGTGAGGATTTTTGGTATCGTTGCATGTGGGTTGGTGATATATAACAGCATGTCATCCGCGAATAGAGATAATTTGTGGTGAGTCTTATCTATCTGTATGCCCTTAATGTCTGGTTCTTGTCTGATGGCGCAGGCCAGCAGTTCTAATGTGATGTTGAATAACAGGGGGGAGAGCGGGCATCCCTGTCTAGTTCCTCTTGTCAGGGGGAATGGGTCCGATAGTTCTCCATTGATTAAAATTCGCGATCTGGGTTTTAAGTTGATGGCTTTAATTGCCCTTGAGAAATTGCCTGTGATTCCCATATGTTCTAGTATTTTGTATAGGCATAACGGTTCCGCCCTGTCAAAGGCCTTCTCCGCGTCAGCGGATAGTATTATTACCGGTTGATCTATTTTTCGGGCTGCATGAATTAAATTAACTGTTCTTCTAATATTGTCAATTCCTAGTCTATTTGGAATAAAGCCCGTTTGATCGGTGTGAATTACTTCTCCAATTATTGCTGCTAGCCTATTTGCTAGTATTTTTGTGAATATTTTATAGTCTGTGTTGAGCAGGGAGATTGGCCTGTAGCTGCCACATTCCTCTGTATTTCTGCCTGGCTTGGGAATTATGGTGATGACTGCTTCATAAAATGTTGTTGGCATTTCTTGGGTATTCATAATGTTGTTGAATGTGTTGGTTATGTGTGGTATAATTGTTTTACTGAATGTTTTGTAAAATTCTGCAGGTAGGCCATCGGGTCCACCTGCCTTATTGTTTTTTAAATCTTTACTTGTGCTCTTTGTCTCTTTTTCTGTTATAGAAGAGTTCAGATAGTTTAATTGATCTTTGTTAAATTTAGGCATGTTGTATTTATTAACAAATTCTGTTATTTTTTCAGGATCTGGATTTGAGGATGTGTACAGCTCTTGATAGAACTCCACAAATGCTCCTTGAATTTCCTGCTGTTTTGATGTTTTGCTTCCATCTTTCTTTCTTATTATTGGAATGGCAGCTTTTGTTCGCTTTGTTTTTGTTAATTGTGCTAATACCTTGCCCGGTTTGTTGCAATTTTGAAAATAAAAGCTTTTAATTTTTCTCAATTGTTGCGTGATTTTTTGTGTTTCTAAAGTGTCTATTTCACTACGTATCTTTTCAATTTCAATTTGGTTGCTTTTGGTGGGGAATCTGCTATTTTCTTTTTCTAGGTTTGTTAATTGCTTGAGAAGATCATCATTCCTTTCTCTCCTTGTTTTATTCATTTTTGCTTTTATTGCAATGATTTTACCCCTTATTACTGCTTTCATTGCCTCCCATACTATATGGGGTGACTGTACTGTCCCTACATTTAAATCAAAATATTCCTTGAGATCTTCTTCTAGCTGTTGTTTTATCCAATCATTTTTTAGTATTCCTCTATCCAATTGCCAGCTGCGAGATTTTTGGTTTGTATTTCTGTTCCAATGGAAGGTAGAAACCAACGCATTGTGATCTGAAAATGTGATAGGGATTATTTCACATTTACTGCAGTAGTGTAGTGTGTCTTTTTCTGTTAGCAGGTGGTCTATTTTTGTGTATGTGTTGTGCCTGCTTGAATGAAAGGTATAGCTTCTTGTGGAGGGGTTTAGACATCTCCACACATCTACTAGACCATGCTGCGCTATCGTTGTTGCAATATGTTTATGAGTGTGAGTAAGTTGTGATTTTGTAGAGTGGTCCAAAATTGTCAAGGGGGAGTTAAAGTCCCCCTGAAGGATTAAAAAGCCTTCTGTGCATTGCATGATCAGTGGGATATATTTTTGAAAGAATTGATGAGTCTTTTCGTTTGGAGCGTATAGGTTGATTAATGTCACCTGCTGTGAATTTAATATCCCCTTTATCATTAGAAATCTACCTTCCTTGTCCTTTTTCTGTTCTAATAATTTGAAATCGGTGGCTGATGAGAAACCTATCAGCACCCCTGTCTTTTTTTTCTTCCCGCATGCAGCATATATATCCCCTTTGCCCTTAAATGTGAACCTTTTCAAATCCTTCTGCAGCAGATGTGTCTCCTGCAGGAAGAAAACCTCTACCTGTTGGTCTGTTATTAGCTCTGAGACTTTTTTCCTCTTTACCGGGTGGTTTAAGCCTTTTACATTTAGGGAAATGAATCTTATATCTAAGGTTTTACCTGTTATCCTTGCCATTGCGCTATTTGTGTTTGACTGCATTTTGATTCTATTAGCACTTGGTGTTCATTGACTTGTTTTCTGTTGGGGTCCCAGATGTCTTTGAGGTGTTGAATGTACCTGGATAATGACAATATTCCTTGCGGAGCTAAACACATATTATACATCTTTAACAACAAACATATACAACAATATAACCTTGCCTGTTTATACTTTGCATTGCTTAACAGCATAACGTTGATGGGAATGCAATTTCCCATTTCTTTCCCTCTTTTCAGAGGGTGCTCTGGGGGCTGCTTATGTAATTAAGTTACTGTTTCTAACCCACCCCTCCCCCCGGCAGAATGATACCTGTTTTACATTTTATCTATTGCGCTAATCGTATTTGATCTTATATATATTATTTTATTTTACCCATTCATCTTTGTTATTTGACCATTCAACCTGTACTAGCAAGACTCATCTTTCTTCTCCTCTATTCGCCTGATCTGGTTTTTGGGCATGTAAAAATATTTCCAAGTCCGTGGTGTCCTCAAAAACCCTTCTCCTGCCATTTACGAGAATTGCTAATTTCGCTGGATGCCACAGTTGGGGTTTTAGCCCCCTTTCATTTAGTTCGTTGTAGAATCTTGCCCACGCCCTGCGCCTTGTCATGGTTTCTGATGCATAGTCCGCTTGAATCCTGATCTTATTGCCTTGAAATTCCATCGGTTGTCTTTTTTTTCTGGATGAAGTTAAGATGGCTTCCTTGTCCTTGTACTTTAAAAATTTAATTATAATGGCCCTGGGCGGATCAGAGTCTTTTGGTTTGGGCCTCAGTGTTCTATGCGCCCTTTCTATTTCTATGTTGTGGAGCTGTGGCTGTTCTGGAAAATTTTGCTTGAAGATCTGCATCAGCATTTCCTGCATCCCCTCCGCTTCACTATTTTCTTTTATTCCCATTATGCGCAGGTTGCTGCGTCTCGATCTGTTTTCCAGGTCTTCGCATTTGAACCTCAGCAGGGAAAGGGATTCTTTTATTTTTGCTAGGTCTCCGTCTGTGCTTAATGCCTGGTCTTCTAGGTTGGAAATTCTTCCCTCAGCTTGATCTAGTCTTTTTGACATGGTTTCTAGCTTTTTATTTCCACTTTCCACTGCTCTGCTGACTGAGTTGATTTTTTCGAGGACCTCCATTTTATCTTTTTGGGCTTCAGTCCTTGCTATTTGTATTTCTGATCTTGAGGCTTTTACCTCAGCCAGAATCATTTCCATAGTGGACTGTTCCTCGTTTTCTGGATTTTCTGGGGTGTTGGGGGAAGTTGCGGCTGTCATTTTGTCAGACCCCCCCTCTTCCTGAGCGGTTTCAGCTGTTTGTTTTTGTTGCCACATTCTTGTGAGCGGTCCCTTTTCCCCCGCTTTTTTGGGGGGTCCCATGCCCCTGATCTTCCCCCAGCCGGGGTTGTTGTTAAATTGTTTAATAGTAGGGTTATTATTTGGTATGCTGGTTTTATTTGAAATGTATATTTTCTTGCTTGTTGCTTGCTCTGCTCTTTTTACTGCAGGAGCCCCTGCTTCTGTTTTTTTGTTGTTGTTTTTTTGGGGGGGGATTTTTTTCTTTCTGCTCTTTAGGTCCTTATCCCTGGCAGATTTTTTTACTTGTTCTGTTTGTTTGTATTGTTGGAGGTCCCTCCACTGTCTTTGGGTTTTTTATTTTTCTGCCTTCTGGGTCTTTGTCAGTGGCAGTTTTATTTTATTTTTCTCTCTATTTCAGCCCCTTCTGTTTGGGGTTTTTAGTTTTATTTTTCTTTCTTTCTGCCCCTTGGGCCTTAGTCCCTCCACCGTTTGTTTTTGGCCTGGGTTTTTTAGTTTTTTGGGTCCCTCGGGGCTTTTGAGAGGGCCGCGCCCGCCATTTTGCCTCCTACCGCGTTTCCCTCTGCTGCCTCTGCCTCGCGCCTCTGCCACCAGAACTTATCAAGGGGCCTTTTTTTTCTCCGTTTTTCTTGGTCCACTTTGTGTCCCAGACGCTCCTACAGCTGTTCCTGTTTTTTGATTTGTTTAGTTTTGGGTTTTTTTCGATGTTTGTAGCGCCGGAGCGGGTTTGCCGGGGGAGCGTGGTTTCGGCGCGGCCGGCTAGTCACGCATGCGCATTGCACCCCCCGAACTGTGTCAAACTTGACCCTAGCTGAGAAATAATGATCTCTGATCTGTGATCACCACCCTCACACCAATAAACAGCATCTCAGTGTGCCCTTGTTGTGGAAACTTGGCGAGCAGATGGTACCTGAAAGGTACACGAGGGAAGAGGAGGTCTTTCAGATATGTGGTTCAGATATAGAAATCATAGAGTTGGAAGGGACCTCAGAGGTAATCTTGTCCAACTCCCTGGTCAGTGCAGGAAATCCACAGCTACAGCATCCCTGACAGATGGCTGTCCAGCCTCTCTTTGAAAACCTCCAGCAAAGGAGAGCCCTCCACCTCCCTACGTAATTTGTTCCACTGTCGAACACCTCTTACTGTTAGAAGTTCTTCCTAATGTTTAACCGAAATCTACATGTGTGAGCGCTACAGAAGTAAAAGCAATTTAAGGCCTAGCTACATTGATGTACCTGTTCATCGGAACATGGCGTAAGTTTCTAAGAATTCTTTTATGGTAGGGAATCCAAATGGGGGCACATCCTGATCAGAGGGTCGGGGGGAGGAAAGGGTGCTGTGTCAACCGTGTTTGTGGTGCAAGCAAACCTGTCCTGACCCATCTTGACCATAGGTTTGGGTGGGGGGGGGGGGTTGCCATGGTTTTACTTGCAGCAGAAAACATCTTCACAAAATCGGCTTCTTCCCACATGGAGAAAGCCAGCATGGACTGCCCTTAGGGTTAGCTTCCCAAGCTGTGGGAGCGTTGAGTGAAAAACCCCTACAAGCTTCCATTAGAATATGAGACTTGAGAGCCTTTGAAAAACTGTACCCTTCTTGTTTAATGTGCATTGAATTCTCAGAGGGACAACTCCTCTTTCATGAATGCAACCTGCTCCTCCAAAATTGATATCTGCTTCCCTTGTAGCAATGAACTTGAGAAAGAAATACCAATCCTAGAAGAGCACTAGTTGGTCCCAGACATGGCAGCTGGCCTCATAGGCTACATCGGTGACCAAGAGAACCTCATGCTATTGTTCTTCTTGCAGTAGGTCAAATCCTATTCTCATGGAGGCCTAGGGAAGCTTTACTGTTGGTTTCAATGGGCCATGAGATTACCATATTTTGGATTTTCCTTCACAGGGGGCTCATTTCCTGAGGAGGGGCTAACCAGAAGTTTCCCTGTCTTCAGAGTAAACATTAAAGCCGCAGTCCCATTAACTTTGATAGGACTGCTCTGGAGTAAGTGTTTCAAGGACCGTGGCCTTAGGCTGCAATCCTCTGAATGGATAGCTACCAGTTAGTGTAGGCAAAAGGATCACGATTACACATGCTGGTCCCATTCAGCACTGGTGGTTGCTGCTTGGAGGAGTATGCTGCAAGACTCATTACTTTAGCCTAGCTTTGCCTTCCTATAATGAGAGTACAAAGAGAGAGAGAGAGAGAGAGCGCAATAGACAGACAGACAATGGGCATAGCATACATAAGAAATGAGGAAAGGAAACTCTATTCAAGAGGGCTCTTGCAGTATTATGTAAGTTGTTTGAGGGCAAGGGTATGACTAGCTTATGAGTGGGCAGCATGCCACATCAGCAGCTGTTATAGGGTCACTCACAGGACTACTATAGGAATAAAATGTCAATGCCAGGGGCATGAATTACAGAGAAGAACATTTTAAGGCCTCCATCTGTGTTCTAGGAGAGAGATGCTCTGTAAAAGTAACACTGACAATAAGAGTTAATTAAATTAATTAATTAATTGATTCATTTTTACTAGTTTATATCCTGCACCCTCCTGCTGATAGCAGCTGGGGGTGGCTAATAAATGCACAACATATATGAAAATATATATACACACCCTATGCAAGAGGAGGGTAGGGGGTGTATTAGTGGGTGGGTGGGGTCTCCCTTGGGGGGCTGGCTGGCTGGCCTCTGGGTGGGGGGTTGAGAGGGTGGACCGGGGGGGGGGGGTCAGCAGCTATAGGGATCGTTGTGGGCCAGGGGAATTATGGTCTTTCTGTGAGGCAAATTAGATCTGTGAGGCAGGACAGATGTTATATTCCTGTCCCGCTTAATGGCCCCCAGGCAGATGGTGAGACGATCGGGAATCAGAGGGGCCCTGGCCTTGGTTTGCTGCTGGTAAATGCCAAGTTGGCAGCCAATAAGTCAACTACGGTCTGGGAGATGATCCTGGACCAGGCGGCCGAACTCACATGTATTACAGAGACCTGGCTGGACACTGAGTCGGGGCCTATATTGGCTGACCTTGTTCCAGTTGGGTACTCTGTACAGCATCAGCCTTGGCTGGGGGACCGGGGGGGGGGGGAAGTAGCCATTATTATTTTTAAGGATACATTCTCTGTGAGGAGATTTCCTCTGCAAACTATCATGGGTATAGAGGGCCTTCATCTGGTGTTGGATTTGGCTGGTGACAGAGTAGGGATACCGCTGATATACCAGGCACCCACCTGTATGGCAGTTTCCATGCCTGCACTGACCAAGCTTGTGCCAGAGGTGGTCTTGCGGTCCCCTAGGGCGATAGTCCTGGGGGACTTCAACATCTATACCAACACCAGCCTTGGAGGGACAGAGCGTGAGTTCATGGCTACCATGGGTCTATCTCAGAGAATGGTGGGCCCCACACATGTTGGAGGACATACCCTGGACACGATATTTTGCACAGGCCTTGAGGTGGGGGGTCAGAGGAAATCTCCTCACAGAGAACACAAGTCCCCTTGGTATATCGAGGAGCTGCAGCGGATGAAGTAGGAAGGGCGGCGGTTAGAGCGGCGGTGGCGTCACTCATGTGCTGAAGTTGACTGATTGCAGCATAGAGTCTGGTTATGTACCTATGCCATGGTGAAAAGAAAGTTTTCTTTGCTGCCCTTATTGTGTCTGCTAAGTCCCGCCTGGCAGAGTTTTTCTGGGTGATGAGGGGACTGGTCAGTCTGGCCTCCCTCCGCCTGGATTTAGAGTCATCAAATGCCTGTTGTGATTTGTTTGTGGACTTTTTTGAGGATAAAATTGCTCAAATCCACCACAGTTTTGACGGAACATTTTTAGCAGTAGGTGAGCCAGAGGCAGTAGAAGCCCCGTCTTGTCCTGTTTTGTGGGATGAATTTCAGGCTGTGCTGCCCTGAGATGTAGGGAATGCTCTTGGGACTGTTTGAGCCACTTATTGTGAACTAGATCCATGCCCGTCCTGGCTGGTCAAGGCCAGCTGAGAGATATTAGGGCTGTTGCTGGCAGGGATTGTCAACGCTTCCCTTGGGGAGGGCAGGGTGCCAGATTGTCTCAAGGAGGCTGTGGTGTGGCCCCTGCTCAAGAAGCCATGATTAAACATTGGCGTCCTGGCCAGCTATCGGCTGGTCTCTAACCTTCCCTTTTTAGGATAGGTTATTGAATGGGTAGTGGACCAGCAGCTGCAGAAGCATCTGGCCCGGATTAATTTTCTCAATCCCCCGCAGTCTGGCTTTTATCCGGGATATGGCATGGAGACTGCGCTTGTGGTCTTGGTTAGCAAACTCTCCCGTGAGTTGGACCGGGGTCGTTCGACCCTGTTGATTTTGTTAGATCTCTCGGCTACATTTGATACTGTTGCTCATGGGTTGTTGGTGACTTGGCTGTGGGACCGGGCAGGGATTGGCGGGAACATTCTTGAATGGTTCCACTCTTCCTGGCTGGGAGATCCCAACGTGTGGTCCTGGGTGATTTTTCATCTTCTCCCCGGGGCCTCATGTGTGGAGTCCCACAGGGTTCTATCCTGCCCCCTCTCTTGTTCAATGTGCACATGCAGCCTTTGGGGGAGGTTGTTAGGGAGTTTGGCATATGGTGACATCAATATGCTGATGATACCCAGCTATACCTCTCTTTTTCATCTGACTCAGGCCTGGCAGTCTTGGTGCTTACCTGGCAGTCTCGGTGCTTACCCAGTGTGTGACATCTATGGATGAGGGCGAGCTGCCTGAAGTTAAATCCTGACAAGATGGAGGTGATGGTTGTGGGGAAGGCCGGGGGAGTGGTGGCCCCCATCATTGATGGGGTCCGTCCTGCCCTGGCATCTCAGGTTCAGAGTCTGGGGGTGCTCCTGGACCTGCAGCTCCGCCTGGATGCCCAGGTGGCAGCTGTGGCAAAGGGGGCATTTTGCCAATTACATCTGGTGCGTTGACTTTGGCCGTATGTCTCAGACTCGAATCTGGCCACGATCATCCATACTTTTATTACCTCAAGACTGGACTGCTGTAACGCACTCTAAATGGGGCTACCTTTGGTGCTGGTTTGGAGACTGCAGCTAGTGCAGAACGTGGTGGCTCGTCTCCTAATGGAGATGGGCCAATGCAAGCACATTACACTGGTGCTTCACTCTCTACACTGGCTGCCGATAGTCTTCCAGGCCCAATTCAAGGTGTTGGTGTTGATCTTTAAAGCCCTAAATGGTCTGGGCCCAGCCTATCTGCAGAACCGCCTCACCAACCAGTTCTTGGCTCAGCCCCTGCGGTCGGCCGGGGGTGCCCTCCACAAGGTCCCCCAGGTTTTCTTGGGTGTCGACCTTATGGAGGGCGTTCTCTGTGGCCGCACCATGGCTGTGAAACTCCCTCCCACCGGAGGACCACCTGACCACCAACCTCCCCTCTTTCCAGAGGCAATATAAGACCTGACTTTCACTGTGCCTTTCTCGAGGGAGATGGGCTGGGTGGGTTGGGTTAGGGAGGGATAGGGGGTAAGTTTTTTCACTGTGGGGTTTTTAACTGTATTATTTTTGTTTTTTAATCTGTTTTATTATGTTGTTAGCCGCGCCAAGATGCTTTTAGCAGGAGGGGGCAGCATACAAATTTTATACTAAATAAATACATTTTTAAAATTTAAAAAATAATTATACAAGATAATAAATACAAATATAAATATAAAACAATATGTAAAATCCAACATAATGGGGTGCCACAAAAAACCCTCATTAACCCTCACCTCCCACCCATATCCATCTCCCTTACTGAAAGCCTAACAGAATAGCCAGGTCTTGCATTATTGTCAAAAAGAGGAGAGGTCTGGGACCAGATGGACCTCTTCCAGGAGGGAGTTTCACAGCCTCGGTGCAGCCACCAAGAATTTTCTCTCCATAGTCACCCCCACGTGATACTCGGGGAACTTCGAGAAAGGCACCCCTGGTGGACCACAGGGGCTGATCCAGAGTTCGGGGAGTGAGGCAGTCCCACAGATAGGTAGGGTTCAGGCCTGGATTGACAGGTGGAGGTGGTGGCGAAGGCCGCCTTCTGCCAGTTGTATCTGGTGCGGAGGCTGCGTCCATACATCTCTGGGCCGGATTTGGCCTCCTTCGTCCATGCCTTCATTACCTCGAGGTTGGACTACTGCAATGCGCTCTACGTGGGGCTGCCCTAGTTCCTGGTTCGGAGGCTGCAACTAGTGCAGAATGCGGCGGCCCGGCTCCTGATGGGGATGGGTCGTCAAGAGCACATAACACCAGTGGTCCGGACTCTGCACTGGTTGCCAATAGCGTGCCGAGCCAAGTTCAAGGTATTGGTATTAATCTATAAGGCCCTTCATGGTCTGGGCCCCTCATACCTCAGGGACCGCCTCGCCCTCCGCGCCCCAGAGCGGCTCCTTCCGTCTGCCGGGGGTGCCTTCTTAGAGGTCCCCCGTGTTAAATGGGGGGCTACAAGGGAGAGGGCATTCTCAGTTTCTGGGCCATGTCTTTGGAACTCCCTCCCGGAGGAAGCTCGCCTGGCCCTAAGCCTTTTGACATTCCGGTGGGCTTGTAAAACCTTGATGTTCACCCAGGCCTTTGGGGAGGAGGAAGGAGGGGTGGGTTAGGGTGTTGGCTCTCCCCTACCTTTACTTTTTGTTTCCCAATCCTGTTTTAAGTTTAAATTTATTGTGCTGTTTTTAAAATGTTTGTATTGATTGTTTTTATGAAGCTGTATGTCGCCCTGAGATGCCGTAGGTAGGGGGGGTGACTCAGAAATGTTTAAAAATAAATAAATAAATAATTATAGAGCTGTATAGGTAAGCACCAACACCTTGAATCTGACCCGGAAGACTATAGGCAGCCCGTGCAAAGAACGGAACACTGGTGTAATGTGCTCACAGCAACCCGTCCCCATAAGGAGACGGGACGCTGCATTTTGCACCAGCTGGTGCTGCAGCCTCCAAACCATCACCATGTGTAGTCCCACATGGAGTGTGTTACAATAGTTCAGTCTTGAGATGATGATAGCATGGTGGATGATAGTGGTCAGGTCAAAGTCTGAGATATATGGCCGAAACCGCCGCACTAGATGTAGCTGGCAAAATGCGTTCCTCACCACAGCCCCCACCTGGACATCCAGGCAGAGATGAGAGTCAAGGAGCACACCCAAACTACAAACCTGAGGGACCAGCAGAGGGTGAACCCCATCAATGATAGAGGATGCCAAGCCCACTGCGCATCCCACTAGCATCACCTCCGTCTTACTGGGATTCAGCTTCAGGTTCAGGAAGGAAGGGAAGAGGGGAACAGGGTTTCCAACATCCTGTCACCCAAACACGCGCCCTTGCCCTATGCTCCAAAAGGACTCTCACGAGGTTAATGCTTGTCAGGATAGTAGTTGGACCGATATGCCTCACAGAGACCAGGTCCCTATCATCATAGGGCATGGAGCGTTTGTAGGGAGACGTGGGTCTTACACCGTACGCACTCCTTGCATAACCCACAGCAGCAAGGGCAAGGAATGGGGGCGTGGTATGGATGGGGGAAGGCTGGGGAAGGGGACCCAGGAGCAGGGTTGTCTGGGATGGGGCTCGCACACAGGCGGGCGAGTGGAACAGAACCCAAGGGTGGGGGAAGGGCTATCATTCCTGTCCTCTCACACAGCGTTCTCACACTCACATTAGCAATCACACAGGGGGAGAAGCAGGGGTCCAACACTGAATCACTCTGAATCTATCACGCTTAGGGAAGGGGAAACAAGGGGCTACAAGTATTCCTAACACAAACAGTATGCACAGTTACAAGGTAGAAGTACTTAGCTCTCTCTCAGGGGCCAGTTTCGCCACTGCAATCACCAGCGCTGAGTGTTCCTTGGCGCTGGTATTTATACCGGAAGCCCCCCCCCCCCCGTGGACCCTCAGGCACATGGAGTGATGCACAGGGGGCAGGGGCATGCCGACAGCATCAGATGGCCCCGCACCCACATTCCCCGCATCCATCGGGACTGCCGGTCCAAGCCGCGGCAGAGGGGGGGGTGTCCAGTGCTGCTGCCAGCGTAGCGGCCGGTGGTGTGCCACGGGGGAAAAAGAAACTGGTGCCGAGGAGGACCCAAAGGGCGCGGGGTTCCCCGGGGACACCAATGGCGGGAGGGGATGACACCCCCACAGCTGCCAGACACCGAGTAAGCACCGAGGCTGCTGGGCCAGGGTCTGATGAAAAAGAAAGGTAGAGCTGGGTGTCATCAGCATATTGACACTGAATATCAAACCCTCTCACGACCTCACACAGTGGCTGCATATACACATTGAACAGGAGAGGGGACAGAATAGAACCCTGTGGTCACGGGGGACAAAGAACAATCCCCCAGCATCACTCACTGAGTTCTTCCGGTCAGGAAAGAACCGAACCATTCAAGAACAGTCCTGCCCACTCCGGCTGGATCCCGCAGGGAAGTCACCAACATCTCGTGATCAATGGTATCAAAAGCAGCCAGCAGATATAACAGAACCAGCAGAGTTGATTGACCCTGATCCTATTCATGGCGGGGGTCATTGATCAAGGCCACAGTCTCAGTGCCATAACCCAGACGAAAGCCGGATTGCAAGGGATCTAGAAAACTGATGCGGTCCAGATGCTCCTGCAGCTGCCAAGCCACAACCTGCTCAATAACCTTCCCTAAAAAGGGAAGGTTAGAGACTGGCCGATAACTGGTGAGGGAGTTAGTGTCAAGCTATGGTTTCTTGAGCAGAGGCTGCATCACCACGTCTTTGAGGCAGCAAGGCACTCTGTCCTCCCAAAGGGAGGCACTGACCACCCCCACTAGCAACGACCCCAATGTCTCCTGGCTGGCCTTGACCAGAAGAGGTGGCACTGACCGCCCCAAGAACATCCCCTGCAACAGCGGGTGACACCCACTGGAACTGATCACACAAACCCGGACAAGATGGGGCTTCCATAATCTCTGGTTCTCCTATTGCATTAATTGCAGTGTCAAAGTCATGGTGAATCCAAGTGATTTTATCCAAGTAGTAATCAATAAACATGTCACAGAAGGCACTGGAAGATTCCAGTTTGAGGCAGAGAGAAGCTGGACCAACCAGCCCCCTCACCACCCAGAAAAGCTCTACTAGATGAGACTTCACAGATGCTATGAGGGCCGCAAATAACCCCTTCTTTGCTGCCTACACAGCCACGGAATAGACTTGTAAACTAGCTCTATGTCACAATCTGTCAGCTTCAGCACGTGAACAGTGCTACTGTCGCTCCAACCACCGCCCTTCCTACTTCATGCGCTGCAGATCCTCAGTATACCAAGGAGACCTGCAGTGCTGATGCCACGGGAGCGACGCCTTGAAGCCGTTTGGTCGATGGCCTCAGTCAACAAGGTGTTCCAAAAAGCAATGAGGTCATTAAGTGAACGATCGTCAAGGTCAGGGGGTAACTCCCTGAGGGCATTCCAGAACCTCTCTGGTTCCTTCAGTCTCGGGGGGGGGGGAACCAACCAAACTGGTTCCACACCTCTTCGGGGGCAGTGAAGCTCCGGGAGACTGGCCTGTAGGAGGTAATGATCCATTCATGACAAGGGCACTGCTGACACTTCCCCCACCAATTAATGTTGCCACATTAATTATTATTGCAGTAGCACCTACAGGTCTCAGTCAGGAATCAGAGCCCCATTGTGTTAAGAGCTATAGAGCACAATCATAAATAATGAAAAGCCACCCCATCTGCCCTAAAAAAGCAGGGGACGCAAGAATAACTTCTACTTCTATAGGATGCGTATTTTGGCTTTGTAAAGATTCAGGCAGAATAAAATCAAATCATAGGGAGATATTTGATTCACCACTGGTGGCCACTGTGGAGTTACTCTGTGTTTGTATATGCCGGTGAGGGGTTTAGCACTGTGCAAAGTACAGCGGACATAATCATACCCTGGCCTGCTACTTTTATAGACATTATGAATTAGCTGGAGTTCCCCTCCAGCAGGCCGAGCGATACGACTCTTGCCTCCTTTGCAGGGTTCATACCACAAAACATCCTTCCCTGAGGCCCACTCCAGTTCCCCTCTTTCCAGTTGAGCTTTTGGTTTTTTGAAAGCTCCACTTCTGGCCATTTGAGCACTCTCAACCAGCAGAGCGCAGAAACCTTTTTCAAGAGGTGCGTCACAGTGTGAACCTGGCCCTTTAAGGGGCAATTGGCTCATCCCTCAGCTTTAATTAACAAGCCTGCCTCCTATGTGTGATCAGGTGACCAAACAACCTGAGAAGCAGGTAGAGGGTGCTCAGGCTTCCTATCTGTAAAATGGGGTACCAGTATCAGGCCTGGGTCAGTGTAAAGTGGCCTTGATGGACCTTCCGTGGCCATGGCCATCACAAGACTATGGAGATGGATGGATAACACTCTGGAGAAGATAGGCAGTGCTCATTGTTAAAAAAATAAAAATAAAAATGACTTGCTGAAGCCCAAGTCTTCCTCAGAAGCCATGTCCTTTGCCCCAGAAGCCACACCTCCCAGCCCAGAGCTTGTCAGAGCAAAGAAATGAACCTATTCTCCAGTTAGCAACCCAACTGGGCTAACTGACCTCTCTAAGGACTGAATAGAAAATAAAAGTTCCTGTGACTTTCTAAGTCATATGGTTGTGGTCATTGCAGGGGGTGGGGCAGGAAAGTCATTAATGAATGCCAAATAAACAATACAGGTTTTTTTTATCTGGCTTTCATTCCCAAGCCTGAAATGGCCTTTTCCTGATCTCTCCCATTTCAGGGTGCACACTCCCACTGGGAACATTTCCCAGGCCTCAGCCCTCCAACCCCATCCCCTGCAAATTAAGCCCTGAGTGTAGGTTTTCATTAAGGCACACATTGACATTGCCTGCCTAGCTTCCACCGAAAGCCATTTATGTTTGTGATGCTCTGTGCATATAGACACTCCATTCCGCAGGGAAAGGCCAAATATTCCACAGCTGGATATCGAATCTTAACACACCTAAATAAGTGACCTGATATATATGGGGGTGCTAAATGTGCAGAAAAAAATACAAGTATTCAGCACCCCAGAAAACAAGCTGCTTAGATGACGTAAGCTAAGACAGCCAGATATGAAAATGTTAGTAAAAATGTTTTGCTCCAAACCAAAATTTACGTTATCTCTAAGAATAAAACTTAGAATTCAGGAGTTCCACAGACCCACACGTTCATGTTGTTTCTTTCCGGTTTAGCTCTAAACAGGGTAGTGGATAGTTGCTGCTCTGTGTTGTGTGAAAGAAACAGAACCCTACTTCTATAAAACGTGATATCTTCAAAACGTTGCTCAGCTGGGGGGAAAATGATGTCTCTCCCAAGATCTGGCAACTTCAAAAAAGGCTGCCCAGCCAATAAGCTAGATAACCTTTAGGTTTAATAGATGGATCTTTTAAGGATACTGCAGCGTTTAGACTTCAGACAGTCCTAGGGCTGATAATGTGTTGAACCAACTGATGAAAAAAAGACAAATGATGGGGAATAGAGTTAGAGATTTTGCACTGGTCCCCCCCCCCCCCTTTTTTTGTGCCTTTTTATGGTCAACTTGATAGGAAGGAGGCGGGGAATGTGACTAATGCATTTCGACCTGTATAGTCCTAAAGATTTACACGTGGGGCTTGGTGCTAATATTGCCAAATCAAATGGCTCCCTGAACCCTACACATTGTATAAAAGTTAATAATATCTGCAACTCAAGTACAAAATAAATTTTTTTACAGCTGCACTAAAATGATGTTTTTTATACTGATCATTAACAGTATTTCACACTGGAGATTTGTTATATTAGAAAGCTGTAAAAGTAACGTGCATCAAGCAACTATATTATACTTTGGCTCTACACGGAATACTGAGAGTTTATTATTTGTGTCTGACGGGGACATTTGTTCAATCCGTATCTTTTTCTGAAGAGAAAATTTATTATTTTAGAAGCTTGTTTTGCTAATACACACTTGCCTCCATTCTAGCATTTTGTACCTTGAGTAAGTGAAATTGATCAAGCCATTATCATTTTTAAGTTGATCATCTCTAGGACCAAATTCGGAGATTTATATCCCTTTTAAACTCATTGATGAGAGCAGCTGCACAAGCTGTAAGTACACAAGAGAGTGTCAGTTAAAATGCATGATATTTTTACACTTCACCTCTAAAAAATATTGACTAAAGTGGTTTGTATTTAGAAATTATTTTCAGTGCTAACATCCTGCTTTGAAAACAAATGAACAAACAAACAAACAAACAAAAGCCTGGTTTGTTTTTTTAACAAGTTTTTATTTAAATGATATTTACAACTGTGTTAAAAATATGGAAATGAAATACAGTGGAATCCACTTAAGTAGAACTTGCATAACTTGATTTTCTGGATAAGTGGAATTAATTTGTTTTCCGAAGTCTACCCTGTGGGGATGTATTGCTTCTTGATCTGGATAAGTAGAATTCTGAACCCTGGTAAGTTTAATTCTATGGTTATAGAGTATATCTGCCCAGCTAAAATTATGAATACCTTTGAGCGTGTTAATTTTTTGTGTGGTTAAAATACCGTTGTATATGCCCTGTCAGGACAAGTCTTCATGTCGGGCAGGCGGGATGCGTGTTAAGGAACATCAATTAATTTTCTCTGGACATGCAGACTCGCTGACAGCTAGACAGAGCCATGTGTGCATGCGTGTATGAAATCATTTCAGTTCTGACTCCGGGAATCTCAAGCTGGCTGTAAGGGGAGTGAGCACCAGGTTTCCCTGTCTCCAGCCCATCCAAGTCTCTCAGAGTCAGAACTGACAGGATCTCTCTCTCACACACACACACACATGCATGCACACGCACACGCACACACACACACACACACAGTGAGCGTTCGTGTGTGCACAGCAAGAAAGAGGGGAAAAGAGCTCTGCCCTCAATGCTGTCTACTCTGGCTCTCTGCTTCTGTGGGGATGGAAGGGTCTGGAGGCAGAGAAACCTAGTGCTAAATTAACCTGAGCAACAGGTTTTCTCCATTTCCAGGTCCATTCCTTAAGGTCTGCTTAAGTAGGATTTTTTACATAGCCAATCAAACTCAGCTTAAGCAATCTACCCAGGCGATTATGCTGCCCTCATTTGAAGTGGAACTCCCTCCTGAAATATTCACCTATGTGTGCGTGCACATGCACACGTACCATGAGTAAGGAGTTTTGATTAAAGTGCAGAAGAGGAAAATGTTTACAGTGTTTGCACTGGTGATTAATAATATGACATGATCTCACAGGAAAACCTATACACCAATTGAACTAAATTCACTGCAGAGGCCTCATTTTCCTTTCCTTTTTTTAGTGTATTTCCAAATCAGAGTTCCCAAGACTTTCTAGCAAGGTCTTTCAGATGATTTGGAGAGAGCTCTCTAGGTGAAGTGTTTCAGTAAACATGCTAGTTTGTCGGTTGTGTAATGATAGAAAGTACCTCCACCAGTAGGTGGTGCGACACCATTCATAGTGTTAAGCTATTATGTGATACGTTCTTATGTTGGTCATCTGACCTGGGGGTTAACAGGAAGCTACGCCATGTTGAATGTCTGTGCTAAGAATGATTGGGTGCTCTGATCAATAAAGTACTGTTCCCATAAGCCAGCATTACAGTATTTATTAAAGACTTATGGGCTTCCACTAACTGAGACAGATATTTCAGAAGGATTTGGCTTACATAACTAGAGCTAGGCTCATGAAAGAACTCAGTCCCTAGGGTGTGCAGCCAGACAAGACAGGGCAGAGAGACTACCACGGCTTGGGTAGCCTTACCCCTCCTTGAGCAGGAGGGCCCTATGATGCAGTGCACTGTATGGCCAGTGGCAGCCAGATGTCCCCCCCGCCCCAGGGCAGGGTGATAAGCTGCCTGCTATGCGATACATCCTTGGAAAAATTCCAAATTCCTTTAAAGTGAATTGGGGTAAGACTGTCCAGGGCGGGGCAACCCATGTGACCAGGCCCCTTCTGCCCAGGGCTGTGAGCGGTGGGTGCCGGAGCCACATCACAGCTGGGGCAAGATTTTGGTTCAGCCAGGGAAGGGAGTTGAGGCAGGACCAGGAATGCATTCATTTGGCCAGTGCCATGGCCTGCCCCGGCCATGGTGGTGGCTCTGACAGGGGCAGACTCACCCTACTTCCCCATGACCATGTGCCTGACTCCCTGTGCTTGCCCTGCAGTGTGGTACAGCGATTGCCTGCCATGGGGCTGCGCAGGGATCGGGCCTTTACCACTCATGTGGGGACACCCATTGTGTATCTCTTGCCACTGAGCTCCTTTCAAAGTCTGGCCCGATTGTGAGCTCTAAAATTTCCTGTCACTCTGTCGGCAATGCACTGGCTGGGGCGTTAGCAGTCACTGCCCTAGTTCAATGTCCAGTCAGCAGAAAAGAGGGAACCACATAAATTCACCTCCAGAGTGTAGGAAAGTGAAGCATTGTCAGAAGTCATGGGGATCTGGCTCAGGAGAGAGGCGTATATTACTATTTCTTGTTTATTCATATTCTTCTTCTGAATCACCCCTAGGCTGGAGATCCCCATGACTGAGATACGGGCATAGATAAGTTGAAATGGGCCCTGGTGAAGAAGATGGGGTGGGGCCCCTTACCATGGGGTGGGGAGCATGGGTCTCCCAGGCTGGTGGACCCTTGTGGAGATGCTATGACCATGTATTGGGGCTCTGTAGACCTGTATTTTATCCTATTGCTTCTTATGCTCATGTTGTCATTTCAAGTTTATTCAGGAACCCTATGTATCCCCACTCTCAAAACATGGGGCCCTATATGTTCGTACACTTTGCACTGACACCTGGATCTGTGGATCAAGCAGGATTCTGAATGGCTAAAGTGAGAAAAACAGCTGGATAGAGGGATAGAAGGCAAACCTCTCCAGAACAGCCCTGCTGCTCTCTGAATAGCACATGGTAATAAGTTGTCTGAGCGGAGAGTGAACTGCAGGGGAGCTCACCCGTGAAGGGGAAACGGAAGAGTTTCTTTTATGAGTTTTACAACCCCCCATAACTTTATTTGGCTCTCGTCCCCCCCCCCCAAGTAAAAGAAGTTTAATCACCCTTCATGGGTGGAGAATTATGTTTATTTTAGTGTGATTCATTTTTATCTCTATTAGGTGGTCTCTGTATTATCTTACCGTACTCATATACCTGCCTCTAGTTAGTGAATGGAAAGAGAGAAGAGAGGTGACATTACCAAAGAACATGCAGAGATACCAGGCAGCACAGTGTGCTTTTACTGTTTACTTAAGTAGAACGAACAACTTTCAAGAAGTGTATAATCATTCCTCTACTTGAGACAAGTTCAATGGTTGTTTTTAAAAATATTTGTTTTAGCTTATATCTCAGCTTTCCCCTAAGGCTCTATATAAAAGGAGAACTACATAAAAATATATGTAAATCCATTAAAAACTACCATGCCACCCCTTATCCCCACTTACCAAACACTTGGCCAAAAAGGAAGGTCTTCCATAACCTCTGGAAAACACCTAGGTTTAGGCTTTAACGAACCTCCAGGAAAAGGGAGTTCCACAATATGAGGGCAGCAACGAAGACTAGAGTGCCTCTGCATGCCCAGATCTGCCAGGCAGATGGTACCTGCAGGACAGCACTCCCAGCTAAACTGCAGGGATCATGGTGGAACATAGAGGAAGACCTGATCTTTCAGATATGTGGGGTCCAGACCACTTAGGACTTTAAATGTCAAGACCAGCACCTTGAATTGTGCCCAGAAAATCTACTGAAAGCCAGTGAAGAATCTGAAGCAATACCATTGCGGTAATATGAGACAACGATGATTAAAAACTTAGGGTTTGGTGGTTTTTTTTAACCCTTTCTTTTCCTTTGTGTATATTTAAAGAATTTGCTCTGTGCAAAGTCAGGTAGACTGTTTTATGTTAACTGTATTAAGAATTTAAAATGGGAGTTCGAGTTTGCAAGATCTATCTAAATACTATCTCACCCTTGATGTTACAGTCTAATGGGATTTGAATAATGTCCTGGTATCTAACCTCTGTAAACAGATTGAATCTAAATTATTGTGGGAACCTTCTCCTTCCTGGGGGCCACTTAAAAAACTTGCACACGCTCCAAGGGCCACACAGAAGTTGAGGTGGAGGTGCTTAAGAGATGCACTCAAGGAAAGGAGGACCCAAATCATGAATCTGTGCCATGGAACTGTCCCCTATCCCTGTTTGCCTGCCCTCATCTCTGCTCCCTTCCCCTGAGCTCAGTTTTTCAGTGATTTGGAGGTAAGAACTGGATCCAAGGGCCAGATCCAGGAAGTGGAAAGAGGCCACATAAAAACTTGGAGAGGACTGAATTTGGCCCCCGGGCCTGAGGTTTCACTGTTGTCCTTGCTTCTATTCCCTCGAGTCAAGTGGCCTTTCCGCTGGCTAAACAACTGGCTTTTACTTCTGAGACATACACAGACTATCTCTCCTGGGAGGAGACACTATCCTAAGTAGGATGCAGAGTGGGGGTGGGGGTGGAGACTTTCACACAGCTGATAAAATAATGGGGCGGGTGGGAAATATGTTTCCATTATTCAGGAAAGCTAAAATACTGAGGGTGAGGCCACAGGAGATGTTAACACGCCTTGGGCAGCGTTATCCTACTTTGGGCAAAGTTAACACGCAATGCAATGGATCGTATGGTTGGTGGCCTCCAGATGGTCACCTAGCCCCACTCTGAGGCAGGGAACCGCTGACACATGATGCATCTGCTGGAGAAGGCTGGTGATGCATTGTGTGTTAATGTTGCCCAAAGTGTGTTAACGTGCTGCCTCCCGTATGACTGGGCCTGTGCACCGCTGTCTTGCACCGGGGTTCATCATCACCATAGAGGGGGCAGGCGCAGTTTGCTATTCCCATGCATCCATGTCATGGCCGGCGGCAGGATAGTGAGCAGGCTGGGGGGGGGACAGGCACTTGTGCATGTGGACGGTTCCTTGGCCCACTCCAGGCCATGGTGGGCCTTGGGCACCCGTGCATGTAGATAGCTCCTTGACCCACCCTGGGGCATGGCAGGTCTTGTAACTGCAGCCCACCTGCCTGGTTTCCCCGCAGGGGGGAGGGGCAGATCATGTGGCATACTCTCCCCGCCAGCCCAAAGTGTGGCTGCTGCATTTACCTTCCCTGTGGTGGGCAGGGGATTTTGCCCACCCTGTAGGGATGTGCGAATTTAGTTCAGAAGTTTGGGGTTCAGACCGAACTCGACTAGTTCGGTCAACCGAACCAAACGTCTGAACCAAACTCAAATTCAACTGAACTGTTCGGTCAAATCCGAACCAGTTCAGAAGGCCAAAAACAGCTTAAAACACCAGTTTTGAATGTACAAACTCGGTTTGGAAGTTCAGAATTTGACCAAACTCGACTAGTTCGGTCAACCGAACCGAGCTTCCGAATCAAACTCGATTTTTGAACCGAACCGAATTTCCGAACTCGGTTCTGTTCACACATCCTTACCACCCTGTCTCATGTAGCTTTATCCTGAGGCTTTCATGCTAAGCACCTTGTTATTTTTTTAAAAAACCAACACATTATTTATTTATTTATTTATTTGTTGAGAAAATACTTCCATTATCATCTGGAAACTCTCTCCATTGGTCAGTGCAGACACTAAGGAAGCCTGCATATCCCCACCTGAATTAAACACACCATCCCTATAAATTCCCCCATAAGGAATTCAGCTTATGTCAAGGATCAAAATTCTGAATGTCAAAATGCATTGGAATGGAACTGGGAACAATGAATGCCAACTTCAAAATTTTGTTCCCAGCTTTTCCCTTTGTTCCAAAGCTTCACCAAAAGTCATGCCTGGAAATGAATTTTCAACACGTAATCAAGCCCCTCCTTGTCCCGGAGGTCTTACAATCTAGGATGGACGAGGGAGTGGAGACAATGAAGAGGGGAAATCAGGGAGAGACAGGAGTATCATACATTTGCAAGGTTGAGAGGCTGTAGGTGTGCATGCTTAGCTTAGTTACAGGGGAGAAGAACTCCCTGAATGACAGGATGGTTGAAGGAGCATCAGTGAGAAGCAAGTCTGTGGTGTGGAGCAAGGAGCTAGGTAAACCCCGGTGAAAGTGACTTGCCCAGGGTCACCTAGATCAGTGTTAGTGCTGGGAAAAGGACGCAGGACTCGTAGCACATTGCTCTATTCATGATTTCATCTCTGGTGGGAGTTCTCTTGGCCGGTCAAGGGCAGAATCAAGGGCCCTCTGGCCTGGGTGGGGATGGAGAGGCAAGGCAAGGTGGCGATACTTGGGTAGCAGTAGTAGTCACAAACTTAGGAGCCTGAGTCTATCAGCCCCTTGAGTAAGGGAGCTTGCAGAAGGGCTGTTAGCTTAGGTGAGTTGGGCCTGCTCTGAATATGTCCGAGCACTCTGGCATCAAGTCCTCAAGAATAGGGTGGTAGGCAGTTGCACCCATTCCGCCCCTCCTTTTATGCTCTCCTCCATTTCTCCTGCCAGGATATTTTGCCTGTCCAGGGTAAGTGGGAATGTTAAATAAAAGGTTGCGGCCAAAAATATTCCTAATGCCTTTTTAAATTCTTTTTTGCATTCTCCCATTCACCAGTAGACATTAATTTCACATCTCTCTAGTACCTTGGGTTATTTATATTCATAGGTTATTGGCACAATTGGTATTAAAGGCTCCCTTAGAGCATGAAATGCGAATCAAGGTAAATATCCACTCCTGTGGAAAAGCAGATACGGATAAAATTAACTTATCAAAAATGGCTGATAATATATTGTTGCCGGTAAACAGACTAAATAATCATCCATCCAGCTGCCAATGTTTAATTTCTCTTTTGCTCCTTATCTCCAGTGACAAATTTTCTTTTAATACTGCCACTAAAAGGAAGGTAAGATCATACTTAGGGCTGATGCGGCAGCAGCTTTTACCGCGCCGCGATTCCGTTCCGCTATTTCGGAATTGCCCCCGCCACACCGCGACATTTCTGCGGATATTCTGCTAATTCCGCCGGAATTCTGCAAATCGCGGAATCGCGGAAAAATCGCGGAAAAATCGCGGAAATCGCGGAAAACCACTATTCCGCGATTTTTTGGCGCTGGCGGAATTGCGGAAATAGCGAAAATGTCATGTTTCCACGATTCCACTAAGTTGCGGAATTAAATAAGCGGAACCGCGGAACCGCGGAATGAAACCGCGGAATTAAAGCCTCTGCCATGCCATTCCACTAATTGCGGAAACACTGTTTCCGCCAGAAATAGCTACCGCTGCGAAATTCCGCTACAGCCCTAATCATACTACAGGTTTTAGGAAGAAATTGTTCGAGTATAAGGCGTTTGGATATTTTCAAAACCCAGCTGGACAAGCATCTGGCTCCAATGCTGTAGGCAGAGACTGTCCTACCTTGGAGCACAGAGTTGGACTAGATGAGCCTTTATCTCCCTTCCAACCCTACAATGCTGTGATACTAAGGCCATTTTTAAACGGGACATGCCCACCGAGGTCCACCCATCCCCCACTCACCTGAGCGCCCGTCTGAAGGCGGCGTGGGCAGGTGTGCACTCCTGTGACCCAATCACCACTCACTCATGCCCACGCACGGAGCATACGGGGAAAATCTGGGATGTTCTGTGCGGAGGCAGGAGTGGGTGGTGTATGGTTAGGAGTGCCCAACCAGCACACACCCATCCCAGCCCAGTTAAATCCCCCCACTCACCAAACATATGTAGGCGCTCCACGCGGTGCACACAGACCTGCCCCCCAATCGTGCCTGTTTAAAAACAGCCTAAGACACAAGTAAGTATGTCTACTTCAAATAAACCCTTTTTTTTGGGGGGGGGCAGTCTTCAAATTGTACATTTAGCCAAAGATGAAATAAAGTTTTTTCTGAACCGAGAACATTAATTACTTTTAGAAGTTTCAAAGATAGTATTATCTCAAATAAGTAGAAGTCACTTAAAGCAGAGTCACAGATTAATTTCTAATGCAGTTGTTCCCAAACGCTTTGCCATGTGTGATCCCATTTTGAGATTTAAATAGAATCTCTTGATCCCAAACAAAGATATGAAAAGTATATTGTAAGCTCCTTGGGGGTAGGGACCTTTCTCTAACTACCGATTGTACAGTGCCAGGTACATTGCTTGTGCTATATAAATAATAGTATTTCAAATGTTAGTTGCGATCGCAGACCTATCTTCAGAGGACATGGCACCACCTGGGGTCCCAATCCAGTTTGATAACCCCTCATCTAATGCGAGTATAAAGTTAGATTAGGACTGAAATAGGTTGCTAAATTGCTAGTTCTGCAATTTTGGTAACCAGTACTGGATTCCCAACTATTTACCAATTACCAATATGTATACTTGACTTCCTGAAACACCAGCAAATACCATTGTGATTTACCGACTTTGTTTACCGACCTGTTACCATTACTATCTTCCTGAGTAACCGATTTAAGGCATTACCAAGTTTTCATTTTACTTCTGGGTTTCTGTCTGTTAGAAGTTAAATACAGAATAAACCAGAGTAACAGAGTTGATGATAGGCTGAATAAACCTATTAGAGCCCATGGAGAATGCAGGCAGAAATTACAGTACTACGTTGGTATTATGTTGGGAATGGAAATTGACAGAAAAGTAGTAAACACTAATTAGTAACTTGGGAAAACCAGTAAACTTAAGCGGTAAAATGGGAAACAGGAAATTGATTGGGAAATGGATGGGTACCTCTTAGTTCCCAATTTGACCAAGATGGGAATGGGTACGACAATTCCACTGGGAAGTCCGATTTGCATGGATATTTATTTTGTTCCTATTAGATGCAGTAGAAGAGAATACTGTTTTATCAGTATGAAGAACTACGCTGGTATATAGTTCTGTGTTGACTTTGATTGGGGTCCTTCTGTCATTCTTCTTCTTATTTATTTATATAGCACCAGTTGTGTGCTTGGTGCGGAACAGTCATGACTAGAAACAGGTCTCTGCCCAGATGGCTTACAATCTAGCATGACAAGGGGGAGGGATAATTTGTCATAATTCATATCTCACTAGCTGCATTTACTTCCTCTCCATTCTTGGGCACTGGCAGAGTGACCAATATGACAAATATTCTGTTTGTTTGCTTTTTGTTTTGTTTTTAAATTGTGGTAGCACCTACCAGCCAAAATAAGGGATTGGGACCTCATTGTATTAGGTGTTGCATAAAGACATAACAAAACATTGGTTCTTGCTCCAGAGAATTTACAATTGAGACAATGGAAACAGAAAGCACAGAGAAATAAAGAAGTGTTTAAATCTCAAGGTAAAGGTGGATTATAAGTCAAAATAAATACAATTATACTGAATGTATAGCACAACATCACGTGGACATTCTCTGCAAAAATCAGGCTTCTGATTCTAGGAATTATTCTACCAGATTGGGTCTTCAATCCATCTTTTTCCAGTATGCAATCTCTGAATTGGTAGCACCCAATGCTAAGGAGGACATCCACAACCTCTTCGATGAAAAAATCTTACCCCAAGGAGATCTCACCCTAATCCTTCATGGTAAGAGATTGGTTTTAGTCATGAAGCATGAATCTTTTATAGCTGTCCTACATATGTACTAGTATTAATTATCCTCAGCCCCCCCCCCAGTCCCAATCCTCCTTCAAATATTGCTGGATTTGTGATCTTAACCACGTAGCACTGCTAATTAATTAATTGTTAATTAGTTAATTGACAACTTGATACTTAATCTAAAAGAGTATTTCCTCTTAGCAAAGAATTCATCACCTTTTCAATTCCATTGAATGCTGCCTTGTTATGTTATCAGCAACGAGCTCCAATTTCCCATCCTTTCCCCATTAATTATTTTACATAATTTGCACTCTTATTCCTTTCCAAGTAATGTATTTCTAAACGACATAGTCTCTTTCAAAAATACTAGAGAATCAATCAACGTTTGTCACAAATATTCATGCTGAAGATTGGATACAGTGGATTTCAAATTCAAAAGTACAAATTTTGATTCCTTTGTGCATCTGCAAAGTTTGCATATTTGGTATTTTCATTTAGTAGTTCATAATTTATTAATTCAGTATTTATGAATTTGGTAAAGTTATGTAACATGTTTATGCAAGTGGTGATTGGTGGGAGGCTGTGGCATTTCACATGTGTCACCTTGGGTTAAAAACGTATTTGCAGCTGCCATTGTGGTTGCACATCCGGGGATGGGATGGCTGCCTCTGCCACCCCCAGCCGTATCAGGTCAGGGGAAGGAACCAAACATCCCCCTGGCCTCACCCAGTCAGGGACCAGAAACAGGTAGCAAAGTGTGGCTGGTTAACTCCGCTACTGCGCTGTGGCTGGCACCCCACCCCCATCATGATGGGCAGCCGTGACTGCCAATAACAGGCAGCCATGGCTGGCTGTCATGGCAACCCCTCACACCATGCCAGATGGGGGTGAAAACAGATGCACCTGCCCGGTTTGCCAAGCTCTGGCCCACCGGGGTGGCTCACGGTGCTGGATTGTGGGCCCAGTTCATTCTGGGCCCATGTTTCTGGCCCAGCCGCCAACCCCGCCATGGTCTGAACTGGACCCGGAACAGACACGTGGGTTTGGTGCTGGCCCAGGTGGGTCAAAGTTGGGCAAACGGGACCAGCATCTCATTTGTTAACACCCATGGTGAAGGGCATGTTATTTCGGTGAGTAAGCCAGAGTTGGTTCTGTTTTTGATCTAAGCCAATTATCTGTTTCCATTGTCTCAATTGTGAATTTCCTGGAGCACGAACTGTTGTTTTGTTATGTCTCTATGCAACACCTTACACAATGAGGCCTCAATTCCTTATTGTGGCTGCCAATTAAATAAAAATTTGGGACCAGAAGTTGACTTTTGAGGATGGAAAATCAATAAATAAGTGTTGGAAGTCAAAAAATTGGGAAGGAAGTAAAAAAATCTGTACCAGAAGTCAACATTCCAGGGCCGGAAGTTGACATTCTGGGACATTGGGTACCTTCAGGTGTGGTGAGCAAGCCACAGCCACAGTTCACTTTGGGCTGTGGCAGGACCCATCACTCTGGGTTGGAGCCATTCGGGCTGCCAAAGAAGTGTGACGGCATCCCAGGGTGGGGTGGGACACAGACATGCATCTGTATGTCTCCACCCCTGCTGCGTGCAGAGCTCCTCCCCCGGCCAATGGGTGGCCATGGTGGCCAACAACAGCACCCATGGCCCCCACGGCCACTCTGAACTGGATTGAGTGAAGTGGGCTATCAGACATGATAGCCTGCTTTACTCTGGGTTCGTCCTCTGGCTCCCGACCGTGATGGAGCTTAGCCTGGGCTGTCACTTGGGGATTTCCCTGAGTGACAGCCTGGGCTAAACTCTACCACAGACTGGAGCCAGACTTTGGTAATATCTGGCAGCCCTTTTTAAACGTGACATTGGGCATGGATTAATCTGTGCTAAAGTGGATTAATCTGTGCCCAGTACCATGTGTGAAAACACCCATTGGCTACCTGAACTGTGTCACAATTGGGTACCAATAGGTACCTGATGTTGCTGGGTCTATATGGGTACCAGAAATTCATTGGGCAAATCCGTTTTTGTGGGTACTCATTTCAGCTCTACAGAAAATGTATGTTAGTTATTATGGGGATGCATAGGGGTGTGGTGAATTAATTAAGTGAGAAATGAGAAAGCAGATGTGGACATCCATTTCCTATTTTGCCATTCTGCATCCAGACTGTCTGATGCACAGGGCTGGTTTCACTGATGCTGGCACAAATCAAGAATAACTTTGCTGAAATCAGAGGAATGACTCCATGGTAGTTAAATTTGGTATTTGAGATCAGCCATCAGGTCTTTGGTGTGAGTGCATACAGACAGCTGCAGGTGGCACTATAAGCAAGAAAAGTTGGCCTGGAGAATGTCATCGTTCTGCTTCATATTAAAATACAGAGCACTTTCTAATTATTCACCTTGGACATCAGCTTACTTTCAGAGCAATAAAGGGAGTTCCATGGTGAGGAATGTTTTACTCAGTGTATGGGCAGTAGAGGTGTAGACTCCGTTTTCGTTATATTGATAACAATAACGACATTCTCATTTTCGTTATCGTTATTGCAAAGATACATCTTGAAGCTTTAATTGAAGAATTGGAAAGCTTGTATCCAAACTTCCCGGTTATTTTGGCTGGTGATATAAATGCCAGAATAGGGAATGAAGTCTTGGTACAAGCAAGCCTTATGGATGTGGATGAGGACGATGACTTTTTCTTTCCATATCGTATGTCTAAAGACTTAACTTTAAATGCTTACGGGGTACAGTTTTTAAAATTCCTGTATAAGTGGAAATGGAAGTTACTAAATGGTCGTTCCCATAAAGATTCTAGTGGAAATTTTACTTTTATGTCCGCAGTAGGCTTTAGCATTGTAGATTATATTTGTGTCCCAGAGAAGTATTTTCATAACTTTACTGAATTTGAAGTTCTCTTCGATGGACTGAGTGATCATTTACCAATTGTAACCGTTTTTCCCCCCCTGAACTTTCAACATAGCTCTAATTATTTTACCTTAGTACAGGCTGAATTAAATACCTCAAAATATTTCTGTGTCAAATGGAATTCTAAAAATTCTGCCATAAATGGAAAAATATTATATTCAGTGGAAACTGATCTGCTTAAAGCTTCCATAATAGAAGCGCATAATAAAGCACCCAAGGATATAGTTCAGGATTTTTCATCTATGATTGATCTGCTTAAGAGTAAATTTATTCTAGCCATAAATAAGGGAAATGCGTCTAGCTGGAAGTTTAATTGTAATTCAATTTACAAAAAACCTTGGTTTGCTCAAGAATGCCTTGCTCCAAAAATCCTCCTATATCAGCTTGCTAGACAGGCCAGGCTTTCCCAGGATAACCTGGCTTTCACTCGCCTCGTTTCCCAAAAGAAAAGTTATAGAGATCTTCTTAAATCTAAAAAAACAGATTATCAACGTAACTTGTGGGCTGCCCTCTCTGCAGCAGTATTGGCCCAGAACCAAGCTAAGGGCGCAGTCAGACAAGCATTTAAATCGCACGATGCCACCGGCGCGGCTGTACGATTTAAAAGCACGTCTGAATCCAGCCTAAGTTCTGGCAGCTGGTGCAAAATGGCATGCGTCCTCCTGGTACATATTCAAACATTTCAGTGACTGATTGGCAAGTTCATTTCCAAGGGATTTTCAACCAACTACCAGCACCGAGCTGTTTTAGGAGGGGCGGGGTAAAAATCCAATAAATAAAATAAATAAATATCCCCTTGTTGTTTTCCTCCTGCTTGCAAGACCTTCCTAAATGGCCACCAGTAAGTCCGAGTGAAATCAGAGAATTAATAGGGAAAATTTCTCTAGGGAAGGTGCCCAAAGGAGATGGAATAATAGGCGAGCTTATACGGGATAAAGCCGATTAGTGACTTCCAGTTAACTGTACCCTTTTTGATACTATAAATTCCATGGGACTAGTTCCTGCTGGTTGTCCCAATTTTCAAGAAGGGTGACAGAAAAATACCATCTAATTACAGACCGATAAGTCTACTTAGTGTCATAGCTAAACTATATGCCCGATATTTATTTATTTATTAGATATTTATTTATTAATAAGATCGTGTCTGATCTTGCCAGTGATTTTTTCTTCCCGGTTTCTATATTATGAAGACGGCTTTCTATTCTATTATACGCAGGTCTTAAGAGACTTTTGGGTGCCTTAGGAACTTTCTGTAAAACAAATCATTTAAAAATCAGAAAACTAAGGTACTTGTCACAAAATCTTCTCGTAATTTGAATTGGTCTCTAGATAATGTTGAATTGAATCCAGTTAGACTTTATCGTTATTTAGGTCTAACTTTCTCTGCCTCAGGTACCTGGTGTAAACATGCAGATTATCTTAAAACCAATCATTAGGAGGGCTTCTTAAGTTTTGGGCAACAGATGGAGGCAAACTCATGTCACCTGCTCTCAAATTACTTGATTTAAAAGCGAGTCCTCAAGACCTATATGGGGCCAAAGTCTGGGGACCTTTTATTACAATTAAGATGGAATTTTAATTGCGTTTTTTGTGGGCAGTACTTGCTGTCCCTAAGATGACACAAGCAGCTCTTGTTAGACTAGAAACAGGCATGTTGCCAGTGGAGGTCAAGCTAGCTATGGTGCAAATTGGTTACTGGCCAATGTCTGGAAATAGACTCCCATATCTGTGCCTAGCCAAATCTGTTTTGGCAGGATTTAAGTATCTATGTTATCAAAAGCTGCTTTTACTCCTATGTTCGGTGGGGTTATCTATGGAAGCTGTATTAGCTCTCCATAATACTAAGATCAAACCCCTGATTCATAGAAAATTATCACTCAGATTTCACAATTGCGGAAGATATGCGAATAGTCGCAAACCTAAGATCTGCCCCCCATATCATCTATTTTAAAAAATACCAGGGAAGGAACCTTACCTTACCATTTTGAGTAACCCAGTCCTGAGAAGAGCTTTAACCTTACACTACTTAGGATTGATCTTATACCAATTAGGATGCTGACTGGAAGGAGAAATGGCCTTCCACTTTCTGCTAGATCATGCAGATGTTCTTCAGAATTAACGGAAGATTTACTCAATTTGTTATTCAGCTGCCCGCATACAGAGGAACTTTGCCAAAAATATTTGGCAGGTTTCTTGGAAAAAAGATTATATTGGTCTCCTCAGCAGCTGTTAATCTCTTTAACCTCAGCTAGTGATGTTGCCTCAGTATATGCTCTCTCCAAAATGGCCTTGGCACTGATTAAAAGATGTTGATTTTCTTTTGTATTTGGTCAGGTTAAGAGATCTTTATTATGCACTTGATATTATTATTTTATCTGGGTTTGTCTCTCCTGCTTTTTCATGAATATGGTCACACCTTTTAATGTGTTGGATTTCTGGTTTTGTTTTGTTTTTTTGTAAATTGTTTCAGTCTCGACCAAATGGTCATGACTTAATAAAACTATTATTATTATTATTATTATTATTATTAACTTGCAAAGATAAGATAAATAACAAAGATTATTTATATGATGAAAAATAACGAAATCAATAACAATAATGACTGTCATTATTGATTTTGTTATTGCCTGGCAGGTGTTTTTTCGAATGAAATGTGGAGAGGGGAGGAGGGGGCAGACATCTCAGAACCAGAAACAGTACTGAACTTTTGAACTGGCCCTGGGATGGGAGGGGAAGGACCTGATGGATGTAATTGCTGGCCAATGAGCCGCGCAAGCAGGTCCCAGGCAGTTGCATGGCACCCTGTGATTGCTCAATGCCGCCTGCCTCCCAGAACCAATCATAGGGGCTCTGGGGAGGGCACTGCAACCCTTTAAGTTGCAGGGCCAGGCGTTTGTCTCTTGTTCTTTGTTAGCTCTTGCTGTGTCAGGTTGTGTTTACAGAACTCTGGTGCTTGCACTAAAATTTTCCCCAGCCCTCAGTGTTATACTTTACCTTTCCTTATATAACCTGTATGTTACCTTTTCCCTTCCTCTGTCTGTCTCCCCCTGTACATATATATAGCTAGATAGATATAGGTTTAGGTATATAGATTAGATAGATATAGATTACAGATATAGATAATATAGATAGAGATTAGATAGATATACCCTATCATTTTTTTCCTTTCCCCTTCCCCTGTCTGTCTCCCCGTCCATATGATAGATAGATAGATAGATAGATAGATAGATAGATAGATAGATAGATACTAGGCTTTTTTATTATATATATTAGCATTATAGGATAGGAATAGGATAGAGATACTTAAAACACATATCAGATAGATGTTTATTGATATAGATACTTAGGAATATATTGCATATAGTATAGTTTATTAGGTTTAGGTTAGACACATATTAGTAATTTTTCATATTGTCATTGTGCACTTATTACTACTGAATTGTAATGAGAAAGGGAGGAAGGAGTTCAACTTCTGAGAAGTCTGGGGAAGTTGTCTGCTGGCACTTTTGCCACTGGTGGCATCCCACAACAGAAACGATACTGAAAACAAAATCTTCATTATCCCTCAAAATCGATACCAATACCGATAATGACACCAATAACTAATTTAAAAAAATCTTTATTAACAATAACGAAAATGACAGTTTTTCTCTTCACTGGCTCCCCCTTCCTGAACATATTATGTTTAAACTCCCGGTATTCATGTTCAAAACACTCCACAACCAAGCTCCCCCTTACCTCTCGGACCTAATCTCCCTACGCACTTCTGCACGCGCTCTCCGCTCCTCCTCTGTCCCCTCCCTCACTCTCCCTCGTTTCTCCTGCTCACCTAACCGCCTTCGACCCTTCTCCCTCGCTGCCCCCCATGCCTGGAACTCCCTCCCTGCCCACATCCGCCTTGCCCCCTCCCTCCGCTCCTTCAAATCCCTCCTCAAGACCCACTTTTTCCTTGCCGCCTTTCCCAATGCCTGCTAGTCGTTCCCCATATACTTACTGTCTGCCCACCTCTGCAGACTGCTGCAACCAACCTGATTGTAACCAAGCCAAGCATATGCACCTGAGACTTCGCATCCGCTTGAATGTTTGTTTGTCTTCTCCCCTGTCTCTCCCACTGTCCCCTCTCCCTGTCTCCCCCTCCTTGTCTTTTAGATTGTAAGCCACAGACAGGGACCGCATCTATTTCTATGTTCTGTACAGCACCAGGTACATGACCAGCGCTATATAAATGTTTATAATAATAATAATTAATAATATAATAATAAACTAATTTTAAGAAATCTTTATTAACAATAACAAAAATGACAGTTTTTAATAATGAAAAATGAAAATGAAAACCAAAACCAAAATGGGTTCCTGGTGCACACCCCTAATGGACAGACAGTTTGCAATAGCAGGTGCATGCATAGAGAACCATCGGAAATGTTCATCCACGTATCAGTACCCCAAAGCCCTAGCCTGACCATCTTCCAGCAGCAATGCAAGACTTTTTTGTTTGGCCAGGCATTTAACAGGCAGAGTTAGGGTTTGGGATGTATTTTAGGGGGATTTTATGTTTGGTTTGATGTGGCTACCTATAGTCTTCCGGGCCCAAATCAAGGTGTTGGTTTTGTCCTTTAAAGCCCTATATGGCCTGGGCCCTGCTTACCTACGGGATCACCTCACATTCCGGGTCCTGTATCAGCCCCTGCGGTTGGCTGGGGATGCCCTCCTTGGGGTTCCCCAGGGATCTTGGGTGATGACGATGAGGAGGGCATGCTTGGTGTCTGCACTGAGACTGTGGAACTCCCTCCCGACAGAGGTCTGCCTGGCCCCGGACCTTCCCTTTTTCCACAGACAATGCAAGACCGGGCTGTTCCGCCAGGCTTTTGGCGAGTGAGATCGGTAATGGGTGGGGGGGCGGGAAGGGAGGCGGGAGGGTTTTTAATCACCATCATGGAGGTTTTATTTTATTTTTATATTGTTATTTGTATTATGTTTTATGAATGTTGTTTTATTTTATTGTTTATAATACGCTATGAGCTGCAGAAGCAGGAGGGGGTGGCCTAGAAATCTAATAAACTAAACTAAACTATATCTACCTCCTTTCGGGAAGGGTGGGATATAAATCTAAATAAACAAACAAACAAATAAATAAAATCTCTATAGTGCCTTTCACAAACAGTAACAACCCCGTTTTCCAAAGAGACCTGCAATACCCGGTACATTTATTTTGTAGGGAACCAATATGGAACTGGCATTTGATTACTTGAGGCGCTCAATATGAGCATGAAATTTTAGATGGCACTTGGGGAAAATTTAGCCATTAATGACTATGAAAAAGAAGAGTTATATTTGTATGCCTTCATAGGGGTGTTATTTATTTATTTATTTATTTATTTATAAATCCATGTGTATACTGTAACCTCCTTCTTTCTGGCCTTCCCCGGTCTCACCTTTCTCCCCTCATTGCCAGGGTCATCTACCTCGCCCGTCGCTTTGACCATGTGCAGCCCCTCCTCTCTTCGCTTCACTGGTTTCCCCTTTCCTGAATGAATCCTGGCACCTGCACAAGCTCCTAGTCTTCACCTATAAAGCTCTTCACAACCTCGCTCCCCCCTACCTCTCTGCACTTATCTCCCTCCATACTCCAGCCCGTGCACTTCGCTCCTCCTCTGTCCCTTCTCTCACCCTTCCACGCCTTCCCTGCTCCCCTAAGCGCCTTCGTCCCTTCTCACTTGCTGCCCCCCATGCCTGGAACTCCCTCCCTGTCCACATCCGCCTTGCCCCCTCCCTTCATACCTTCAAATCTCTCCTTATTACTTTGTAAAGTGCCAGGTACACTGCTGGTGCTATATAAATGTTTGTTAATAATAATAATAATAATAATAATAATAAATTAATAATTAATAATGCCCCCTCCTGATCCAAGCATCTTGGCGCATCTAGCAACATTTTAAAACATGTAATAAAATTAATTAAAATCAACATTTCCCGAGATTAAACCCCCCCCAAAACAATAAAATCCCACCCTAACCCAACCCACCCATCCCATCTCCCTTGGCAAAGGCCCAGCAGAACAACCAGGTCTTACACTTTTTACAGAAAGAGGGGAAGTCAGTGGTCAGGTGGACCTCCAATGGGAGGAAGTTCCAAAGCCGTGGTGCAGCCACTGAGAACGCCCTCCTCATGGTCGACACCCAGGAAACTCGGGGGACCTCAAGAAGGGCGCCTCCAGCCAACTGCAGAGCTCGATCCAGAATCCAGAGGGTGAGGCAGTCCTGCAGGTAGGTAGAGGCCCAGGCCATTTAGGGTTTTAAAGGTCAACACCACCACCTTGAATTGGGCCCGGAAGACCATCGGCAGCAAGTGCAAAGAACGGAGCACTGGAGTAATGTGCTTGCGTTGGCCTGTCCCCTTCAGGAGACGAGCCTCCACATTCTGCACCAGTTGTAGTCTATGGAATGTCATCAGGGGTAGACCCACGTAGAGCATGTTACAGTACTCTAATCTCAAGGTAATAAAAGCATGAATGATTGTGGCTAGGTCCGAGTCCAAGACATACGGCCTAAGTCGATGTACCAGGTGTAATTGGTGAAATGCACTCTTCACCCCAACTGCCACCTGGACATCCAGGTGGAGCTGTGGATCAAGGAGCACCGCCAGACTATGAACCTGGGATACCAGGGGAAGACGGACCCCATCAATTATGGGGGCCATCACTCCCCCAGCTTTCCCCACAACCATCACCTCTGTCTTTTCAGGATTAACTTCAGGCGGTTCACCCTAATCCAGTCCCCCACAGCTGACAAACACTGGGTAAGCACCAAGACTGCTGGACCTGGGTCTGATGAAAATGAGAGATATAGTTAGGTGCCATCAGCATATTGATGACACCTTACGCCAAACTCTCTAACAACCTCCTCCAAAGGCTGCATATACACATTGAACAAGAGGGGGAACAAGATGGAACCATGCCTGACTCCACACATGAGGCCCTTGGGAGAAGATGAATAATCACCCAGCACCACATGCTGGTTTCTTCTGGCCAGGAAAGAGTGGAACCATTCAAGAACAGCCCTGCTCATCCCTACCTGGTCCTGCAGCTGAGTCACCAACAACTCGTGATCAATGGCATCGAATGCAGCTGAGATATCTAACAAAATCAACAGGGTTGAGTGACCCTTGTCCAACTCTCAGGAGAGGTCATCGACCAAGGTCAGAAGCACAGTCTCCATGCCATAACCTGGATGGAAGCCAGACTGTGAGGGATCAAGGAAGTTGACCCTGTCCAAATGCTCCTGAAGCTGTTGAGCCACCAGCCATTCCATAACCTTCCCTAAAAAGGGAAGGTTAGAGACCAGCCGATACCTGACCAGGGCGTCAACGTCCAATCATGGCTTCTTGAGCAGGGGCTGCACCACCACCTCCTTGAGGTGATCTGGAACCCTGCCCTCCCTAAGGGAGGTGTTGACTATCCCGGCCAGCAGAGGCCCTAATGTCTCCTGGCTGGCCATAACCAGCCAGGACAGGCATGAGTCTAATTCACAATAGGTGGTTCGAACAGGCCCAAGAGCATCACCCATATCTGAGGGTGACATGTCTTGAAATTAATTCCATAAAACAGGACAAAATGGGGCTTTGACTGCCTCTGGCTCATGCACTGTTAAAAGTGCTGCATCAAAGCCATGGTGGATTTGAGTGCTTTTACCTGCAAAAAAGTCCACAAACAAGTCACAGCGAGCATTTGATAACTCTGAATCCAGGCGGGGGGAGGCTGGACTGACCAGCCCCCAACCACCCAGAACACCTCAGCCGGACAGGACTTAGCGGACGCAATGAGGGCAGCAAAGAAAACCTCCTTTGCTGCCCAGCCCCGCACTGCCACAGCATAGGTACGTAACCAGACTCTATGTCACAATTGGTCAACTTCAGTATGAGATTGATGCCACTGTCACTCTAACTGTTGCCCTTCTCACTTCATCCGCCGCAGCTCCTCCATATACCATGGGGACCTGTGTTGTCGGCGACTGGGGAGCGGATGTCTGGGAGCCACATGGTCAATGGCCTCCATCAGCATAGAATTCCACAAGACCACGAGGTCATTGAGTGAACGGTCATTGAAGTCAGAGAAAATATCCCCTAGGGCAATCCGGAACCTTTCTGGTCCCATAAGCCTTTGAGGGTGAACCAACCTAACTGGTTCCACACCTTCTCAGGGACAGACATGTGCCAGGATATCGGCCTGGAGGAGATAATGATCCATCCATGACAAGTGCACTGTTGACACCTCCCCCACTAATGGATCCCTCGCCTCAAGGCCGATGCAAAATATCATGTCCAGGGTATGTCCTCCAACGTATGTGGGGCCCACCGCTCTCTGAGACAGGCCCATGGTTGTCATGACGGCCATGAACTCACGCTCTGCCCCTCCAAAACTGGTGTCAGCATGAATACTGAAGTCTCCCAGGACTATCGCATTGTGGGACCACAAGACCACCTCTGACACCAGTTCAGTCAGAATGGGCAGGGAAGCTGCTGTACATGTGGGTGCCCAGTATATCAGCAGTACTCTCACTCTGTCTCCGGCCAAATCCAACACCAGATGGAGGCCCTCTATTCTCAAGGTAGGTTGCACAGGAAATTTCCTCACAGACCAAGTCTCCTTAAAAATAATGTTTACACCGCCCCTCCCCCCCCCGGTCCCTCCAGCCGCAGCTGATGCTGAACAGAGTACCCGGTCAGAACAAGGTCAGCCAATATAGGCTCCGACTCAATGTCCAGCCAAGTCTCTGTAATACATGAAAAGTTGGCCGCCTCATCCAGGATCACCTCCCGAACTATGGTTGACTTATTGGCAACTGACCTGGCATTCATCAGCATCAAAACAAGGCCAGGGGCCCTCTGATCAACAATCACCTCATCACCTGACTGAGGGCTATTGATCAGGACAGATACAAAACATCTGTCCTGTCTCACCGATCTAATTTGCCTCCCTGAAGGACCATAATTCCCCGTCCCATCATGACCCCTATGGCTGCAGATCCCACCCCCCTGGTCTTCCCTCCCAACCCCCCCTCAAAAGCCCCCCTGCCAGCCCCCTGAGGGAGAACCCCACCATCCTCCTCTGCCACCGGAGGATGCCTCTCACTCTTTCAAGGGCTGCATCCCTCCCTCACAACAAGGGGGTCAACCCTTCCCTCCCTAACCCAGTTCCATTGCCTCCCTTTCCCATAGGGCAAGCAATACATCCCCCACCTCGCCAAACCACCCCTATCCCCTCCCCCAAAACTACTGTCCACCCACATTACTGTCCTCCCGTCCCTCCCGGTCCCACTAAAGGCCAAGCTTAAAGGCCCTTTGGCAGTGGCCCTGGCACTTGGCCTGCAGTACACGCCTGCGGCTCCTCCAAGCAGCAGGCCTCTTATCTCCCTTGCCTGGCCCAAAAGTCCTGGGAAAGCCCTGGTCTCGCCCCCATCTCCTCCTACAGGGGAGGAAGGGCAGAGTGTCACCTGGGTCCTGGGCCTAAGGCTGGGCATCTGGAACTCCCAGAGAAGGGGCGAGCCCAGGAAAGGGATCCCAGCCCCTGCAGCAGCAAGCAGGGCAGGCAGGCAGGCAGCAGACAGCAGAGTGGTAGGTGGTTATGAAACAAAAAGATAATACTTTTCTCCTACAAATGTTACAAAGCCAGAGAGCAGGAAGCAATGGGACAAGAGCTCTGTCCTAAGCAATCTCTCAGCTTGTGCTGGACCCTGCTGCCAAAGGTGTGCATTATACCAAGGCCAGTAGCATCTGCTGCTGATTTAAGAAGCTTGCATTTGTTATGTTTACAGCATGGGGATGGTTTAGAGCAGGGACATTTTAGTAGAGTCCAGATTCAGATTCAATAAATCTCCCAACTCAAAACTCCAACCTGGAGATCACCACACACTGTGCCGTCGCTTCCCCATTTACCCGACTCCGTACACCTTTTGTTCACATCACCAGCAAAGTTCTCATACTGAAAAGGCTAGAACTAGACCTGAATGAGTACCTACAAAAATGGGCATGCCTGTTGAATTTCTGGTACCCAAATCTAATCAAATATTTTGGGTACTTTTCAGTACTCAAACTGGTTTTCGATTGGATACCCAAAATACTGACAACTGGTATACTTAAATACCGATTTTATCCTGGATTTTGGGTAGTTTGGGGTACTTGAAAAACTGGTAACTGAATATTTTTTTTGAGTGCTCGAACCATATTCTGGTGCTGATCTGGATACCCCAAACAGTCCCTGAAAATGCAGGTATTACCCCTGGGTACCAAATCAGATACCCGTTTCAGCTCTAGATGGGACACCAGAAAACATAAATCTGACACGTTTCCTAATTGTAACCAACATATTCTTCTACACATTGCAATCATCTATCTAACCTAATACACGATTCATTTATGAGAAGTACACATCCAGGTGTGGCATTTCCTTCATGGTTGCAACATGTGATAACAAAGATTTTCACTTTAGGAGGCCTTCAAGCTGGGTGAAAGTTTCCTACCTCATTTATTAAGAGTCGATGATAAGCCTCAAGAATTAGAGAGTTTCCAAAATGTGCATTATGCATTTAATCTGTAATTGTAATTTCCCCAAACAATTCCCTATACCCATGCCAAAGGCAGTATTCATCATTAAAAACAATGGATGGAAATGAATTTGGAGTTTCTAGGCCAACTTTCTTTGGAGAAATTGCAAGCCAAAAGGACATTAGGAACAGTTCCTCAAAGTCAGTGACGTAGCAAGGTCATGGCAGGCCTGGGCTTAGGTCCCAATTATGCTGCCCCCCAAGAGCAAAAGGCAGGGTGTCCCTAAGTGTCAACTCTCTGAAGAGGGGTCCTGGCCAGCTTCAGCTCTCCCCTGCAAAGGTGATGACGTGACATAGAGGAGTGGGAAGGGACAGCACTCCAACCCTGCCTACTCTGAAAACTTCCTTCTTGGTGGGATCCTTTGCAAGCAGCTTGAGTACTGAGCAGCGCGAAAATGTTAGCCCTATTCCCTCCCCCAGCTACTCTGAAAATGTCCTTACAGGACTCAGGCCATCAAAGTCAAAACTACCTCTGCTTTTCAATCCTCTTATCTCCCCAAAGTTAAAACTGAACAGACTTTGCAGATGGTTTGAAATCTGTTATAGAGCTAAACCTGTGACATCTTTGGTAGTTTTTTGTTGGTGTGAAATTAGGAATGAATTTGTGTGTGCGTGGGTCAAAATCCATCTTCCAATGACCAAAATCCTCCTTCTTAACCAGACAAACTAACTCTTCAATCATGAATCATAGTTTTGTTATGCTGTGTTACCGGTCTTTGCACCCATGATGGATTCTCTGACTTTGAGGTGGACCTGGATTCTCTACTGTCTGTCTCAGGGCCTCTTTCTAGATTCCTGAGCAGACAGATTAAAATATGCTATTATTAAAGGTACTATTGGTACAGGAGGCGATTTATAGACACTGATGAGTTGTTTCTTTTACCATTTGAAAAGAAACACATTTTTCCAAACAGATGAAATATAATTTTGGCTGACTTATAACACAGTAATTCAGAAAGTGTAGCTGGGTCATTTAAATTGTTTAGTGGTGACATAAATGAGACTCCTGGATTTGAATGGTCTCATCTATCAGAAGCTTTATTATCAAATCATTTAACCTGTCTTAGCAGCAAGTTGGTGCTGCCTTTCATTCATGTCACACACACCACTTTCTACCAAAGCAAAAGTAGGGCCCTCACCAGTTTTCAAACTGTTCTTAGTTGGAGTGCTGGAGTTTCTTGTTCCATCAGTGACAGCTACTGAGTGAACTCTGGTCCACGTTGATGGGGTCAGGATTTCAGCCAACACTTCTGTGCCTCTTCTCTGTAACTACCTAGCAGAAGTGATTGACTTCTGATTGCTGTTCACCTGAATTGCGTCTCTTCCTAACTGGGAAAGGCCTTTCTCTTACATTGAATAATGCTATTCCACATGTCATCTCCTTGACTTTAAAAGCAAAGTGCTACAGTGGTGAAGCAAGACTATGAGGGGCCCAGGCTCTAGGGATGTGCGAATGCGGTTCGGAAATTTGGAGTTCAGACTGACCTCGAATAGTTTGGTCGACCAAACCGAACTTTCGAACCGAACTCGAATTCGACTGAACTGTTCGGTCCAATTCAAACCAGTTTGAAAGGCCAAAAAACCCAGTTTTGAATGTACGAACTCGGTTCGGAAGTTCGGAATTCAACTGAACTCGAATAGTTCAGTCGACTGAACCGAACTTTCGAACCGAACTCAATTTTCGAACCGAACCGAATTTCCGAACTCGGTTCTGTTCACACATCCCTAACAGGCTCATGTCCCAATTATGGGCAAGGAGGTGGGGTTACTCCCAGGAAACATGCTTAGTGCAGGAGGTGGTGTTTACATGCTTTTTGTAAACTTCTCAGCTCCAGTGCCGGTTTACCTGCTTACACAAAACAGATTGCACTTAGAATATACAAATGCACATCACCACTTTCCTTTCTGGTGGGAGGGGAAGCTACTTTCAAGATTCCAGCACCTGCTACTATGCGGTAGAGTAACACTGGTATCAGAACAGGACTTTGGTGTCCGAAGGGAGTATGATAGTAAGGATCATAAGAACATAACACTGTTATCCCAACATTGTACTTGTTTATTTTGATGAGACCAGTTGCTTCATTCCTATGCCCCCAAGAAATGGCTCTTGCTGCTATTCCTCTCGCTGCAAACTGAGCTTAGACCAACACATTTAGACCAACGAGTCCCAAATCCAGGACTCAGGCTCTCCAGACATCCCAAGATAAATTAAAAAATCTAAAAACAATACATTTTAGATTCTTTTTACTTATCCTTTGGTTTTAGTCTTTATGGCACACTGCAGTCGTATTTTCTAGCTTTCATAAGGGCTATACATTTAGTCAAGATTCTCACAATGGGTAAAAACAGACGTGATGGTGGCCTGTCTAGGCCCTCTTTGGCCCGCTGTGGCCAGGGAGCCACCAGCATGTCTGTTTGGGCACCACCAGATGTTTAGCCCGGGACTGCCCCAGGGCAGGTAGGTGGCTAGCCTGGGCTGCGTTCTCGGAAAATCTCTGAGTCACGGTTGGGGCAATGTCAGCTGTGATTTCCCACCCCGGGCCAGGCCAGGGAGCCACCACACTAGCCACACATCTATTTTTACCCAGTCAGCAGTTGGAGCTTTAATGAAAGAAAAACGTTTTACAGTGAGACTTGAAATAAAATACAGCTTTAAGCAAGACCCTTTGGCAGAAGGTAATGAAAACTGTACTTTATCCAATATGTTAAGTATAAGGAATGTAGCTTGGAGAAAAGAAGATGAAGGGATAAGGTAACTAACATCTACAAATATTTAAGAGGCTGCTGTAAAAAAAAAAAGATGGAGTGCTATGGAAGACAGAGCCAGAGGCAGCAGGTACAAACAGAAGGAAGGCTGATTTAGATTGAACATCAGGGGGAAATTCCTGACTGTAAAGGGGCTACCCATGGTGACAGTTTGGAGACTGGAGTTGGTGCAGAACACGGTGGTCTGCCTTCTTATGAGGTCGGGCTGCCGTGTGCACATTACACTGGTGCTCTGGGCTCTGCACTGGCTGTCTATAGTCTTCCAGGCCCGATTCAAGGTGTTGGTGTTGACTTATAAAGCCTTACATGGTCTCAGTCCGACTTACCTGTGGGATTGCCTTGGAGCAACTCCTATGGTCTGCTGGGAGTGCCCTTTTTGAGGTCCATATTCATAGATATCAGATTAATACCTATCCGCTATCATGACATTTATATATGAATAGCTATCATGGCGACATGACACTCGGAAAAAGGGCAGGGTCATGTCAGAAAGAGGGAAGGACCATTTTCCCTACCCCATCATGACACCGTGATGTTCAGAAGGGGGCATGGTCATTAGTTATCAGATTAATTGCTATTAATCGGGTCAACTTCAGTTGCACTTGCTACTATCCTAAGTAGGAATTGAATTGGTAGCAGATGACTTATTTTTTTCTTCTAAACCTTGCCCACCCATTCTCTTCCTAACATGTTTGTTCTTCTGTTCTTTTCCTCCTTCCTTTCTCTCTTCCTTCTCACACAGGAAACTCCCGGGTTCTGCGGTGACTATGTTTTTAATTTGTTAAAACCCAATAAAGCTACTTAATCTAAAAACCCAACCTCCCACTAGAGTGCACAAGCAAAAAAGGCTGATTAAATACATAAAAAAGAACACCAGCTTGGTTTTTTGACAGCAATATAATGAATTGCTGATTGACTATGCAGGCACCACTCACAAAAGAATTATAGACTGGGGAAGGAAAAGAAAATGGAGTATTTTGACAACAAAATAATGATTTATGTTCCAATGCTGAAACTGCTTAGGTAGGCGCATAAAGGCTTAATGCATGGATGGCGTTTTCTGCTCTGGGAGGACACAAACCAGTGACTAAGCATAGGAGATGAGCTCCAAGTGTGAACAGAGGTAACATCTATAGTGAGTCTGTGGAAGTGAATGGGATCCAATAGTCACTTCTTGAAAATTGAGGTGTGGACGAAACCATGGCATGTAGTGAAAATTGAGTGTCATGGCCAAGGAGAGTGTGAAGGAGATGTCTCCTTCCTGGCGTACATTGTGTAAACTGATCTTCTTTCATGAACTTTGCCAACTGAGGGCCTTCCTCGCTGCATGTGAGCTGAGCACCTCTCGCTGCATGTGAGTTGAGCACCTTTACTGGAAATTTTCCCATTTAGGTAGAAAAACAATATAGTGACTAGGACATGTGACTGGGATATAAGAAACCCAGTTTAATGCCCTGCTTTTTCAAAGTCTTTTTGTGTGACCCAGGGCAAAAATAATTTATCTTCAGTTTACAGATGGGGAAATGAGTTACAGAAAGAGTCATCATGCTGCCTTACTTCACGGGAGTACTGTCGGTACAAGGACTCAGAAAAATGGGTATACCCATCAGAACTGCACTACCTGACATGACCTGGTAACACTGGGTACGTACTTATCATCAATACCCACTTAGTGCCCAACGGGCTAATCGAATTACAGATTTATCATTTTTGTCCCAATTTTCCAACTTCTGGCACCAATTTTCCAACTTCCAGTACCAATTCCTGTACAGATTTACCATTCTGGCAAAATGTAAAATTGGTAACTTGGTAATGGCAATACCTGGTATTTTCAGATCATCGGGTGCTTGACTCAGTACTCGGGTACCGACAGACTGCTTGATTGAAAATGCGGTGGGTATTCCCTGCAGGTAGCAAATGCGCCGCCTGTTTCAGCTCTAGGTGCCTCAAGGGGTGGGGGTGCCGTTGCTGCCGTGCATCATGATGTCATGACACTTGGGAGAAGGGGACAGACATGGTCATGTCATAAAGAAACAAGACTCCCTTCGCCCCTCCCCTTTTCCAAGCGTCATGGTGCCACAAGGATCGGATAGGGTTGTGGTTGTGTCAGAAAGAAATGGGTCTCCTTTCGCCCCTCCCCTTTTCTAAGTGTCATGGTACCACAAGGCTCGGATAGTGGGGGCTCATGTCAGAAAGGGACGGGGCAAAACAGCTCTCTCACCTCCATGCCCACCTGAACATAATTCTGTAGGTGCCTTGATAAGGATGTTTTGTGTTTTGATTTTTTTAAAAAATCTTTTAATTGTTGTAAGCTGCTCTAAGCCTCCAGGGAAGGGCGGGGTAGAAATTTTAATAAGTAATTTTCAATAAATAAAAACTGAGCTGTTTCATAATGAAGACCATACAAATTAGTAATACTCATCCCAGCTCTGCGACAGCAAGCTTGAAAGAAGAAAACAGGCACCACTAAGAATCTAATCCTCCCCCCTAACCTTGCAATCAATGGCAACTCTCCCCCTGAATGGGTGTTTTTAGACACGATGCTACCATGGCCACCCAGGAGCCACTCCTCTGACAGCAAAGTGGATGTGTGTGGCCCGTCTGAAGGTGGAGTGGGGGATGTGTGCTCCCATGAGCCACAGAGAACCCACTCATGGCCACGCATGGAGCACTGATGGAAAATCCAGAGTGCTCTGTGCGGGGCAAGCCACAAAGGTCTGTGGCAATGGGTGGCCACGCAGCCCCTGCCCGTATGAACTGGGGCAGTCAGCCACACCAGCAGACTGGTCCACTGCTCATAGGAACTGTGGACAGGGAACATGGCCTTTGCAAGTTACAAGAACGCGAGTTCCCCAGCACTCACACTGGGAACATGTCAATTGCAAAGGCCCAGTACGCTTCCCCCTCCTCCATGGTCCATGGCCGAGGGAGTGTATGGCGGCTTGCCCCATGGCCCAGGTAGCCAGTGCCACACTCAGAGCCACCCATTTTAATCCCTCCCCATGCACGCCACCTGAGTGGGTGCTCCGTAGCAGTGCCACTCAGCAACCATGCTCCCCCTACACCTTGCTGAAATAAAAACACCCACTTAGGCGATACCAGGATCCGATCCTTAATGCAACGATGGCGTGTGGAGTTTGCTGCGGTGAATATATAATCAAAGGAACCAGCTTCAAAAATGGTTACAATACTTGGAAACAAACAGGATGCAAGCCAAAGGGGGGAGGGGGTAATAGCTTCAGAAAGAACAAGCAATGAGTCATGTTAACATTCAGACAGAGAGAATCAGAGACCGTGTTAGAGAAGAGGGAAGATGTACAGATGACACAAAATAGGCTGTTAGGGGGGAAAAGAGGAAGCAGATACAGAGAAATGGAACACAATATAAAATAGCAGAGGAATGTATAAAGCAAAGAACTGAAACTGTAGATTAAAAATGCACAGTAATAAGGGGTTGGGGTGTGAGATAACCCCTGGGTAATAAGAAGATACTGAATGGAATTTGATGAAGGGGAGAATAGAGATTTTGACAAGCACAATGCCAAAACCTTCCTCAAAACAGGCTCACACACAAAAGTTGAGCATTGTAAAAAAAATATTAAGAAAATAGAAATGATAAAGAAGGGCTAGTGTACTGCAGAAAATACGCACCAAGAGACTGAATCACAGAGATAAGAGCAGCGCTGGAGCTAAAAGGGGGAAAAGCCAAACTAGAGGCATGGAGACTAGGTGCAGAGCTCAGCGTAAGGTGGGGAAATCTGCTGCCAAAAGAAGGCGCAATTCTAGGCAGATGCAGAAAACCAAATTGAGATGAAACAATGCTCACAATAAAAGCGTGATTTATCAAGCCACTTGAATGCAGATAGCGGGTGCAGAACCAAAGCCTATGGAAATTTCCACCCTAGGAATGACAATATGGCAGCAATTGAAGATAAAATATTTCTGATGAAGCAGAGGAAGGGAGGCATGTGAAACAAACGAGAAATGACAGCCAGAGAGAGCATTTTCAGTACATCTGCATAAAGAAGGAAAGAAAGTACAAAAGCTGGACGCTGCCTGAAAGAAAAAGATTTTTTTTTTTAAATGCTAAGCTGGGGAGGCTTCTTTCTTCCCCTATTCTGAGTACACTCTGTCTTTAAACACTCCCGTCCCCAACTTCTCTGTGAACCCTCAGAGCTTGTACTGATTTTCAAAGTAGCCCATGGGAGGGAGGATGTTTCTCACCTCTGAGATAGAAGGTTTGGGTGGAATCAAATGAGACGATAGCCCACATTAGCCTTCACCAGGCATGTTCACACCTATTGGTCACCACTCACGGCGGAGTCCAGGGACATTGTAGACCCACTGTGTGGACCAATCAGGGCTAATGAGTGGCATGTCCGTGTCTCGGCAGTTAGATTTGCCCACAGCCTCGACGGCATTCAGGTCCACCAGCACCATAGAGTCCTGCCTCACACGCCTGGTCAGCTGAGAGGCAGGAGTGGTAGCAATCTTCCTCCGCATGGCCACCTCTCAGCTGAGAGGCATTCTAGAGAGCTCCCTCCTTCAGAGTCTCCCTCTAATCCTCTCAGCTGAGAGGCATTCTGGAGAGCTCCCTCCTTCACTTTTCCTCCTCCTCCGCTGAGAGATGTTCTAGAGGGCTCCCTCCTCCATAGTCTCCCTCTCCTCCTTTCAGCTGAGAGGCATTCTAGAGAGCTCCCTCCTCCACAGTCTCCCTCTCCTCCTTTCAGCTGAGAGGCATTCTAGAGAGCTCCCTCCTCCACAGTCTCCCTCTCCTCCTCTCAGCTGAGAGGAGGACTAGAGAGCTTCTTCCCCTGCCCCGTTGAGTGCAGGGGCGGCTGGTGGGTTTTGAGGTTGGAGGGGCAGTAAGGCTGGCGGACAGTGGACGGAGCCAGGGCAACGGTGGGCGGAGCCAGGGCAATGGTGGGCGGAGCCATGGCAATGGTGGGCGACATAACCCAGCAGCAAGGAGTTCTGAGGGTTAATGTTGGACAGACATTACATTACTTAATCCAGCAATTTCAGTTAGGTTAGGCAGGTTATAATCACCTCCTCTGCCAGGTTTAAAAGCAGGCAGACAACCTTAAACCTCACTTACAAGCAGTTTTAGCAAAGACACACACACA
>QEPC01011998.1:263678-276261 GCA_003113815.1 Sphenodon punctatus | reverse complement strand
GGGGAGGGTGCGGGGGTGGAAAGCCTATGGGGTGGGGAGGGTGCAGGGGGGAGGGGAGGGATATCTTAGCTGCTGGCTCCGGCGCAGTCCCCATCGTCCATTCCAGGCTGCAGGTGGGGGTGGGGGTACTTTAGTTTTTTTTAAAAAAATTGCCCACGTTTCCTGCTCTCCTCCACGGAGGTAGGACGTGCTGGCAATTTATTTAAAATGTTAAAAAAAAAAAAAAAAAAACCACGTTCCCTCTTGCCGCTTCCCCCCCATCCAGCCGCTCTGAGCAGCAGATTGGAGGGGGAAGCAGCAAGGGGCAGCGGCAGGGAAACAGCTGGGCAGCGCACCGGCAGTCATGTTGAGCATGTGAGGCATGGAGTAGCATGCATATGCACTTCTCCCTGCCTAAGTCCCCCGACCCTAGGGATCTCGCCAGGGCTGTTTCAGCAGATGCCCTGGCGAGATCTTCCATTGAGCCCATAGGGCTCAATGGAAAGGCTAGCCCCTCCCTCCACAGCACGTCCTATATGTGCTGTGGACGGCAGGGCTCAGCTGCCCAAATCGCGTTTTCCATAGAAAACGTGGTTTGGGCTTAGCCTTTTTGTCCCTTGTGGGACCCACTCCTCAGGAGTGGATCCCGGAAGGGAGAACTGACTGACAGCACCACAGCAGCCTCTGAAGCAAAGTCAGAGGCTGCTGCAGCAATGTCAGAAGCTGCAACAGCATCGCGTTTTTTTTCTTTTTTTAAAGCAGCGGCGGCTGGCCCTCGGCGGCGCTTGGGGGGCAGTGCCCCAAACGACCTGGATGGCCAGCCACCACTGGCTGAGTGGCTGCAGTGGAGGGATACTACAGGGAGGGAGATCTCTAGTATGTCTCTCAGCTGAAAAATAGCCATGAGGAGGGAGATCGTCGCTAGCACCACTGGTAGAAGCTGCCACAAGCACATGAAATACAGGCAGGGGCTTCCCGTTTATTAGGCTGGATGCGCAAAACATGTGATTAGGAGCTACATGGGGGCTGCATGGACTAAACACAAACTCTAGCGGGCTATCTTCTTGTTTGAGTCCACCATTTGCTTCTAGTTGCCGTTCTACCAGGGATCTGCTGTGACACCTTGGCCTAGTCACTTTCACTCTTTCACTTTTCATTGCTCTCACCCTGACACGTTGGTGCAGGACTAATTCTCATGATTGGAGCTAGTGTTAGACTCATGTGGGCCCCAAGGCCACTCTAAATACCTTTAGAGTGGGTAGTTACAGTCTTCCCACGCACCCTGCTCCACCTTCTGAGTACTGCATGAAATCCTTACCAGTTCCTGTGCTCCTTGAGGATACTGTAATGGCCAGCTGTAACAGGCAAGGCAGTCACTGGGCCTAGAGGCCAACACTTCAGACTATGTGCGTGTACGTGTTAGGGAGTGGCAGAGAGGGGGGATGCAGGGCAAGCTGGGTTGGTGCCGGAAGATCTTACCAAGGGCAAATGAAGGACATCAAGGCAGGGTCAAAAATTGATAAATCAGTCCATCAGGCAGAAGGGGCAGAAAGCAGGCTGGGCTGGAGGGTCTAGGGTCAGGCAAGGTGAGACACAAGATCAAGGATTCCAGGAGCAACAGGCCTGGTGAGTCCAGTTGTCCAAACAACGGATCTGCCAGGAAGAGGAAGTGATATAGGCAGTGGAAGCCAATCAGCTCTCTGCACCCATCACATTACTACAATGGCAGCAGAGCTGTTTTCTAGTTCCTCAGACCTTCTTAGCTGAGCTGTTGCTCAGAGGTTACATTTTCCCATGGCTCCTGTGGCTGAGGTTTAAGACCTATGGTGCTAATGCTCAAGTCAAGTGGAGCAACCATTCTGGTTTTGTTGTGCAATATGGTATCTAGCACGTTGACACATGAGATCTTTATATCTGTACTTTACTCTTTGCTGTTGTCCTTTATGTCCTTTTATTATTATTTATTAAGTTCACTTTATGCCTTGCTGAACATGATAGCCTTTGCCGGTGCACCCCCCAATGAGACACGGAGACCGTAGCTGGTTTAAAACTGGCCGCACTCTTTATGCACACACATTCATCAAGGCAGGTGGGTGATTGCACAAGCAATATGGGTCCAGTATGCTAGCTACTTAAATTCTTATTAACTCGGGCACTGACCGGCATGTGCTCTCCCGTGTCAGTACTCCCAAACTGAAACTTCCCCCTTCGACAGCACCCAGGCTCTGGCCGAAAGGGGGACAGGCCCAACAGTGGGCTTGAGTAAGGAGGTGAGTACCCGCAATGCCAGCAGATAGTGCATGTACTTACTGGCCCCACCGAGTACCTCTCCCAGGGTCATGACCCCAGTACTTACTGCGCTCCACCTCGCACTGAGTGTCGCCTCCCCATCTCTTAAGGAGATGACTCATCTTAACCTATTCTTATCTATTTAGCCTACTATAGCATACTAGACCCCCGCTGAGTGCGACATTTATTACTCTCATTGTCTACTGTAATTGTCGTTCCAATTGCCGAATTATACAATTACTCCAATTATGAATTGGTCTTCGAAATAGCACTGCTTGTCGCATTATGTGTCGAATTGGCATTTTATTATAATTAATTTGTTGCCGATTACTCTACTGCGAATTAACCTATTTAACCTATTCTGCACTGTTGAAGGGACAAAACAAACTACCCTTAATTTAGGCTAGTCGCCAAAATTCCCCTTCGGTTCCATAATGGCAACCAGTAAAACCACAGTGCTAGAGGTGGGTGGGTGGGGCTAGCTCCTTGCTCTCCATGCACCGAATGCCACTTGCACCCGGCCCGAATGGTTCCGCCCTCCCTAAAAAGGGCGGGTCCATTCCTGTTTCCCTGTGCGGCTCCTCTGCGCATGCGCTGACCGGGGGTTGCCAGAGCAACCCGATCCCAGCAGCAAGCGCTCTAACGCGCCCCTGCAGCGGCCCTTCTCCTCAGCTCCATGCCCATCTCCACAACGGGGGCTCGGCAATTTTCCTGTTGCCGCCATTGCGACGGCGAAGGGGACTTGCCAGCGCACCCCCAATGAAACACGGAGACCGTAGCTGGTTTAAAACTGGCCGCACTCTTTATGCACACATATTCATCAAGGCAGGTGGGTGATTGCACAAGCAATATGGGTCCAGTATGCTAGCTACTTAAATTCTTATTAACTCGGGCACTGACCGGGATGTGCTTCCCTTGTCAGTACTCCCAAACCGAAACTTCCCCCTTCGACAGCACCCAGGCTCTGGCCGAAAGGAGGACAGGCCCAACAGTGGGCTTGAGTAAGGAGGTGTACCCGCAAAGCCAGCAGACAGTTCATGTACTTACTGGTCCCACTGAGTACCCCTCCCAGGGTCATGACCCCAGTGCGTGCTGCGCTCCGCCTCGCACTGTCACCTCCCCATCTCTTAAGGAGATGACTCATCTTAACCTATTCTTATCTATTTAGCCTACTATAGCATACTGGACTCCCACCACAAAGGGGAGCCCTGCGCACGGGAGACACAATAGATTATTAAGGATAAGGCCTTACATACCTCTTGTAAGCTCCCGACCACCACCAACCAACTGCTTTAATTGCCTCGGTTGGCAACCCTGCTGCTGCCGCAGTTGTGGCTGCATCTATCCTGAAAGAGTGTGACCCAGATTCCCTTGGGGGGGAGGCCAGCGCGGTCCTGAGAACTGCAGTGAATTGATAACATGTCAACAGGGCCGTATCTTGATGTCAAAACAATATTCCTGCCACCTGTGGCCGTATGGCTAGATACTGACGCATTTGTTGGATCGGGCATATCCCTTTCGGTCCAGATTTAAACAATTCGAAGTTTGTCCCCCTACTCTTTTGGTCTGTCTTTGAACACCTCAACCTCAACACCAAGGTCTCGGATTTCCATGTGAGGTCTTCTACCCCCAGGGCCCGGCCGGTGAGATCCCTATGGGATGATGGTATCACCTCGCTAATCCTAAATCCCCCAAAATATGTTACTGCATACGTGGTGGTAAACAATTGTGTCTCGAAAGTATCGTGACATACTTCAGGCAAAGTCCCCACAATGCGTATCAATATTGGGGTGGTTATAGGGGCACGGGTGTTAGCTGGGGCCGGCATCGACCTAGACCAGCTCTCCAGCATACGTTTTATGTAAAAGCCTTTATCCGGGGAAGGAAAACCTTTCATCCTACTAACAAAAATGATGGCCGCTATCTTACCCCCTATGGTACTTGCTGCTAAACCTTTACGTCGGAGGGACATGGCAAATTGTAGAACTTCCGGCTCAGCAATGGGGAAGCCCATCCCCCATCCCTTACTGATCCTAAACACCTGAAACTCCTGGAAAACCCTACCGTAAGCTGTCTGGGTTCTGGGAGTCAGGGATCCCTGAACGATACTCTGCAGCTCTAGTTCCCAAGGCTCCATGCCCACTGCGGCAGGGGGTCGGGGAATTCTCTGGCCTCCGGTGCTAGTTCCCAGAATTGCTTGATCTGAAAGCGAGAGAGGGCATTGGCTATGCCATCGTCAATGCCGGGAACATGTCTTGCTGTAAACAATATGTTATTCCGCAGGCACACCCCTACCATTATCCGCCCGAGTGTCATGACCCGGGGGGAATGAGAAGATAAAGTGTTTATGATGTGAACAACTGCCATTTTATCACACCAAAATAATACTGTGCAATTGGCGAACTGTTCAGCCCATAGCAGTACTGCAATCACTATAGGGAACAGCTCTAAGAAGGTTAGGTCCTTCGTTACCCCCGTCTCGTGCCACCCCGGTGGCCAGAGTTCGGCACACCATTGCGTCCTGAAGTACACCCCGAACCCCGCTCTGCCAGCAGCATCGGAATGGACCTGAAGGTCGCTGCGGAGCAACCATCTCTCTCTCCAGAAACTTACTCCATTATACTCGCTCAGGAAATGAAGCCATGATTTGAGGTCATGCTTCATGTCCTGAGTCACTCTGATCCTATAGTGGGGTGGGGCAAATCTCCTTTTAGTTTTACATAAAGTCTGGACAGGTACGCTCTATCGGGTGCTACGACCCGGCATGCAAAGTTAAGGCTCCCCACTACGGACTGGAGTGTCCGAACTGTGATTTTTTGGGATCGCATGCTTTCTTGAATCTTGGCCCTCAAATCATATAGCTTGTTCTCTGGGAGCCTAGATAATTTTAATTCGGTGTCCAATTCTATGCCCAGGTAAGTGATTCTGGTGGAAGGGCCCTCCATCTTCTCTGGGGCCAGGGGAATTCCGAGCTCGTCCGCCATCTCCTGAAATAGCCGCAACACGTTTGCGAATTCCCCCGTCCCAGGGGAGGCTATAATGAGGAAGTCATTCAGATATTTCGTCAGGTCCCCTCCCCCCCACCGTTGCCTGAAGATCCACTTGACTAAGGAACTGAATCGCTCAAAAGCCGAGCAGGATATAGAACACCCCATAGGCATTGCTCAGTCATAATAATATTTCCCTTCGAAATGGAACCCAAGGAGGTGGAAACTGCTGGGGTGCACCAGGAGCAAGTGGAATGCGGATTTGATGTCACACTTGGCCAGCAGTGCCCCCTTTCCCATATTCCTAGTTTTCTCGACTGCCTCGTCGAAGGATGCATACTTGATTGTTGCTAGTTCCTTCAGTATTGCATCGTTTACCGAGGTGCTCTGAGGATGGGACATGGTGGTGGATCATTCGGAATTCCCCTTGAGTTTTCTTGGGGACTATGCCCAATGGGGACAAAACTAAGTCATGCATAGGGGGATGATCAAAGGGGCTGGCGACTCTACCTTCTGCAACCTCTTTTTCTATTTTTTTCCTCACTAAATCCTCCCACCCTTCTACGGATTTAAGATTTCTGACTTGTATGGGCCATTCGACGGGTCCGGCTGGTATTTTGAAAACGTTTCTAAAACCCTGCACCACATATTCTACCTCAGCTCTATTTGGGTGCGCAGACAGGGCTTTTTTAAGGGCATTAATTAGAATTGGTGTCGGCCCCCTTTTGAGGGCGGGACTCTGTGGTTCCACCATGGCTGCCTTTCCTGTTCCCATTCCCTGGGCCATATAGGCCTCCTCCCCCTTTTTGGGGGGGCCAATAACACGTGCTCTCAGGGTGCCCCCCACCGCCACTGGAGCACGCGTGGCGAAACTGGCACTGGGACCTCTTGCACCGACCAGCCTTATTATATTTCCAGCACAGGCTGGGTGCCCCTTGTCCCTTTCTCCGCCCTTCCCCACAGTATGCTCCGTTGGCTAGGGCAACCCCCCCCCCCCCCTCGAACTAAGGGATGCCCACTGTCTGACCTGGGTGCCTTTGTGGTGTCAACCATGCATTCGAGCCATATATCTGGGACATGGGTATCCCAACGAAGGTCCGGGGTGTTAGTTGCCCTATGATGAAATGCTTCATCATAGCGCAGCCATGCTCCAGGTGGACCAGTTCCATGGGCTCTTCTAACTATATCCGCGTATGTATGGAGCTCCAATACACGACCTGGGTCGGCCTGCATTATGACGCCCATATATATGCGAATGCGGATGTCCAGTTCGACCAATTTCTGTCCGCTTTTGGGCACCAGAATTTTTCCTTGTCCTTCTCCCAATCAGGTTCAGAGTGATCCACTATTGGATCGCTAAACAGTAGTGCATACAGGTCTACGTATTCCCCCCGCCAAATCTTTTCTTTAGTCGTGAGGGTTAAGTGACTCCCAAACGGGGCCACCATGTCAGCAATGACACTGCCAGGGGGGTGGACCACCAGTGGTATTCCTGCCCCACTCCCGGCCTTTACCGGAACCGCTCCCAACACAGATGTTGCCTCTGCGACTGTGCTCTGTGCAGGCCCATTAGGCGCGGGTGGCCCCGCCACTCCTAATTCCTCCGTGGGCGGGATGGCTGGGCACACCCACGACCAGGTCCCATTAACCATCAACAATCGTGGCCCTGTGGAGTCCTGTGCCCGGGCTGCTGGGACAGGCTGGGCGATCCCTGCCTGACCAGTCCCGCCACCCCGCACCGACCCGTGTAGGGGCCACTGTCCTAATTCCCTGCTGTCCGATCCTCTCGTATCCTCTCTCCCGGGGGTCCCCTCCACCCTTACCATGGCAGTGGGTGCCAGCCCTCCTAGTGTAGTAGACTCACCCTGCTGTATCTCCTGCTGTGGACCACTCCCGCCAAGTCCCCCGCTGTGGCTTGTCTCGGGTTGCCCCGACGGGTCCCCCTGAGGGCCTCCTCAATAGCTAGGATCCTCTGCCACATGGCGTGATCCGAGCTTGTATCCCGTTGTGCCTGATCTTCCGTTTGCCTCTGGGTCACCGGGGGTTCGTTTCCTGTTATAGAAGATAGTCGACTGGGCACATCGTGCCTGGCCAGATTACCCAGTAGTCCCCTGGAGGCGTTCTGTGCAACTGAGGCTGCCCTACCAGCACACTGTCTCTGATATTGTCCCAGGCCAGGGACCCCTAGTGAGTCCCAGGGGCCCACCATGTCACCGACTGCCCCCATAGGGACTGATAGGCCAGAGGAGTATTGGCCCTGGGTAGTTGTGCCCCCTTCCCTTATCCAGTATGAGCCCCCTTGCCCCTCTTCCTGCATGGGGGCCTCCTGCCTGGGGACAATTTGTTGTGGTATGGACTCACTTATTCCTCCTCTTGTGAGCCCCCCTTGGTCATGTGCAGGCCTGCCCCCCAATCGGGAGGACTCTGCCCCTCCATCTTCTCTGAACCTGGCGGGGTGGGTGTGTGTGACCACCCTGGTACCCCGCCTAGGGCCTTCTACCAGGGTTGGGAAGGGGGACCTGAGCCCCAACATTCTGCTGACTTTGCAGCCCCAGGTCTCCGTGGACTGAATGCTGTCCCTCAGTTCCCTGGCCCCCTTCGGGGGTGGAACCTTCTGGGTTGGGGGCACCCCCTAGGGGCCGTGTTGTTGCCTGGGGTGGGATTGGACCGTGTGCCCTCAACATCGCCTTGCACGCCACAAAGCGGGCAATCATCTCAGCCCTCGATGGAGCCCCTTCCCCTTCCCCTGCGATCCCCTCCTCGGGGTCACAAACACTGAACCCAGGACCATGCGGGGGCTGGCTCCCTTCGGGCTGTGCTCTCCTTTGTCCTGCTGCTCCTTTCCTCTTTGTGCGACCCATCCTGAGTATCAGCAGGGGTCGCAACGCGAGAAGGCCTGGCTCAGCAGCAAGCGGTCCTTGCTGCTAGCTCCTTGCTCTTCACGCGCCGAATGCTGCTTGCACCCGGCCCGAACGGCTCCGCTCTCCCTAAAAAGGGCGGGTCCATTCCTGTTTCCCCGTGCGACTCCTCTGCACACGCGCTGACCGGGGGTTGCCACAGCAACCTGATCCCAGCAGCAAGCGCTCTAACGCGCCCCTGCAGTGGTCCTTCTCCTCAGCTCCGCGCCCATCTCCACAACAGGGGATCGGCAATTTCCTCACCGCTGCCATTGCGGTGGCAAAGGGGACTTTGTTTCCTCTCCAAACCACACACTACTGGCAATTCCTTTTCAATCAATAAACATTTATTGAGATATCAGCAATAGCTGCACTTAATACATAAGACAATGACATTTACTTATAAACATAGCCAAAACACCAATCATGTCAAGACCAGAGCAACAGCGGGATAGAAATATGAACTCCCCTAGATTTTACCCCTCATTTAATACCAACTCAGGGAGGACAGAAAATCCTTAATTGCAAGCAGGCAATAGGGGCCTAACACTAGTTGACAAAGATTATTCCTTTTCCAGGGCAAATTTTCTAAGCCTCATGGCCATATAAAAAATGTTCGCCACTTTGGCAGATACAGCAGCATCCACATCCCTCAGGAGGAAAATTAAGAGGTCAGTCTGTGAAGAGGCTTTAAGAATGTTTAAAAAAGGATACAAAAGATCAGCGCATATGGCAGCATACAACTGACATAAAAAAAAAAACATGTTCAAGTGATTCCACCATTGAATAGGGACAACATTTACAAAGCCTAATATGGTACGGGGTCTGAGCATGTCTACCCTCCACAACAGTGGATGGCAGAATATTAAATCACGCAACTGTAAATGCCACATGGTGAGCCCAAGCTGGGAGAGAGGGTAAATATGCATTTCCCTTGGGGACATAAGAAAATGAACCAAAAAACGCGGATATTTTTGGACCCTTTATTGCTTCCATTAATAATTATCTTTCCTGGTCCTGGATCCTAAGTTTAATAAGGCTCAGAGCCCTTAAATAAGTCATAGGGAATAAATATTCTTTGGGAAAGCCCAGGTGTGAAAGCAACCATCCAACATTGATTCCCCGGGGAGTAGAATTAACAATGGAAAAAGTCAGGTACAGCAAAGAGTCCTTAGGGCTAAACAAAAGACGCAGCTAGAATTTCATAAGATTTGGCCAGTGAAGACGGGGAAGGCAGGCCCAGTTCAAATCTCATCTGGGCAATTGGTGTGATTTTGGGGGACATGTAACACTGCTCTCATAAATATATTCTGTGTTGACTCCAGATCATCGTAAAAGGACAAACCCCAAATTGCAACCCCATAGAGGAGCTGAGGGGGTAATTTGGCCTTAAAAACGTTGATGGCCGGATAAAGCAATTCACCTCCTTTAGAGTGGTAGAATCCCACTATACTTTTAGAGGTCAAATCTGCCACCACCTTAGCAGTCTTCAGATGGGGTTGCCATGAGACTGAGCAAAGAGTGACCCCAAGATACTTATAGTCCGACACTTGTTCAATTCCCTTTCAAGACCATATATGCTTCTGGTGGGATCTCCCTACAACCATGATTTTGGTTTTAGAAAAATTTATTTCCCAAAATTCCACAGAGCAGAACTTTGCAAATTGTCCATTAGGCACCTAAGGCCAACAGGACTACTGGAAATTAAGACAGTGTCATCGGCATATAGCATGCCGAGCCAGGTTCAAGGTATTGGCATTGATCTATAAGGCCCTTCACGGTCTGGGCCCCTCGTGCCTCAGGGACCGCCTCGCCTTCTGCGCCCTTCGGCCTGCCGGGGGTGCTATATGCTCCTGAAAACCCATGATCTAAAGTTGATCTCCCCCTGCAAAAGTTTGCTTGTTCTTCCCCTAGGATTTTTTCCGTTTCAACCCAGTTCTGTAGTTTATGGAGTAAATATCCAGAATAAAGCTTACCCACCACCGAGAGTAAGCTTATCGGTCTATAATTTGCAGGGTCCTCCATCTTCCCCTTTTTAAAGATGGGGACAACCACACTCTTACATCAATCGGGGGGCTATTCCTTTTATAAAAATTGTATCCATTAATTGATCAGTCCACTGTACGTTTCCATACTGTAGTGTCCTGAAGACAAACAACCCCCTCCATCTGGCTTCTGCCCCCTTCACTCTACTGAAACGGCTCTTGCTAAGGTCACCAATGATCTTCTTGTGGATAATGCTAAATCTAATCGCCTCTACTCCATTCTTGTCCTCCTTGAGATCTCTGCTGCCTTTGATACTGTTGACCACTCACTCTTGCTAGACTCACTTCACTCCCTTGGCTTCCATGGCTCCGTCCTCAACTAGTTCTCCTCCTACCTCTTGGACCACTCCTTCAATGTGTCTCTTGCCAACTCCACACCCTCCTCCGTTCCATTCTTGGTTGGTGTTCCCCAAAGCTCTGTCCTTGGCCCTTTCCTCTTCTCTATCTACACCCTGTCCCTAGGCAAACTCATTGCCTCCCATGACTTCCAATATCACCTCTACGCTGATGACACTCAGCTCTATCACTCTACTCCCTCTCTCTCTCCATCTGTCTCCTTGGGACAAATCAGTCACAATCAATACTCTTTCTCATGAGGTTTGCCTCCTCATTCTTGTGGGGCATTTACTGAGGTGTTGTGAAATCTAACCTTTTCGACAGTAAAAAAAAAACCCCCGGGGGGGAACAGTTTAGAAAGGGTTTTTGTCACCTGTGAATGTGGTCTTAGAGTCTGTTTAATATGGGTTTTGGCAAACAGAGAAGACCAGGCTGGGACTCAAGTTTTGTGGAAGGCTGTTAAGGTCTATAATTTGCAGTTTTCTTCAGTCTGATCCTCTGGATAGCACATTTTTCTCGGGCCCTTTTCCCGAGGCTGCTGGGAAATTCAAATGCACAGAACGGTTCTCTCCCTTGCAGCTGTGTTTCTGGGAGCTCCAGTAAGAGGAGGGTGACAATAGAAGAAGGGAATTGACCAGTCTAAACTACTGTTTCTCTGGGTTGGCTCTTCTATTGCTTTGTGGGATTATTGGGATCTCCCAGAGTGCTTTTAGACATGCCTCCAATCTTCATGCACTTCAAAGTCTGTTTTCAGTAACCTTGCATGGATGAAGTTTAGATGTGCCTCCCCGTACTGGAAATCACTCAGCCACCACTGGAAACAGCGATGCCAGTTGGCTTGCATATTCTTTTGAAAACCAGACTTGTGAAACCTTGATATTTAAAAGTGCCCTCAGTTCCCCACCCCTTGGATGAAAGGAAGTGGCAGTAATACCGTACGTCAAGGGGCAGAGATAAAGTGTGGGGCTTCTGGCACTGTCCCTCATGCTCCCCAGAAGGTGGGCTCCTATGCCCTCAGGTACCTGAACTTGATTTTTTAATCCATCATAATTCACCATCCTGATCTCGACTGGTTCAGATATAATCAGGCGCGGCTGGCCTCCCAGGGAGTTTGGGGCCCGGACCCCCCAAGCACCGAGGGCCTGCCAGGCGCCGACACTTGTTTAAAAAAAAAAACCTCGCCGCCGCCGCTTCCCACAGCATCGCAGCAGCCTCTGCCTTGCCTTTGCTTCAGAGCGGAGGCTGCTGCAGCGCTATTGTCAGTTTCACTGAAACTGACAACAGCGCTGCAGCAGCCTCCGCACTGAAGCATAGGCAGAGGCTGCTGCGGCGCTGTTTCAGTTGACTTCTGGGATCCACTCCAGAGAAGTGGGTCCCAGAAAGCTAAAAAATGCTAAGCCCAACCACGTTTTCCAATGGAAAACGTGGTTTGGGCGGCTGAACGCTCAGCCCGGCTGAGCTCCTCTGTCTACACAGCACGTATAGGACGTGCTACGGAGGGAGGAGCCAGGGCTTCCATTGCACTCAATGGGTGCAAGGAAAGCTCTCACCAGGGTTGCTTGTTGAAAGCGCCCTGGCGAGATGCCTTGGGTCTGGCGCCTGAGGCAGGGACCAGTGCACATGCACGCTGGTCCCTGCCTCACATGTTCAGAGAAGAACATGGCTGCTGGCAGCACACTGCAGCCGCTTCCTTGCCGCTCCCCCCCCCCCAATCTGCTGCTCAGAGCGGTGGGGGGTGGGGGTGGGGAGCAGCCAGGCAGGGAGTCAGGGGGAACGTTGTGTGACTTTTAATTTTATTTTATTTTAAATTGCCCGTGAGTCCTGCCTCCACGGAGGAGAGCAGGACACGCGGACAATTTAAATTTTTAAAAAAACCTAAGTCCCCCCCGCCTGCACCGCAGACCCGACGAAGACCGCCAGACTTGGAGCCAGCACTAGGTAAGATTCCTTCCTATCCTCCTCCCGCACCCCCCCCAAGGCTGTTTCCCCCCCGCACCCTCCAAGGCACCCGCACCCCCCAGGCTGTTTCCCACCCCGCACCCCCCCAAGG
>QEPC01011998.1:246406-263561 GCA_003113815.1 Sphenodon punctatus | reverse complement strand
TGTGCATGTAGACTGTGTTTTCTGATGTTAACCCTGGGAACTCGTTGCTGCTGTGTTTTGCCAGTGTGTTCTGTGTTTCCCTGTGTTTTGGGTTTATACATTATTTATTTTAAGCTTGATGTGCATGTAGACTGTGTTTTCTGATGTTAACCCTGGGAACTCCTTGCTGCTGTGTTTTGTCAGTGTTTTGCCAGTGTTTCCTGTGTTTTGGGTTTATACATTATTTATTTTAAGCTTGATGCGCATATAGACTGTGTTTTCCAATGTTAACCCTGGGAACTCCTTACTGCTGTGTTTTGTCAGTGTTTTGCCAGTGTTTTCCTGTGTTTGGGGTTTATACATTATTTATTTTAAGCTTGATGTGCATGTAGATTGTGTTTTCTTACATCCTATGTTAACCATGGGAACTCCTTGCTGGTGCGTTACGCCATGCCACTGGCCTACCATCTCCCTGGCTCCGCCTACCATCTCCCTGGCTCCGCCTACTGGCTTGCCGGCCAGCCGGCCTTACTGCCCCTCCAAACTCAAACCCCACCAGCTGCCCCTGGATATAATAGTTCAGATTTAAAGGTCCCTATCATTTTATAGAATTTAGTCCTGTCTTCCCAGCTTAATATTTTCCACTGACTGGAGTTTGGAACAAAAGGCCTCATCATCTGTAAACCTGATGCAAATACAGCGCTACATCTGAGCCAGCCAGGAACTCCAGTGCATTAGACAAGCCCTCTCTCCCATACTGGTCAGTGAACAGAATCATGGTGATTTTGTAATACACCTCAGCTCCATAAGCCTAGAGAATAAGAAACTCAGCTAGGTGAACAGTTTCACAAATTAATCTGACCCCCATCCATTCACAGGGACAGTCAGCACATTTTCTAGTTGTGTTACCTTAAGGAAAATATAAGAAATAGTCTTTATTGTGCTGGCCCAAGGTACCATTTATTCTGCTGTTGTACTATGCTGGAGCCTATACGTCCCCCCCTCCCCACATCAGGAAAAAAAACACTTTTAAGGGGGTGGAGTATTAGATGGTTGACGGGACTGATTTTCTGGTCTTACAATACATCTAAAATAATTTCCAAACTTGACTTCCAGTTTTCAGTTCTAAATTTTGTTAAAGTTCCTGTGAATACATAAAATATAGATATTTTAGGGAGTGTGCACGCTCATGTTTTGCTGCCATTTCTACACTGCTGCTCCTGTTTACACTCCATACCACTGGCATGCCATCCCATGCCCCTCTAAGTGCTGCGTACAACTAGTAGTGCTTTAGAAATGATAAATAGTAGTAGTATTAAAGACTTCTCACTGTAGAAATGGCACGTTGACATTTTAAGTTGATTCGCGGATCCCATGTGTTGGGGGCTTTGTGCGGTCACATAATCTGTGCTAGTCTGAATCTGGCCCTGTGCACAAGACGTTTAATCCTTTCCACACGTAGAGCAAAATGGCTGCTGAACTGTATCTGTGCCGATTAAAAGGTGTAATACACACAAAAAAGAAAGGCATTGTGCACAAGTGTCTGCAGGAGCAGGTCCGGCCCAGCCTGCCTGTGACTTCTTCCAGAGACTTGGGTACTCACAGAGATTTGTTTCTTAGAAGAGCTGAAGTGAGTCATCGCCCAAAGAACAAGCAAACACATTAGTTGCAGCCACAGGAGCTGCAAGGGTCTGATCCCCACACGGCTCTATCGTGGGCAAGTGCTGCCGCCACACCACAGGGCCAGAGCAGGGAGCAGGGCAGATGGTCCCTCCACCCGTGGGAGGCAGCTGGGCCTGGGCTGCTGTCGGAGCTCTCACCATGGCAGGGGTGGGCTGAGGTACTGGCCACATGAGCAGGCGCCCAGTTCTGCCCATCCTCCCTCCTCCAGCCGGACCAAAATCCCCATGACATGGCTGTACACGATGGGCACTAAACGGCATTTGGGTACTCTTTGTTCAGTTACCCAATTTTTTTGTCTTTTCATGTTTCTTGTGTTCCAGTTGTTTGACCCTTTCATCTATTCAGTCGGTCAGTCTGTATGTTCCACTCCCTGTGGGTCATTTTCTCATTGGGTGTGCGATGTACTGCAATGTATGGCAGTTGCATAAAGATACTGCAAGAGATGAAAGCACAAAATACCAAATGCACAAACTTGAACAAAAATTAGAACGCATTGAGCGCACAACCAAAAATGACAATAAATGCAAACTAAATCATAGAAATTGCAAACATTTGGTTGCTCAAACACTGCGACGATTGTCATTTGGGATGATGACTACAGCCTACCCGTGATTGCAAATAAAATCCACGGGAGGCATTTATTCTGCTGCCAGTTTCAGCTCTATTTATTAGTGATTGCTGTAAAGTCCCTAATATTCAAGGCTTGACAGCAGCTACAGCCCAATCGCAGCATCCCCTGCTCTTAGGTTGCTCTATCCCATTTGCCTGGGATAAATTTCATGAGTTGGTTTTCAGCCCTAGAGTCCGGCTGCCTTCTATAGGCTATGGGTACCAATTAACGAGCATAGCCTCTAAATAAGCTCCAGGGTGCTGGCAAGCCTAGGGCATATTCCTTCAAATACTTACAGCACTCTGCCGTGGCATCATTTATAACGCAAAAAGTATCACACAGATGAGTATTCGAAAGAGGCATGTGTATCAATAATTAAGGTTATGTAACCAGGCATAATAGAATGTACAGAGGCAAAGAAAAGTGAAGACTATTTTTCCTGATATTCTCATCTGACAAGGAGATTTAATAGACTGTGGGATTGTTTTTTAATAGAAGTGTTTGGAGGAGCCACACCACCCGTATGACACCTGACTTGCCTAAACGCTATGTATTCAAGACAGTTGTCCTACAGTGACAACATGATGAGCTAAATTGCCCACTAAGTCTTTGTCTCTAATCATTATGATCATATGTGTAAATATGAATGAGGCTCTTTTCTCAGCACCAAGAATAGCGGCAATCTGAATTTCTTTAGTCCAAGCACAGAATTATTCTTAAAGTGTGTTAAAAGGCAACAGCTTTTAATAAAATATTCCACGATTTGTAATCACCGACTTTCTTTTTTTCCAGATGTTTTGAAAAGCCAGCTCACGAGAAGTGGTTAAACACACGGCACAACGAGCACAGGAGGGAGAGAAGTGGGGGGCGGGGACAGGGAGCGGGGAGTGGTGGCCCAGGGGTCAGGGCAGGACATGGGGAACGGCAAATTGAACCCCCACAACAGCACAGCTTGCACGGGCACCCCCACCACAACACAGGCAGTCCTGGAATGGGGGGGAACCCCAGGGGCACAGCACAGTCATAGGGTGCCTGTTGTGGGGCAGGGACAGGGATCAGGGGGGGAACTGGCCCAGGGGTCAGGGCAGGACATGGGGAACGGCAAATTGAACCCCCACAACAGCACAGCCTGCACGGGCACCCCCACCACAACACAGGCAGTCCTGGAATGGGGGGGAACCCCAGGGGCACAGCACAGTCATAGGGAGAGGCCACACGAACCGGGGAGTGGCCCGGGAATGGTCCAAGAGGCAGACAGGGATCCCACATGATAGCTAGGGTGCGATGGATGGCAAGGAGGCAAGACGGAGACGAGGAGCAGGGCAGCCGGGCCAGCAACACACACACCCCGGGAGGGCACCCGGAGCCCCAGTCTGGGGCCTCGGAACTCCACGGTCATACAAGCACCCGGGGGGGGGGCACAGGAGGGAGCAAGCCCAGAGCAGAAGGACAGCGGCACCTGGGCCGCCGGGGGCCGGCACACAGTTCAGGATACAGCCGCAGGAGAAGGCAGGCACGGAGGGGAACACCTGTTGCAAAGGTGGACAGGCAGGCCCCGCGGACGGGGCCCTGAGCCACAGGCAGGGGCAGAGGAACCCCAGGAAACAGTCAGCACAGCAGCGAGCCAGGAACACAGAGAGGGAAGGGGCAGCGACCCATGGTGACAGGGCAGAGGCAGGAGCACACACCAGGGCCGGAAGGCAGGGGGGGGCTCACAGCCAGATGTAGGGGGCCACTAAGAGGCCCGGGGCCAGGTGGCCCACCAGGTGCACGAAGTGCAGCCACTGAAGAATGCCCCGACGGAAGCGCAGCTCCGACATATGGTGGGCAACCAGGTAGTAAGCCTCGAAGGGATCCTGGGTGGAGAGCCCCACCTGCACATTGGATCGGGACCACACACCAGCCAGCACCACCACGTCCGCTTCAGAGGGCTCCGACAAGGCATAGTCAGCAGGTGGGGGCCAGGGAAGGTGACCCAGCTCCAACAGGCGGTGATAGATCAGCCCGCGGGACTGCTGGTAACCTCGGGCTCTGTGAACACAGCGAAAGGAGGACACAGCCAAGGCAGGGCCCCCCTCTGACAAACAGGCCATGTAGTCAGACAGGCTGCACACCGAGAGGGCAGACACAGTCTCTGGCGCTGACCACCCCACATGCGAGCACCTCATCTCTGGGATGCGCCCATCGGGAAAGGGACACAGGCCCAGTGCCTTCGCATGCAGCCAGCAATCATGGGCGCTCACAACATGACCCAGAGTTCATACTCTCGTAGGCACCAATGAGGCTGTCAGGGCAGCTCAGGAGCAATTGCACGGCCGGAGAATGCAACAGGTCACATAGGGCCATGGTCTCGCGGAAGGTCCAGCTACGCGGGGTGCCTGGGGTGATGGGGCCCGTGAGTCCGGGGGAAGCGCGGCCAGCTATGGTCCAGCAAGTGCCTGATACTACACACAATGAAAGGGGGGACCCACAATCCCTGGAGAGATGGGATTGGAATCCAGGGAGCTCCAAGGCCAAGTGATAAGGCCACAGGCTGCAACATTGTACCGATACAGAATGAGGCGTAGGGTGCGGGCCCAGCCCAGCTGCTGCTACAAAGCATACAGACAGGGCAGCCTACACACTGATCAGGGCTCTCAGGACAGCAGGCAGATGACACAGAGAGGTGGGAGGTGATGACAGCAGGAATGCAGCTGCTGCCTGCACATGCCCGGCTGAGGGCATAACCAAGAGCCATGCCCCCTACCGGGAAGGCATGTGCATGCATGGGGCCGCCCGCGGCCTCCCCATGCCGCTCGCCCTGCAGGGGTTGGGCCTGATGGTCAGGGGGCTGGCCAAGGCGACCCGGGACCCCGGGACCGGTTGGCAGGGTGCAACCGGAGGACGGGGCAACACCGGTCCAAACCTATAATAGGTGCAGCCCCAACCCACCTGGGGCACCGGTCACCATGGAGCTGGGCCAGTTGGGCGCCTGTGGGATGCACCTAGCCGTTTGCGCAAAGTGGTACTGCTCGCACACAGACCTCCTGCGCATCCAGACTGCTGAGGTGAACCTGGCCGCCCGGCTTCATGTGTGCATGGCCAGGAGCACTGCCAGAGCTCGGAGAGCCCACCATGGGTGCAGGCGCTCCCTGGCCTACCTCAGGGCCCAGTAGGTGTCAGGGGCGGCCCGACAGGCCCTCCTCCATGCCTGGGGCTGGGCTGCTGCACTCTGCGAGGTGGCCGGCCAGCTCCAGTGTCGGAGGGAGACCATGCGGCATGCTGCCTGCTTGCAATGCCCATTGACTGGTAGGTATGGGTCACAGAGCAGGCACAAGGGTGGTAGGACAGGGCACTAGCCCAATGGGACGAGGCCGCCTGGATAGCGCACTTTTGGATGGACCAGCTCGTCCTCCTGAGACTCGCGGAGCTGTTAATGCCCTGGCTGGAACGGCAGGCCACCCCCATGTGGGCCCCCATACCCATGGTCCAGCGGGTGGCCATCGGGGTCTGGGCCCTTGCAACACCCGACTCCTGCCGCTCTGTCTCACAGCACTTCGGCGTTGAGGTGAGCACCGTCACTGGGCCTCCAGAATATTGATCAATAGTCCTGTTGGTAACAGTACATTACTGCACACCTAAAACAAGTGCTGAAAGACCCAGGCTAGCAATGCCACTTGGGTATAGGTTAAGAATATAAGTAGTGCCGTACTGGGTCAGACCAACAGTTAATCTACTTTATAATGTGTGTACGTCTCTTCCTTGTGCTCTTCAACCATATGATTTACAATTTAGAGATATTGTTTGGTGGAGATCTAAATTGGCACTTATTCTGTTTCAGTGTGGTCATTAGTATCTCCAGTAGCGAGTACAGACAATTCTAGTAATGATACAGGAGCCAATAGTGCGGACACATGCATTACTCACTAACCATTACATAATTAACAATACCTAATCAATAATAACCAGGGTTCCTAGTTTTCGCTGCCAGAAAATCAGAAATTCTCTGATAAAAAAATCAAAATTCTCTGACTAAAAACACAAAAATCTGTGTTTATCTTTGTTTAAAAAATTATATATCTTTATTGTTAGTCATACATTTAAAAATTAATTTAGTGTCTGCTCTTTGGCATAAGTCATCAAAATTCATGTTCAGTTCCCTTTTTAGTGCAGAGGGGATGGATTCCCTCGCCTCTTTGGAGTATGAGGCGGCAGGAGACACCAAAGACTCCTGAATATACAATTTTTAAAATAGTTGATCTACACAAACACAGAGAACTCCACTCACTTCTGAGCCAGAGGTGGCAGGGAACACTAAAGTGCAAACAATCACCACAAACAGTATGCTTATCTCAAAAAGCCTGACACAAACAAGCAAGTCCCCTCTGCATCTCCCCCACCTTCATTGCCCCCCCAACCTCTTGCCATGTCTGGCGCTTTTAAGAGGGGCAGAAAATGGGGGATCAAAGGGGACTTTTAGGAGGGTCAGCAAAGGGGCCTTCAAAAGCCCCCCTTTTAACAAAAAGCGGGGTGGGTGAGTTCCTCCCCCTTCACAGCAGCTGCCCAGGCCACCAGAGCTGCAAGAGAGACAGAACTGTGTCCCCCCTGAAGGAGGTAATAAACTCACACGACTTGGGCAGCTGCCACCAGAGCTGCAAGGGAGACAGAAGCTGCACTATCAGCTGGAGCTCCAAAAGCCCCCACTTTCAACAAAAGCAAAAAAGATTAATGGCAGCTGCCTGAGCTGTCATAGCAGCACAAGTCCCCCCCCCCCCCAAATGCCTTCCATGAACCTCAGTTTGACCAGCAGAGGGGCAGAAAGTGCCGGAGCTGTGGGAGCCCTGCGAGTCTATTACCTCCTGTGAGAGAATAAAAATGCTGCATCCTCTTCTCTCCCTGCTGCTCTCCATGAAGTGTGCCATGCTCTTGAAGAGATCAGAATGCTCTTCAGGCATGCGCAAAGAGAACGTCCGGGTGCACTGCTGGCAAACACAGCCAGCAAACGCATCTGATTGCCCCATCCGAGCCAGGTCGGAGTTGGGACTGGGGCTCCTGGGTCCCCGTTGGGAGACATTCCCCCCCCCTTCCCGGTGGCAGAAGGAGAGGGGGTGGGGCCAGGGGTTTCTCCTGGCAACCGTGGGGCGGGGTTCTGGCCCCAGTAGGGGCTGAAGAGCGGCGTGCCTGTTGACAGCGCTGCAGGCGCATGCCACAGGCGCGTACCTAAGGGCCGTGCCAAAGGGCCCTTAGGTGTGGCCCTTAGCGGGGCCTGAGGGGCTGGGGCGAAAGGCTGGGAGCTGGAGAGATGGTCATTTGTGGGAGGATTTGAGGGATATTGTTTTTTATTATTTTATCGGGGGGGAAGTTGTGGATGTAGAGGGTGAGGGGTTTTATTGTATTATGTTTGGGATGGTGGGTGGGATATTAGGAAGGATGGGAAGTGATTGGGTTAGGGAACAGAAGTTGAGAGGTTTTTATGGGGGGGAGGGTCTCCCCTGCTGCCAGGGCAGGACAGTCAAGAAGGGGCTGGAGCTAGGTGGGCTGACGGGGTGTGTGTGTCGTGCACGACCATAGGGGTCATGCTGGCAGGGGAGGTATGGTCCTAGATGGGGGGAGTGAGATCGGTGAGGTGGGACAAGTGCTTGTTACAAGTCCCGCTCGCTACCCCCCAGGCAGTGGGACACGTGGTTCTTGGTCAGAGGACCCCCGACCCAGTGCTGGTGTTGTTAAATGTGAGATCGCTGGTTAATAAGGCAACAACTATCCAGGAAGCAATCCTGGACTATGCCGCTGATCTCGTATGTATCACGGAAACCTGGTTGGACAATGAATTGGGACCAATCTTGGCTGATCTTGTTCCGGCCGGGTATTCCGTGTAGCATCAACTGTGGTCAGAGAGACCAGAGTCATGATTTTTAGGGAGGGGTGGTCTGTGAGGCGGTATCCAGTGCAATCCATATTGGGTATTGAGGGTCTCCATTTTGTGTTTGCTTTTGCAGGTGACAGTTTGGGAGTGTTGCTTGTATATCGTTTACCTACCTGTGCGGCAGCCTCCCTGCATGCTCTAGTAGAGATAATGTCGGGGATGGGGATGGTATTGCAGTCCGCAAGGACAATAGTCTTGGGGGACCTCAACGTTCATGCTGATGCCGACCTGGGGGTGGTGGTGGTGGAGCATGAGTTCATGGCCGCCATAGAAACCATGGGCCTATCACACATGGTTATTGGCCCGACACATCAGGGGGGACATATCTTAGACTTTGTGTTTTGCACCAGCCTTGAGGCGGGTGCTCTGTTGGTGGGGGAGATATTGGCTGTGCCCTTGTCATGGATGGACCATTACCTCCTGAAGACCTCGCTTCTGGTGCATGTCTGCCCTTGGAATCGATTTGGATGGTTCGCCCCTGGAGGATTATGGATCTGATGCAATTCCGGAATGCTCTGGGGGAGATACCCTCTGACCTTGATGACCATCTCATCGATGACCTTGTTGTGCTGTGGAACACCTTGCTGACTGAGACCATTGATCAGATGGCTCCTAGGCGTCCGCAGGCCTCCTTGGTTCTCCGAGGAGCTGTGGTTGCTGAAGTGGGATGGGCAGCAGTTAAGGTGATGGTGGCGTTGTTTGCGTGCTGAAGCTGACAGATTGTGGGTGTATAATTCCTATGGTGTATAATTCTGTCATTTCTGTTTCTAGGATTCTTTTATGGGCTGTAGACAGGGAAACCCGGTGCTCACTGCCTTTACAGCCCACTTGAGACTCTCAGAGTCAGAACTGACAGGTTTTCACACGCACACACAGCTACGCCTGGCTTTCAGCATAAGTCTGCATGTCTAGAGAGTTGAAGATGGAGAGAACTGATGTTTAGTGCTGAAATGAATCCACAAGATTCTTGTAAACCTCATCAAGATCCCACACGTTTTCGCTGAGGTTTGCAAGAATCTTCTGAGATTCTCAAAAAATTATCTGCGCATGCGCAAAATGGCCACCACAGTCATTCTGTGCATGCACAGGCCCTGGTGGCCATTTTGTGCCTGCCCAGAGCTGTTTTTGAGGGTTCTCAAGAATCTCATGAGATTCTCGAAACCCTAAAACCTAATGGACACAATCCCAAGCAGGATCCGCGTGGGATCCGCACAGGTCCCGCTTGGGATCTGCGTGGCACAATGCAATCCCTGTGGAGGTGCATGTGGTTTGCATGCATGTGCACGCACGCAAGATGCACGCAGCATGCGTAGGGCATGGGATCGCCCCCAATGTCAATAAATCCCCGTAGAACTGGGGTAAAATCATTTTGACTTATCCAGACATTCTAAACTAAACTGCCTAACTGAGTCAGACCAATGGTCCATCTTAGTCCAGTATTGTCACAACCTAACATGGCAGCAGGGGTTTCAAATTCGGGTCCAAATCCAGCTCTTCCAGGGTCTCTGACAGAGGCCATCCTGGCGTGCTACCTGAGGCCCTCCAAGCCCCCCAGCAGAGGCCTCCCCCAGGAGTGCTACCAGGGATCCTGTACTGGGGAAATTGACAGGGCTTGAACCTGGGACCTTATACATGTAAAGCACGCGCTCTTATCACTTGAGCTATGCCCCTCCCCCCCCTCAGGTTATGCCAGTTCTACTTAAGTGTAGATGACAGTGGCAGCCAAGCCTCCAGTCAATGACCCACCAGTGTAGTCTCTTCTGATTGGCTCATGTCCCACTAGAGCAGCCTAAAAAGTAAACACTTCTCTAAATTGTGTCAGGAGCATTTCCTTGGTTGTGTTCTTTCAACAGATGGAATCATGAAACTTTTCTCCAGGCACACCTCATATCCCAGGAGGTAGAAAATGGTTGATGTCTGACCTTACCACAGGATGACCCAGGCTACCAGTAGTTGGGAGTGGTTAGCAAGAGATGGGTTACACTTCCATGACCTGTACTTGTACTTCTCTTGAGCTACTGTAGCTAGCTACTCTCGGAGACAGGATGCTGGGCTCGATGGACTGTAGGTATGACTCAGCATGGCACTTGTAATGTTCTTATGACTGCCCTGGGCTCCTCTATTTTTCCTACTTCCAGGTCTTCATAATGCCCCCTTTTTTCACCAGGATGGGCCCTAGTTCCTCCCAGCATGGTGCCAAGTACAACCACCTGTATGACCTCCCAAAGAGGCTACTCCTGAGCAGGTGGGGCCACCAAGGGCAGGGATGGAGTCACCATGAACTCTCACATTTTATTTTCACCCTGGGCCTTGTAAAACCTACGGCCGGCTCTGGGTGAAGTAGGAACCACTGGAAAATTCTACTATGCAAAGGGAAATCATCCATGAGCTGAATCAGTTTTAGGAGAGCTGTGAGTAGTTTAGAGGACTGCTGAGCAATCTGTACAGAGCAGTGCTAACTCAGATTAGAAAACCTCACTTTGAAGGGTGCAAAGAAAACGACATCCCTAAGGAAAATAATTAAACACATAGTTAAGGGTGGCTTAGGCTTTATTGGGAGAAGAGTTGGGCCAATATCGAGCACTTCTGAAAACCTCTCCCTTAAATATCACTGTGTTTTTAGTCATTCTCTTCCTCTGGAATGTCTGTCCCATAGTTTGCAAATCCCTTGTCCCTTGCAATGGCTTTCTCCTCTGGAAAATGTCCTGCTACTTTTGCAAAGCAAAGTCCTGAATGGCTATTTGTCCTGGGAGCTTGAAGTGATGTTTGCCAGTGTCATGCTGTCTGGTGGATTTTTGTTGCGCAGCAATGATCCCTGCTTTTATCAGGACCCGCCAAGTGCCAATTCCATGCTCTGCCTCGGAGAGCAGGGCCTTTCTGCTCCCAGCGTCACTGGATGACATGCTCTGTACTGTGAGAGAGATAGCACTCCTCAGCTGAAGAGGGATCTCTTGTCTGTTTGTCACTGGCCCACTCTTCTTCTCATTCATTCTTTCCTGATGATGCCTTTGTCTTCATAATTCAATCTGTCCCTGGCACAAATAAACATGCCTGTCTTATTGGAGAACAAAAGGAAAGAGAAATACACACTGAAGCTGCACTGTGACTCTGTCAACAGGCATGCTGAGTGGTTATCAATATTTTAAATCATCACCTCAGCTCCTGGATGCAAAATGTTTATTTTAATAGAGATTTCTTTCCCCTGGAATTCCATATATATAAAAAGTTAAAATATTTAACTCCAAAGGCTCCTGCAGCTCATGGAACTAGGAGATACTGCATGAAAGCTAAAAGCACCCCCGGACCCCAGCATAGCATTTGAGAACAGTTTGGAGCTGTGCTACTGTGATTTGGTGCCTCTTCAGGGCACACAGCCGTGCTCTGTAGGGGCAGGAGGCTTCTCAGGAAAAGTATAGGATTGAGGCATAAGTTCTAATATGTTAGAACTTATCAGGAATGAATCATTGTGTTTTGTTCTACCAGGACCCCAACCCACAGGAAAGCCAAGGCAAACGGTTTGGATCGTGGGTCACAGCCTGGTGAAGTGGGCCAGCAGAGCTGCGGCAAGGACTGCCTGGGGCTTGCAGTTGGGTTTGGAAGGCGTGGCTAAGATTCAATGGATAGGAAAGAGTGGGATGAGATGGAGCCGGGTGCTCCCAGTATTGAAAAGCCGGGGCGGAAAGCCGACACCACATATTATAGTTATCCATTTGGGGGGAAATGATCTCACAGAAAGGAAAGGGGTTAACCTAATAATGAGGATTAAGCAGGATTTGTTGACAGTTAAACAATTATTCCAAGGAGTTCATATAGTTTGGAACTTTATTAGGGACGGGTGAACGCGGTTCGGAAGTTCGGAGTTCAGACCAAACTCGGTCTGTTCGGTTGACCGAACTGAACTTCCGAACCGAACTTGAATTTCAAACCGAACCGAACCGAATTTCCGAGCTCTATTCTGTTCACCCATCCCTAAAATGTATACCTAGGATTAAATGCGTGAAAGCAGTTAAACCAGGGTAAGTTGATAGAAATAGGAGGAACATTAATTGGGAGATAGTTAAATGGATAAGTGAGTTGGGTGGAACAATCATTAGTCATAGAGACATAGCTTATGAACGGATCAATTTGTTCCGAAGGGACGGAGTTCACCTGTCAGCAGCAGGGAATGAGATCTACCTGGCAGGAGTGGCTGAGCACCTGAGGAACCTATTGGTGTAATAGGTGGTGGGGGTCGGGGGAGAGTGGTTGATCTCCCCCTGTGTGCATGCCCCTTCTCCTGTGGAGCACAATATCACCATGTTCCACAGGGGCAGAGCCTATTGCCCAGGGAGCTTAGCCTGGTCTAGGGCTGAAACAAGAATCTAAAAAATTCTCATGAGACTTTCTCGCAAAATTGAACACCGGGACTGAGATCTTGCCAAAATCTTGGTCCCAGTGCAAGATCTCATGAGATTTCTCGCAAAATAAAAATAAAAAACAACTAAAAAGTGTTGAGGCATCCTGTGATGCCCCAGGACACCAGCTGACCTACCTTATACCTAGGCTTCTGGCCTCTGGTCCAGTGGCTGCTCACTGCTCCTTGTCTCCCAATTGAATTCTGCAGAGAGGTGAGCTTGCTCTCTGCCACCCTGGCCACACTGTACTCTGCAGAGCTGAGCTGGGACCCCACAGTCAATCCCTAACTGAGACCATCGACCAAACAACTCCTAGGCGTCCGCTCCCTGAACACCGACAATGCAGGTCCCCTGATTTGTGAAGGACCTGAGGTGGATGAAGTGAGAAGGTCGGCGGTTGGAGCGACGATGGCATCGTTCTCATGCTGAAGTCAACCGATTGCGGCATAGAGTTCATTAAAGAACCTATGCCATGCCTGTGTGGGCAGCAAAAAAGAGGTTCTTTGCTGCTCTCATAGCATCCACAAAGTCGCATCCAGCTAAGCTTTTCCAGGTGGTGAAGGAGCTGATCAGTTCAGTCTCCCTCTGCCTGGAACTGGAGTTTTCCAGGGCTCGCTGTGACATGTTTGTCACCTTTTTCGTGGATAAAATTGCTCAGATTCACCACAACTTTGACGCAGCAGTAGGAGAACCAGAGGTAATGGAAGCCCTGCCTTGTCCCATTTTATGGGATCAGTTTCAGTGGGTGTCGCCCACTGATGCGGAAGATGTCCTTGGGACGGTGAGAGCCACTTCTTGTGAACTAGACCCGTCCCCGTCCTGACTGTTTAAAGCCAGGTAGGAGACATTGGGGCCATTGCTGGACGGGGTGGTCAATGCCTCCTTTAGGGAGGGCAGAATGCCGAGCTGCCTCAAGGCGGTGATGGTGCGGCCTCTGCTCAAGAAACCATCACTAGACGTTAACTCCCTAGACAGCTATCAGCCAGTCTCTAACATTCCCTTTTTAGGGACGGTTATTGAATGGGCGGTGCCTCAGCAGCTTCAGAAACATCTGGATTGTGCCAGTTTTCTAGATCCCTCGCAGTCCGGCTTTCATCAAGGTTTTGGCACTGAGGCTGCACTTGTGGGCTTGATCAACGATGAGGAGGGCATTCTCGGTGGATGCACTGAGGCTCTGGAACTCCCTTCCGATGGAGTTCTGCCTGGCCCCGAACCATCCCTCTTTCTGAAGACAGTGCATGACCTGGCTGTTCCGCCAGGCTTTTGGCGACGGAGACAGCTGATGGATGGGGTTTGGGAGGGTAGAGGAAGGGTTTTTTAGCTTCACCTTGGGGTATTTTTAATGCTGATTTTATATTGGGTTTTTTTTAACTTTTGTTTATTTATTGATGTTATTTATGCCTATTTTATGTCTTTTTATGGTTTTAATATGTTGTGAACCTCCCTGAGCTTCTATAGCAGGAGGGGTGGTCAAGAAATTGAAATAAATAAATAAATAAGCTGAGCGGGAAGGGGAGTAGGGAAGCGTCTTCCCAGTTGTATTCAAGGGGGACTGATCAAGAATGTGCTGTGTGCTGCCCTGATAACGGTCCCCTCCCGTACTCTGGTGAATTAACTTACCATTAACCTCTGCCTTCTGTATGAATTTGCTGGCTCTGGGGCAGGGACAGGTATGGAAGGAGCTCTGCTGGTTGTCATGGCTTCTGTGGGGGGAACAGGAGTGGTTGGAGCTGGGGGGGAGGGGAGGGGGCTCCTAGCAGTTAGGCTGGAGACATCACTGTGTGAGAATGGGGCTCAGGCAGGGAGAAGGAGGATGCTGAGCGCTGGGGTGACCAGGCCTGTGCCCTCGCCTCCTGCCTGTGCCAGTACCTGAGGGTGGGTTAGGAAGGTAGATCCCAGACTCAGATCTCAGCCGCCTGGGGCCTCCTGGCACGACTCTGTGTCATTCACAGCCTCTGCCTGGGCAGGTCAGGCAGCTCTTCCCATGGCGAAGATGCCTGGCCACGAGTGCTAAATCAAGCAAGCACAGTAAAAAAAAAACTGTTTCTATCAGAAACAGACTATTCCCCTGTGTGTACACGATGAGGAAACTTACCGGCTTTTATTTCACTAGTTCCTGTTTGATGATTGCCATTGTCTGGTAATTCTTCTTGGTAGGACATTGTCTGGTAATTCTGAGCAGCCACCCACCATGTAACGTTCCTTCCCTGCTGCTTAAGTCTGGCTGTGTGTCATCGCAAGTTCACTACGTAACTTTCATCATTTCCCTTATTGGCCATTGTTTGGACTCCCTGTAAACTGTTTTGATTGGTGTCTTTCAGGGCTAGCCCTTGTTTTCTGCATTCTGATGCCAGAAACGGCTGTAAAATACTGTAAACTGACAAAAATACTGGAAACCAACTGGTGGAAAATACCAAAAAACTGGAAAATGACGGACAATCACAGGCACTGATCTTAACAACAGTGGAAGTGCGGATTCAATGGATAGCAAGGAAATACCAATGAAGAGTCGCAAGCACTCCTGAAAGGTAGGTATTTCCCAACAGTATGCCTCAGCCATACTGGCCACCCACTGCCCACCAGAGGGGACCAGGCCCGGCCTGGGCAGCAAGTGTTGGGCACATGCTGCAAATTAGGATGAGCAGGGACAATGTATGTTTGAATTTAGCACATGTTGGGCTCTTAAAGTGTCAGTGAGAACGGGAGCAGAGAGAGGGGCAGAAAACAGTTGTTGCTCGGAGCACCCGTAGGTTTTTTTTGCCCGCGACTCTATGGTGCTGGTGGACCTGGACGCCAGGAGGCTTCAGCAACCTGATGGACGGGACATGGCCATGCGGTCACACATTACCCCAAATTCTTATCCTTGGCCTACAGTGGGGATTCCGCATACCTGTGTGCGTGCGCACACCCGCTTGGAAACCATGTGCACCTACATTGTGGGCACATTATACTTGTAAGCTACCTCGAGCTACTATACGTTGGAGAGGCGGGGTAAAAATATTGTAATAAAATAAAATAAAAATAAGCATTGTGCCATGCAGAAACTGCACGCATGCATGTGAGATCCACAGGGCATTGGCTCAGCCCCACCATGAGTGGCAGGTGGGGTGGGGTGGGCGAACCTGTCAGACACCTAATAAACGGGCAGCAAACACCTACTAAACCCTCACCTGGTGTGAGCAATCGTCTGGTTTGTTTTTATCCTAATTTTCAAAGTGGTGCATGGGAGGGAAAGAGTTCCCTACCCCTGGTCTAGCCCATGGCTGTTTTTGCTCTTTAGATGTGTTGATAGCTTTAGAGAGTGTTCTGGTTTGTGCCACAGCTTGAGGGCTTGAAGTGTTGACAATCACAAGCAGCAAGATCTGAGGCAAACTGATTGGGCTTGATTGCTGATGAAAACACACTGACAGTTCAGGAGCAAGAGAATCTGTAGTTGACCCACATAGCAGTGATTGGGGGTGTGGGGGTGGGGGGAGAGTATAAACATCATTGCAAAGGCTCCTAGGAAATATCGTCCACATGGAAAACATTTCCATCTCCCCCCAGTGTTTTTTGTTTGGTTGTTTTTTAAAGCAAATTTGCCTGTCTTGAGACATGTTTATTCACCAGCTATGGAAAACAGAGGCATTCTGTGCTATCCACCATGGGGCAGCCTCTCCAAACCTCCTTCTCACAGAGTTTTAAAAAAATATTTATTTCAATAAATTTAGTATCCTGCCCCTCCTGCCACAGGCAGCTTGGGGCAGCTCACAAAAGCGTAACAACCAAAAATCATAAAACTATAAAACACACCCCTACACCCTCATCCCTCTCCTCCCCACCCCCAACCATCTTCCCCGCCAAATGCCTGCTGGAACAGCCAGGTCTTGAAGCTTTTATGAAAGGAAGGGAGGTCCGGGGCCAGATGCACCCCCAACGGAAGGGAGTTCCACAGCCTCGGCATGGCCACCAAGAATGCCCTCCCCTGTGTGGCCCCCCGGAAGACTCGGGGGATGACAAGGCATCCCCCAATGACCGCAGGGACCGGTCCAGTACCCGGGGGGTGAGGCGGTCTCACAGATAGGCAGGGCCCAGACCATTTAGGGCTTTATAGGTTATTAATTAATTATTATTATTATTATTATTATTATTATTATTATTAACAAGCATTTATATAGTGAAAGCAATGTACCTGGTGCTTTACAAAGTAATTGAATAGACACAGTCCCTGCTCTAGGGTTTACAATCTGAGAGACGGGGGGAGGGGGAGACGAAGGAAGGGGAACAGAGGGAGAGACAAGGAGTGTAACATTCACGAGGATGCAAGGTTCCAGGTGCACACACTTGACTTGGTTACATCAAATGATGGCTGGTTGGCCCATGTGGTGAGGATATGAGTACACAGACCTTAGGTAACAGATTGTACTGGATGGAAGGTATCAGCAGGAGTTAGGTGAGGGGAGCAAGAAGTCAAGGAGTACAGAGCAGAAGAGGTGGGTCTTAAGGAGGAATTTGAAGGTACGAAGGAAGGGGGCGAGGCGGACGAGGGAGTTCCAGGTGTCAGGGGCAGCTAGGGAGAAAGGACGGAGGCAGTTAGGGGAGCAGGGG
>QEPC01011998.1:222292-232298 GCA_003113815.1 Sphenodon punctatus | reverse complement strand
TCCAGGGTAAGCTCCCTCAGGACCTCCTGGAACCGCTGGGGTTCCATCAGCCTCCGAGGGCGGACCATCCTAACTGGTCCCTTCCCCTTCTGGAGGGGGTGCGCTAAAAGACCAGCCTGAAGGAGATAATGGTCCATCCACGACAAGGGCACCGCTGTCACCTCCCCCACAACCGGACCCCCCGCCTCAAGGCCAGAGTCGAAGATCAGGTCGAGGGTATGTCCCCCCACGTAGGTCGGGCAGATCACCTCCTGGAACAAGTTCATAGTTGCCATGGCGGCCATGAACTCCCGCTCCGCCCCAACAAGGCCGGCATCGGCGTGGACGTTGAAGTCCCCCAGAAACAAGGTTTCTGAGGAAAGTTTTTATTCTCTGGAGAGTGGAGAATGATCACTCTGATTCTACTGTAGTCATTGGGGTGGTCACAACAATTTGCAGCTATTTTACTGTTTCTGCAAAGCAAACTTACAGATTCTTGTCCAAAATCATGTATAGCAATGTGGAAGCATCCTTCATTTTTCTGAATTCTTCCCTCTCATACAAGATGGAAAGCTCTGTCCTCAGTCTTTCTTTCTGAAGCACTGGGTAGGCTTCCACTGCCTCAGTTAATTCTTGCTCTGGAAAGGTTCACTGATGTGCTGCAAACAAAGTTCCCTGTAATAATGTTGCACTCACCAGGTGTTTAGTGAGTTCAAAACATTCTCAGGAATGTGAAATTATGATGTTGCATACTTCAACTGAAACTTGATCCAAGGTATCTAAGGTTCTGCCTCTGTGAAGCTTAGATTTTTCTGGTAACTCAGAGCATAGGTCTTTAATGGAGTCTCTGACTCTATTGATGGTCCTAATAAAATCTGATGTAGATCTCCAAATTGCTACAGAGTTAATATGTCTTTGCTGGAGTTCACTAAAGAGGATATCCACATGAGGCATTATTCTGTGGACCAGAAACAAGAAATATAGGAACTCCCCATCTTCTTCCAGCATCTGAATAAATCCCCTGGCCTCACGAACAGCACTGATATCGTAATTCCAAGATCTTATTTCCTGGAAACATTCAATGAGAGCCTCTCGATGCTCAAAGACCACATTCACCGTCAAGATGCTGAAGTTCCATTACGTTGCAACTGCTCTGAGGAGCCTTCTTTTTACAACTGCGTCCAGAACTTCAGTCCTTTATGGAGAACATGAGAAGAAAGATGGGAAACCAGACAGATCTGCGAAAAATACCTTCGCTGCCTTTATTTGGGACACCGCTTGCTGCATTATGAAGTTTAATTGATGGGCATAACAATGAACATAATGGGCATTTGGGTATTCATCCCGGATCTTCTTTTGTGCTCCCCCGTGCTGACCATGCATCATGCTTGCACCATCATAACTTTGTGCAATGAGTTTCTGCTTGTCCACGTCCTCTGTAAAAACAGTATCTAGTTGCTGAAATAAAGCTGTTTCAGCAAGAGACCCTGGCAGCTGTGTGAATCCATAGAAGTGTTCAACAGTTGAGCCATTGCCATCAATGTACCGGTAAATCAGTACACTTTGGGTATGTGTAGACACATCTGTGGTGTTGTCAGCCTGGATGGCCACAAATTCAGTGCTTTTTAACTGCTGGATAATAAAATCCCTAGCCACTGTAAGCATACAGTCAAGCAGTTCATTCTGAATGGTTTTTGAAAGGCCCCTGAAGATGGTCGCACTCTACAAATGCTTCTCCATAGCAGAATCAATGGTAGCCAACAAGTTCACCAAGTCCCGAAAAAGCCCTGAATTCAAGGATTCCTCGGTTTCACTGTGCCCTCGAAGTGCTAACTCAAAAGCACCACAAAACCTTATACAATCAATTATTTTTCCAAGTATGTACCTAATGTGTTCAACTTCCTGATTATGCTTTCTTATAGACAGACAGTAGCCTTCACCTATTTATTTTAATTTATATTTATTTATATTTGTTCTGTGATGTTTGTGGTGCCCAACAATGCCAGCTTTAGGCAGCTCTCAATGTGACTTTTGCATTCTTCATGTTTCTTGGCCTTTTCACCGAGATGCTTCATGTCTGTCACTCCTTTCTGTGTCCATGGCTTTTCACCCCCAAACAATAAACAGGGAAAGCAGAACAATGCATTTCTGGTAGCACAGTCACATAGCCAGTCCTTTTGCTCATACCATGCTCTGCTAAACCTCCTTGTATAGTCTTTGCCTTTCTCATGTGCAGCTTGCTCAATATGTAGATCAGGACGATCAGGTCCCAGGCAGCTCCTTCACATGACACTTGTCAGCCATATCCAGTCTTGAAAATGGGGTTTTGAGGAGTGCATCTACGGTGTTCATTTTCAGTAGCTGTCCTCGCTGCTTTTGTCCTGTAAAATAAATATTCACATCACAAATACAGAAAGGGTACAATGCAGAGAGCTCCAAAGGGCCACATCAAAGCATTAATGAAACAAGCAATAAAACCAATGGGGGCTCAAGGAAGACAGTACAAAAAATATCTAGCCACAGCTTTCTTTTACAGCAAGTTTGAAAACAAAAAGCCACCCCTTAAAGTCAGTAAGACTCCCCAGTGCAAAATCAAGACTGGAGGAATGGGAGTTGGGTAATTTTAGAGCAGACCTTTTTAGAAAATTGGATTTTACAGGTTTATAGTTATTTTTTTATTTTAATATTTTGATGTGGTTTAATGTATTTTATTGGTTGTTAGCTGCTCTGGGTCACTGTGGCGATGGAAGCGGGGTATCAAATATAAAAAATAGATAAATAAAAACTAATAAGACCAGATTTTTTTTAATTTTACATCAGCTTGGAAAAACAAAAACAAAAAACACAGAGGCAGCAAGTTACCCCCAGCGTTAAGTGGGGAAGACTGAAATGCAAGATTAGTTCCACTAAGTCACATTTAAACCCAAAAAGACAAGATCTTTTTACATCAGATTAAGGATTGAAATATAAAGCAGGGAGACTTTATCCCATTAACCATGACTGGGATTCAAGTCCCAAACCACAAATTTCATTCATAATAATTTTAAAAAAACAACCCAAACCACAGACAGTAAAACACCCCAGTCCAGTCACAGTACATGCCAAGTGAGGAGGATTTAAATTCACATTCAGGGAGGCCTAGTACCACTAAACCACGACTGGACTCTGATTAAAGTCCAAGGCCAGAGTTATTTTTACATCAGATTCAGGACTAAAATGCAAACCAGGGAGAGTTAGAATTTCTCCCATTAAACCATGGGATTCAAACCTAAAAACCCCACAGATTTCATTCACATCAAGCTTTAAAAAATCCCCCAAACACAGGCACCCTTGTAAAGCACCCCAGTCCAGTTGTACATGATGCTGAGTAGGATTGACATGCATTCTAACCCATTCAAGATTGGTCCCATACCCATAAACCACCGTTGTTTTAACATCAGATTAAGGATTGGAAAAACCCACAGATTTCATTCACATCAAGCTTAAAATAAATAATTCATAAACCCCAAACACAGGCAGAGTTATGACCAGCTACTTGAAGGCACTGCAGCTATTGGCTCTTGATTCCGGGGTTCATCAGGGTGCTTGTGACTGTGAGGTGAGGAAGCTAGCCATCTGCTTCACTGCCCCTGCCCTGAAGTATTCTCACCCACCCTCTGCTGCATGTGTGTGTTGGGGGGACCCCAATCCCTCTTCACCAAGCACTCTGATGAACCCCGGAATCAAGAGCCAATAGCTGCAGTGCCTTAGTACTGAATCACAAAGTACCTCCCCAATAAAATCCCAAAGATGAGACATCCAGTGCTTGATTGAACATAACAAGCACCCATACACCCTGGGTGTTTTCAGACGTGACGGGGCCCATTGGCCCCGGCATGGAAACTACCCATTGATTCCCCACCGGGATCACTCCGGCACAGCCAACAGACGTGCCGGGGAATCCCGACGGGGAATCGGGGAGGGCCCGCGCGGCGCAACGTGCAACCGCATACCCCTGCCCCCCCCACTCCCCCACCACCCGCCCTCTGGGGAGACAGGCGGGTGCTGCAGCCAATGCGGCCACAGTGCCTGCCCGAATTGACCACGGCCCAGAATCCCACCGGAGATTCCAGGCCGTGCCTGCCATCCAGACGAGATGACGCGGTTCATCACGGCGGGAAATCACATTCACCATGCAATCGGCTGAACCCACGGGGCCAGTGTCAATCGCATGGTGAATGTAATTCCCTGCCTCGATTGACTGTGATCAACATCTGGGGGGAACTTCCGTTCCCCCCATCAGACGTTATGGTATCACTTTCACCATGTGCAGATTCACTGTGGTTGACTGTGATCTCGTAACGTCTGAAAATACACCCTGTAGAAGCCCAGAGCTCTCAGCTGCAGAATCCAGAATGGAAAAGCAGAAAGCACCAAAAATCCCAGTAGTCCAGTTAAATGTTTAGCAGCACCCCAGGCCACAAAACACCTTAGTAAGACCGTCACCTTACCTTAGAAGGAAAACTTGCCGCCTGCAGTGCCTGGGCCCTGGAGGCATCAAGACTGGAGCTGCAGCAGCCCTGCAGCACCATATGTGCTGGCGGGGGCCACCATGGGGGGAGGAGAGGGGAGACTGTTAGCTGCCTGGGCTGGGCTATTTGTTTTGCATTGTAATTCAAATTGCTTAGCCACCAGTGCAGGCTGCAGCCACACACAGCTAGGTTTGTTTGCTGCTAAATTGCTTCCTTCACTGAGGCCTGTCTGTCTGTCTCCCAGAGTCCCTCCGAGTCCTCCCCGCTGCAATCACTCACACATTCAGATGCAGATCCAGAGGCAGGACTCAGAGGCAGGCAGCCGCCCACAACACAGATCAGGTCAGTGATAGCGCGTTGAACCAAGCCTCCTCCCCCACCCCCGAAGAAAAGTTGTTCATCCCCCTCCCCCCAAAAATTGGGAATTTTTTCCCCCTATCTCTCGGAGTCAAGTATTTTTACTTGATCTTAATACTTTTCACAAGTATTTTTACTTCATTGCTGTGAGCTGCTGTGGCAGGAAGGTGCGGCTAAAGAAACTGAACGTAATAAATAAATAAATATTATGAAATACCCTAATGAATAATTAAAAACATCCTGGTCTGGTCCTGCTTGTTGCTCCACCGCTGCTCTTTGACGCTGCCTTTCTCGCTCACTCCGCTCTGTTCCCTCCCCACCCCGTGTGTTGGACTGGGCAGTGCCGGATGCATTGGTGTTGCTGGGAGCTCCTCCCTGTAGCTGCCTGGCCTGCCCACCATGCCTAGTTGCCATGGTGCACATGCGCAGCAGTGCACAGTCATCCATCCGGCTCTTCCAGCAAAGCCAGTCGGGGGAAGCCTGTTCCAGGCAGCGCGTGCTTCTGCGCATGTGCACTGCAGTGCTTAGCTAGCACAGTGGCGCATGGTGCAGACCGGCAGGGGATTCCATCCCCAGCACTGCTCTCGCGGTGCTGGCGAGGCAGCAGGACTCAGAGGCAGGCAACCGCCCACAACACAGATCAGGTCAGTGATAGCGCACCGTGTGCCAAGCCAAACCTCCCCCCACCCAGGAAAAGTTGGCCACCCCCCCAAAAAATGTGGGATTTCCCCCCTTCCCATTCAGTAGCACCAGAAGCAGCAGCCCAGCCAGGGATTGTGGGGCACCACCCCACAGGCCTGAACTAGGAACCGCCACTGCCGTGAGCACATTACACTAGTGCTCCATTCTTTGTACTGGCTGCCTATAGTCTTCCAGGCCTGATTCAAGGTGTTGGTATTGACCTATAGAACCCTATACGGCTTGGGCCCTGCCTACCTGAAGGACTGCCTCACCCCCCTGGCCCTGGATAGGCCCCTGTGGTCAGCTGGGAGCACTCATCTAGAGGTCCCCCGAGTATTTTGGGGGGTAACTATGGAGAGGGTGTTCTCAATGGCCACACCTCGGTTGTGGGACTCCCTCCGGATGGAGGTCCACTTGGCCCCGGACCTTCCCTCTTTCCGAAGACAGTGTAAGACCTGGCTGTTCTTCCAGGCTTTTGGTGAGGGAGACATGTGATGGGGGGCTGGGAAAGGGGAGGTAGGGTTTTAGTCCCACTTTTTGGATTTTCTTGCTGTGATTTTATGTGGTTTTGTATTTATATGTATATTTATTTTTATATGTATTTTCACAAGTATTTTTACTTTGTTGTTATGAGCCACCCTGAGCTGCTGTGGCAGGAGGACTAAAGAATTTGAACATAATAAATAAATAAATAAATAAATATTAAGAAATACCCTAATGAATAATTAAAAACCAAAATGCCATTATTTGAATAAATTAATAAGTATATTCTAGCTTACAAAATCCTTATTTTTCAACTGTACATACTCATTTAGGACCTTACTGTTATCATTACTGTTACTGAGGATAGCCTTACTGCATGAGTGCTCCAGCTACTCATGGGGTAGAAACACACGTGACAGTGGTGCAGCGGTGGGCCAACCCGGGGTGGAAAACCATGGTGGACACAGTCCAGGCCAGGACATCAAACATACGTTCCCACACCCAGGGCATTGGGGAGGGCAGGCAGAACTGTGAACGTGTGACCAACCGCCCCCACCCCCATGCTGCGCCCAGCCCCCTGCCATAATGGGCAGCCATGGTGGCCAATGACAGCCAGTCATGGTGGCCCTGATCCGGGCTGGGTTGACAGCTTGGGAACGGACATGTTAGTATGCTATAGCCTGCTTTCGCCCAGTTGGGTGGGCCTTAGCCTGGGCTGTGACTTGGAGGTTTTCCGAGGTCACAGCCTGAATTAGCCACCAACATGGCCCATGGCAATCCTGGGACAAAATCTGGTGGTGCCTGCACACATGTGCAGGTAAGGTTCGAGCCACAGCGAGCCACTGTCATGTCTGTTTTTATCCATGGAGTAAACACAGGGCACAAAAACGCGATGCACATTTTTAAGGCTGCTCAGGACCATGATGTTCTAAATTCACACTCTCTGGTGGTAAATCTGGGCAAGATATGGGTCTTGCATATTCTAATTTCCCCAGGGTAGTAGCTTACAGTGGGTCTCCTGAGTATTAATGGGGAATTAGCAATATTCTATCAAGGAGCAAGCTGGACATTATTTCTTCCTTACACCGCATTCACACCTTATGGCAGTGCGGCGGTGGCACTCCCACGAGGCGAAGATGTGGCGGGGGAAGGAGGCAGAGGTCGTCACAACTTCCGGTGTGAATGAGATTTTGCTGCGACAATACTCACAAATGACAGGGCTTCAGCTGAGGGACTCCCTCCTGACAGAGGTCTGCTTGGTCCTGATGAATGGAAATATTCCAATTACTATTTCATAGCTCCAGAATGGAATCGGTAAACCCAGAAACACTCTTTCACATAAACATATAGGACTTGCCAAAGAGAAGATGAAACTTCAACATCTGGGCAGCCTTAAGTGTTAGGAACTACTGTCACCTTAGTCAACTCTCTAGAGCACCTCTTTCTCCTGTTCCCCAAGTTCCAACTCTCCTGTATCCTCTGTCCTTTCCTTCACCTTTTTTAAGCCCTGGGAGAGCCCATCCTCATTCTCTTCTGAGCCTTGCGAAGTGTTGCCTCTTTCTCCTCTACCCCCTCCTCCTCAACTCTCACAGCTTTCTCCACTTCTACCCAAGCCAAGGTTCCTTTATTTCCTCTCATATGCAGTTGGCCAGTAATGGCCATGTCAGTTTTGCAAACCATGTGGAAATTTTGAAATTTCACATCCTAAAATCATCAAAATTTTACAGTCAAAAATTCTCATTTTGCTCTTTAACTTTCAATTTGAAAATGTTGTCTTCATTATTTGAAGATCATAATGACATTTCAACAGGACATCCAGAATCCATGGCTTCTTCACAATTCTGTTTCAACACAAAATTTCCACTAACCTCTATTCTCAGAACCAGCTGTCAGGGTTGGGGACTCATATTGGACACTGCAGACAAAACATAAGTCCCTGCCTCACTGATTATACCGTAAGAGCTTGTGAAATCAACAAAAGTCTTTCCATAACTGGATCAAAATCTAATTAGGATCAAGACATGACATGTTGGTATGGAGCATAATGGTGGGTAAGGGTAGGAGGACAGAGGTAAAAGTATTGTTTGCTAGCTTTAGGATTATTTGTTTAATTAAGGCAAGTGGTGAAAATCATTAGTCACTGGATTAGAATTCTTATGTCTACACCAGATGTGGGGAATATCAGGCCCGGGGGCCAAATGCAGCCCACAGCAAGTTGTTATGTGTCCCTTTTCACTTTCTGAACCTGACCCTTGGATCCAGTTCTTACCTCCAATCACTGAAAAACTGAGCTCCAGAGAAGGGAGCAGGGATGAGGTCATGCAAACAAGGAAGGATCTGTCCCCTATCGGATAGGGAATAGTTCCATGGCACAAATCCATGATTTGGACGCTCCTTTTCTTGAGTCCAACCCTTCTTGGGTGTGGACGGTATGGTCCATGGGGTTGGATGGCTCGTGCCCCTAGGGGACCTAGGTGCCTGAGGGAGGTGCAGGTTGCCATCCCCCCACTGGGGGTGAGGGAGGAACTGGGTCCAAGGTCCACATGTGGGGGGCTGCTGTTGCTAAATGCGAAGTTCGTTGTTAACAAGGCCCCAATTGTCCGGGATATAATCTCGGATGGGGCTGTGGACCTCGCATGTATTATGGAGACCTGGCTGGATGAGTTGGCCGGTCCAACTTTGGCCAATCTCGTTCCGGCCGGGTATGCTGGTCAGCATCAGCCCCGCATGGATGGCCAGGGAGGTAGTGTAGCAATTATTTTTAGAGAGGACTGGCCTATTAGGAGGTATCCAGTTCAGGAGATTCCGGGTATTGAGGTCCTTCACGTGGTGTTTGATTTGGCTGGGGGCAAGCTAGGGGTACTACTGATATACCGGGGCCCTTCCTGTCTGGCAGCATCCCTGACCGCTCATGACCTCGGAGGTGGTGCTGGGCTCCTCTAGGACCTTGGTTCTGGGGGACTTCAACATTCATGCCGATGCCGGCCTTGTCGGGGCGGAGCGAGAATTCATGGCTGCCACGGCAACCATGAATTTGTCCCAGGAGGTTATCTGCCCGACCCATGTGGGGGGCACGCCCTCAACCGGATCTTCAGTTCTGGCTTTGAGGCGGGGGGTCCGGTTGTGGGGGAAGTTAGAGTGGTGCCCTTGTCATGGATGGACCATTATCTCCTTCAGGCCAGTCTCTCAGCGCACCCCCTCCAGAAGGGGAAGGGGCCAGTTAGGATGGTCCGCCCTCGGAGGCTGATGGAGCCCCAGTGGTTCCAAGAAGTCCTGAGGGAATTAACCTTGAACTTGGACGGTCAGTCTGTCGATGAGCTGGTCCAGCATTGGAACAGTTTGCTGGAGGAGGCCATTGACAGGGTGGCTCCTAGACGCCCTCTGCCTCGGTCTCGTCACTGCAGGGCCCCCTGGTTTACCGAGGGGCTGCGGTGTATGAAACAAGTAGGCAGGAGGCTGGAGCGACGCTGGCGTCGGACTCGATCTCACTCCGACCGACTTCTCCATAGGGCCCATTTGCGGTCCTATGTTGAGGCTGTGAGGACAGCAAGGAAGGAGTTCCTTGCTGTCCTCATAGCGTCTGCGAAGTTACGCCTGGCGGAGCTGTTTTGGATGGTGCGGGGGCTGGTCAGTCTGGCCTCCCTCCGCCTGGACGGGGACTTGTCCCAGGCCCGATGTGAGGAGTTTGTCACCTACTTTGCAGACAAGATCGCTCGGATTCAGACTGACTTTGATGCTGGATTAGAGGCAGTAGGGAGAGAGGGCGAGGTGATGGAGGCCCTGTCTGGTCCAGCTTTGTGGGGGGAATTTCAGGAAGTGACGCCGGCCGTTGTGGCAGATGTCTTGGGGTCTGTGAGGGCCACCTGTTGCGAACTTGATCCATGCCCGTCCTGGTTGGTGAAAGCCTCCAGGGAGACGTTGGGGACGGTGCTGCCAAGGGTGGTCAATGCATCCTTGCAGCAGGGGAGGTTGTCGCCCAGCCTCAAGGAGGCTGT
>QEPC01011998.1:195940-216110 GCA_003113815.1 Sphenodon punctatus | reverse complement strand
TTCCTTGGTTCCCGGTGGGGGTTCGTTTGACCATGCTTCCCGGGACCTTCCCCTGGCTAGCCCGGGAAGCATGGTTGAAATCAGATGTTCAGGGCCCTTTGGCCCCATGGGGGGGTTGAGCGTGGTTCACTGTGGTTGAGCATGATCTCGTAACGTCTGAAATCACCCATAGATGCAGGCCTTGATTCTGATCTCACATCAGTGTATTTCATTGACCCCAATGGGGTTAACTCCCAATTCCTCCTGCAGTAAGTATGTTCAGAATCTGGCCCTTGAGGTGGACAGTGCATATATTAGTCAGGAGGGAAGAGAGGGAAAGAATTCAGGGCATGAGGAGATAAGGTTGTTGGGGGTGGGGGTGAGAGTAACATTTAAGAAAGTGTAGGGAAATGTGCCCAGGAGCTTTTGTATCAATTTGAACCAAAACCCCACAATTGTATAAGCTTTCAAAAGTAAGAAAGAAAGGATTATGTTCAAGAGACCAGCAACCAGATGGATTTGGAGCGCGAACATGGGGGGGGGGGGCGGCGAGGGAGAGACTATGAACTAACCAGGTGAGAAAGAAACAACTCAAGGCAGAAGTTCCTAATCTCTGCATTATAACTCAAATTTTAATTACAATTCTCCATTCAGTTGTAAGCAACACAGATAAAGCAGGGCGAAAATGGCACATCTGAAATGTTAAACCTTAGTGCTTGCTAGTCTCTGTCAACATAATTTAACTTCCACTTTTTAAAAAAAAAAAACGCCTAAGGATTAAGCAAGGTAAGGAAAGAAATTTTATGAGAGTTTGCATTTGTAGTATCGTCCTTTTTGATTGAAGCCAAGGGAATGGAGAAACTTCTGCTTGAAATTATATCTGCAGATAAAGAACATGCAAGTCAGTACTTTCTTGTCAGTGAGCACTAATACATTTCCAAGAAAGCTGGCTAGACTGTAACTTGTTAACTAGCACAACTCTTAGTGCAGGGATGCTCAACTTGATTCATGCCAAAGGCCGGAAAATTTGGTTTGGATCCAACCCTGGGCCGTATGTGACCCCACCTCAAATTTGCATAACCTACCCCGTGGCAACAAGGAGCTGGGGCTGGAGTTCTGGGTGGCAGAAGCAGCAGCGAGGGGCTCAGGTGGAGTCATCGGTGGCAGCAGGAAGCTGGAGCCAGGGAGGAAGAAGGAGGGATCTGGCCAGCGCCTTTAATAGACTTGCTGCCTGGAGGAAGGAGGGTTTCGTGCCAGTGCAGGGGCTAGAGGAAAGGTCTTTGCAGCCAGGGGGGAGTCGGGCTGCAGGAAAGGTCCTTGTGGGCCACATGCGGCCCTTGGGTCGTACTTTGTGCAGCCCTGCCTTAGTGAAATCTGAAGTCTGAGATTCATTATTTGCAATTCAAATTTTCTTATATAATAGGAATATTTAATAAAAGCTTAGCATTTACATAGGGCTTTGGATCAGATATTCAAGGCAGTTTGCCCATCACGCTCCTGATGCTACTTAGCAACTGGGCCTGCCATTAGCAGCAACACGAGTCCCACTGAACTGAATGGGAATTGTATTGGTGCTAGCAGTAGCCAGCTTGAATAGCATTTCTAGTCCACATAGGTAACCCTCACCACGTCCTGTAGCTATGATTTTCCGCACAGAACAGGAGAACAGACAGAATCAATGGCAAAGAGATTTATCCAAGGCAGAAAAATAAGACAGTAGTAAAGCCAGCCCTAGAACTGGAGGTGAAATGAATACCTGCAAAAATTGGTATACCCTTAAATGCCAAAATTGTGCTACTCCACTTGACCTGGTAACAAGGGTACTCATTGGTGCCCAATGGGCTACCTAACGTACCAATTTGCTGTCCTCATTTTCTGACTTCTGGTACTGATTCTTTAGCTTTTCATCCCTATTCCCGTACCAATTTACAGTTTAACCAATCAGAAAAATAGTAAGTCAGTAACTCAGTAGCAGTAATACCCAGCATTTTCAGGTAATTGGGTGCCTGATTTGTTATTCGACTACCGATCATGCACCCGATAGGCTTCTTGAAAATGTGGGTATTAACTGTGATGAGGAGCACATGCACTACCCATTTCAGCTCATCCTAGAACCCATGCCTCCTTCTACCTAGTCTGTTCTCACCAACAGATTGCTTTATTTCCCAAAGGCATCTGAAGAATGCCTCAGCAATTCTTCTGTTATAACTACATCTTCATCTCTGCGGAGGTAACTCCAGGACTCTGCATTTGGCCTCCTACTCTTATACAAAAAACAGCGGGTGTTGCCACACATAGCGCATGGGTTTATGCATGAAACCCATGTCTGGTCTGCTAACATTCAACTATGAGTTTGTCGCTTTGGAAATTTTGTGGGCAGACAGTCGTCAAACAACAATTGTTTGCACATAGCTGCTCTTAGGTGTAGCTGCTCTTAGGTGGAGAGATTCCAGTGAGGTGGCTGCAGTCACAGGGAGCATTCTTGAGATGTTCTCTCCTGCCCCTCATGCTGACAGAGGTAGAGGAGACAGGAGAAATATGCTGACAGGCAGTCAAATAGGAAGCAGCCTGAGGGAGTTGTGGCATGAGCTGGAGCAGAGGAGAGTCTACAAGGAATGGTCTAGGTTGAATCACAGAGCAATGGTGGTGCTATGGAGCAGAATTGCCAGTTCGAGGGCCAGGTCCCTACATTGTGTACTGTTGGACAACACTCTTAGTATCTCTCTACCTCAGATCTACATGGGAAATGGTGATAATGCCACTTCCTGTCTACTTAAACTGTAAATCTGTCACACTGTTTTGTACTGTGAGCTGGTGCAGCAAAATGGGGTCTGGATTTTGATTAGTGTCTCTAGACTTCATGAATGCTAGCAAATACTCTTGTGCAATTAAGTCATTCCTATTTGTTAGGGGTGTGCACCAACAACCCATGTCATATTTTGGTTTTGGTTTTTGTTATTAAAAACTGTCATTTTCATTATTGTTATTAACAAAATTTCATTTTTTGTTATTGGTATCGTTATTGGTATCAATTTCGAGTGATAACGAAGATTTTGTTTTTGGTATCATTTCCGTCGTGGGAAGAAGTGCCAGCAGACACCTGGCCCAGGGTTCTCAGAAGTTGAACTCCTTCCTCCCTTTCTAATTGTAATGCAGTAGTAGTAATAAGTGCACAATGACAATATGAAAAATTACTAATATTTATGTCTAACCAAACCTACACCTAGTAGGTTTGGTTAGTATCTATCTATCCTATTCCAATCCTATAATACAAATAAATGTAATAAAAAAGACTAGTATCTACTAATATCGATATAATATCAAAATAAAGGGTATAAGGAAATGTAAGGTATACTACTGAGCACAGGGGAAGATTTTTACTGCAAGCAGTACCAGAGTTCTGTAAATGCAACCTGACACAGCAAGAGCTAACACAGAACAAGAGTCAAACAACCTGGCCCTGCAACATAAAGGGTTACAGTGCCCTCCCCAAAGCCCCCATGATTGGTTGTGGGAGGCAGGAGGCATTGAGCTATCACAGGGTGCCATGCAACTTCCTGGAACCTGCTTGCGCTGTTCATTGGCCAGTGATTACATCCATCCGGTCATTCCTCTCCCATCATAGGACCAATTCAAGAGTTCATCACTGTTTCTGGCTCCGAGATGTCTGCTCCCTCCTCCACTCTCCCCACATTTCCCCCCCCCCAAAAAAAACACCTGCCAGGCAATAACAAAATCAACAACAACTGTTGTTATCATTATTGAGTTCGTTCTTTTTTATCTTCATTATCATTATTGCAATAATGATAACAAAAACAAAGAATTTCATTATCGTTATCAATATAATGAAAATGAAGTGCACACCCCTACTACTTGTGCCAGTACAACAGAGAACAGGATTTGGTCCTTTGCCATTACATTCTGTGAAAAAGAGCCTATCTCTTCTTAGCAATTAATACTATACAGCTTAGCTTTTATTTCTTTACAATGGTTGGTTGCTGAATTTCATATATTTATGTAATATAGATAGCTGCAAAAAAAGCCAACTAAAAACCAAATTAAAATAATAACTTAGACTTCAGTCAAAAGAGAGAGAGGTGATATTAGACATGGAATTTACTGGCAGTACATAACTGTCCTAATATATCTGATAAAGCCTTATCTTTTGAAGTCAGGTGTAATGGGATTTTGTGAGGGAAATGGAGCATTGATAATTACTTCAGCATTTATGGTATAACCCTTTATCACAGCTCTTAAATAAAAGTTCCTGAAAACCATGGCAGGTGCGCTCCCAGGCATCTCCTTATGAGAGAATACATGGAAGCGGTTGACGTAGGGCACCAAAGAGGAGGCAGACACCCAGTTCCCATTAACAGCTTCTTGGAGCTGAGCTTCTAACTGTCTTTTCACCATTTGGTCTTTTTCAGTGTTCATAGGGCCAGAGACAAGCAAGAAACCCAATCTGAGAAGAGGGAATCTTCGGAATGGACATATGTTGAAATTAACAGTGGCAACATCATTTGCTGGTGAATGTCACCAACTTTTTGTAATCTAATTTGTGTTTCCAAAAGCCTTACCGGATGATATATGTAGAAGGTGAGAAGACCCATTATAGCAACTAGATCATTTACCTGTCGGTAACTGATTGTTCATGTTGGGAATGCTTAGGGAGATGGCAAGATTCAATTACTTCGCATATCACATATTAGTCAATAACTATTATGTTTTTTCTTTGGGCTGTAAGGTCTTCAGGCATGGAGTATCATTTTCTATATAACAGATAATGCAATAGGACATCTATTCCAAGATGTGCCACCACATTAGAGCTGAAATGATGATTTACAGTGAACGTAGTTTTTGTTGACAATGTCCTATTTGCCACTTTCCTAACAATTCAGGAATGTTAACCCATTTGTCAGGAAATTGTTCATCAACCCAGAAGTGCCAATAGGATGAAAATGATGGTGTTGTCATAAAAGCACTGAAAAGGCCCCAAAGTGGCCTTTGTTGATGAAAATACCAAAAATGGTGAATGGGTGAAAAGAATCCCAGACTCAAAAAAGTGCACCAGTATTTGGCAAAGTTCCCCAATAGACGTGAATTTATGTTGGTTTGGGAACGGTCCTTTCCTCACCAGCTCTAGCCACAATAGGGTATGTTTTCAAGTGCTTAGGCTAGTTTAAATAAATCAAGCCAATGCACATCCATTGCTTTCCTTGGGAGATTATTTGATCATCCAATAGATTTATATTTTTTGTTATGGATTTATATTTTTAGTATATTTTTATGATTTTTTAAATTATTTGATCATCCAATAGATTTAGATTTGTAATGTACTATTGGAGACTCTAGACTTCCATCCTTGGCTCTATTATTTTCTACCATTCTCTAACCAAAGGGAACATCTTGCTTGACATTGCAATGGGGAAAGATGGAGAAAAAATAGAAGGCTGCTTAATTCCCACTAGGGAGTAAACCATGTGAAGACCAGCAAAGCTCAATGAGGATTTGAAGATATTCTTTTAGTTCCACCATGCGTATCGGCTGCTTCTTAAGTCTCTCATCCATTAATGGAGGGCAAAATTCATCCTTCTGAATACTAATGTCTACAGTAGTTCATTTTGCCAAGCACTTTGGTCTAGGGCTGGTCCAAAACAGCTCTTCTGTTTTTGTGGAATGGTTATTGGAATTTCAATTGGAATTCCGATCCAAAATTTTGCACATGCGCAAAATGCTGTTGCCAGTCTGTGTATGCAAAAATGACTGCTGCCATACAACAAAATGGCGGCCTCCATACTGCATGTATGTAATGTGGCTGCCATTTTGTTGTATGGTGGCGGCCATTTTATACATGCAAAAATGCCAAAATTCTGTTTGATCATTCTGATTAAAATTCCAATTAGAATTTCATCTAAACTGAATTCTGATCAGACCTATCGAAACACTCAGCGCTGTCAGAAATGGAAACTGGGTGGAATTTCAGTTTTTAGCCCTACTTTATTTATTATTTATTATTAATTATTATTATTATTATTATTAACAAACATTTATATAGCACCAGCAGTGTACCTGGCACTTTACAAAGTAATAAAATAGACACAGTCCCTGCCCCTAGGGCTTACAATCTGAGAGACAGGAGCTGGGGGAGAGACTTAGGAAGGGGAACAGAGGGAGAGACAAGGGGTCTAACATTCATGAAGATGCGAGGTCTCAAGTGCACTTTGGTCCAATCATGCACCTTAGGTTTATCAGTCTCTGTACACGTATTTTTAAAACCAAACTACCAACGTCCATCAGCCAGAGGAATTCACTCATGTCATGTCCAGACTCCCAGAATGTATGGGCACTCGGTGTCCAGAGAAGGCAACTTACCAACAGTTAGTGACATTTTCCTCCTTTAACAAAAGTCACCTAAACACAAACATCTTTGTGTAGTAGTTAACCATGGTGGCACGGGAACATAGTTTTCTACTGTTCATTGCAGTGTGTACATAAATGTTTCCTTTGCAGTGGCATGCAACGAGGTTCTTATAGGGCCTGAGTCAAGTCTGAGCTACAGAATACCATGTTGTCACAGTGCTCCATATGGGGTCAAGCCACAGCAGAAGGGTTGGAGCTATGATACTTTCCATCCCTCTCCGATATGACTTCTCCCCCTATCGACATCATGGTGCTCTGGAAGGGGAAGGGTCTCTCCTGGCATATGGAGCTTGAGCAGATGGTGTAGTCAGCCAAAGCTAACACAGGACTGACATGACCAATCAGGTCCTGTTGGGTAGGATTAGGCTCCACAGGCTCTAATATAGACACACTTTTCTGTGTAGTGACTCAGGCTCATAGGGTAAGGCCACATGAGATGTGATGCAGCTGTCAGGCTGGCGCCACCAGATGGACATCCACTAGAGAAGGCCAATGACACATTTTTTAATATTTTTTTTATCTTTAGAATTTTGCTACCCTGCCCCTCCTGCCACAGGCAGCTTGGGGTGGCTTACAGTTTGCAAAACAAACAATAAAACAGCAATTACTGTGACCCCACCCAAACCAATCTGGGGTGACGGACCACCTCCCATCTCATCAGCCCAAGCAGACTTACCATGAAGCAAAGTCCAAGGCTCAGGCTCGGAGGAGTGTGCTCTCCGTTCCCGCCAAACAGCTGATAAAGGGAGAGAGGCCTGGAGGAGCACAGATGCTTTCTCCACCTGCACATGCTCCTTCGGGCCCTTCCTCCCCCTCAGTTGTTTAGTGGGCAGGGAGAGTGTGCGCACTCCTCTACCCCCCTCTCCCCTTCAGCTGGCTAGTGGCAGCGGGCTCAATCCTGCAGCGCAGCAGGAGTCCGGGAGTCCAGCCCCATGTGGCCAGCTTCTCGGCTGGACTTGTGGAGTGAAGGGGCTGGGGAAGGCTGCCTGTCTGTGTGTCTCTGTGTGTGCTTGTTTGGACTGCCCTCCCCGCTGGCCCAACGCGTGGCAGCTGTGTTTGCCCTCCCCAGAGCGGGTGGGGAATCTGGCCAGCCTTGTCTCGTGTGACTTTATCCACAGATACACGGCCAAGGAGTGGAGTCACTGGCAGACAGTTACACTGATCCATGCCGGGGAAGGGAAGTGTAAATAGAAGTTGGAGTGAGATTTTGTTTTGAAAAGTTTTTAAACAGATTTTATTTTTCCATAAAGAGACAACAGAAAGTCAAGCTGATCAAACAAAACATTTTCAAGGACTTGCAGTGTAAAAAAAATCTTCCAAAGCTGAAATATCTGCCCTTATTAACCTTTCCTGTCCTGTGACATTTAGTTTGCTGCTCTCTGCTTTTTGCCTGCGTGCTGTTCTCAAAAGGGAATTCAAAAGAAAATCAAAGCCTTTGCTCTCTGCCAGAATGCAACTATTATGTTCCCCCGCCTGTTCTTCCCCCTTCACCAGTTTTATAAGCAAAATTGTCAAACAGGAAAAACCTACATCAAGAAAACACAGAAGGTTCCTCTTCAGCAGTCCAAGATATTTTAATGCTGTCACAGTCACTGAAACCAATAACATGCCACATTTCTAGGCATTAGCTACTCCGTCTTGTAGCCTGGTCAGATAGAAGAAAAGAACTGAAGGAATTAAAGTAGACGTGTTTCCCACTCCGAGGGCATATTCTCTTCTAAATAAACTATCAGAGAAAAAACTTCATGGACTGGGATGAGAATATTTCCCTAAGCCCAATAAAGAGGAGCTCAAGGTAAGAAAGAAGACAATAACAGAATCTAAACCTGGACAGTTGTGTACAGTCTAATGAATGAAATTAAAATAGTCAGAGACCAGAAGAGAATCGGGGAACTTTCAGATTAAGCCTGCCCTTGGCAGAGGAGAGGGTACCTTTGCTCCATGCCCTTTCTGACATGGCCACCCTCTTTTGGGGATGTCATGATCTCACAACATTCCAAAGGGACCTGGCCACACTAGGAAAAGGAGGGAGTGTCCCTTTCTCCTGCCCTCTTCCCATGTGGCCCCACCTCTTTCTGGGTCAAAGTGTTCAGGAAAGGGGCAAGAAAAATTTACTAAGGGTAGAAATAAAGCAAGTCCTTGCTCATGTGCGGCGCACAGCCAGTCCTAGGTAGGCAGCCCAGCTCTTTAAACTTTTTTAAGCATTTGGCATGTGGTCTGCAGCCTTCATGGACACCTATACTGAAGCCATGGATTCCCAGAACTTCATGGTGCTTGTTATCATGCTCCAGGAGTTCATGACTGCTGCTGAGCAGAACCTGCGAGTGATTCAGAGATCCATCTCTCAAACCAGGCATCAACCCTCCATCTGGCTATCTTCAAGGATTCTCCCTCTTGAGCCAGGCAGGCACAGTCCATCTGGCTGCTACGCAAAGTGTTACTCCCAGTATCTCTCGGCCAGGCACAGTCCTTCTGAAACCCAGAAGCCCCTCTGGCTCAGACAATAGCCTCTGAGCCTGCCTGAGACCACTTTCACACCTCCCCCTGCACACAGTTTGGCTGTGGGAGGAAATGCACAAGCCAGAATATGTGTGGGGTTCAGCCGGTCTGAAAGGCCCCCACGCGGCACACATAGATACAGAGCAAGAAATCCAGTTCTGTATCTCTGCTTGTGTTTGCCAGCAAAGCTGCGTGGGGCAGAAGTGGCTTTCAGGCTGGCCGAACCCCGGGCATATTCTGGCTTGTGCATTCCCTCCCGCAGCCAAAATATGCTTGGGGGGAAGGTGTGAAAGTGGTCTTAGTCTGGAGGTAGAGCTTTCCCTGTCTCCTACCTCCTCTGCAGCTCTTGGCATGGGAGACAGAGCTCTAGCCTGCTCCTGTCTCCTCCACGGGGCTAGCCTGCTCCTGTCTCCTCCACTTTGGCTCAAGCTTTTGTACTCTGGGCTCACTCCTGCCATGCCCAGCTAAGGTGCAAGGCATTAGGTGGCGGCCTCCACCCCTAGAAGCGCCTGCCCCTCACCTGCCTCTCTGCTGCTGGTGCTAAGCACCTTAAAGGGGTAGCATTCCACTTAAACTGCACCCTGCCACAAGGACCTTACCTCAAGTTGTTCTAGGGAGATGCTGTTGCAGTAACTCAGCTCACTACTGTGCCTGATTGCTTTAGCAACGGTGTGAGTGTCCCACCTTAGATCAAAGAGCTTCAAAGGGGTTGCTTGATGCGTCATAAACAATAGGCCTCTAGTATTAAGGTCTTCAAACAGGTTACTTGATCCCTTTTCAACAATAAGCTCACTAGTATAAATTAGAATCTCCCCAGTGAGGGTTCCAGGCAGAGTAAGCAGGGAGTTTGGCTACTATGAGAGTTCATCTACAGGGGGATAGGGTCTAGGCTGTAATAAGCCCAAGGCATTACACCCTTGGGAAGCTAACAACACACACACACACACCTTAGAGCACTACAGTGCCCCTGACCTATATAATTCTAAATTTAAGCCTAGTTAAGGGGAAGGTTAAATAGGGAGATGCAGGTAGAAGGTCCAGCAGCAGGGAGGGGGTTATCCAGTGTTTTGCACCCAGCATGACATGTATGATTATCTTCCTCTGGGGGAGAGGTTGTATACCTGCAGTCAGTGTAAAGAGCTCCTGGCCCTCAGAGAAAGAGTGCAGTCTCTGGAGATTAGAGTGGCTGAGCTGGAGGAAATGAAGCAGACTGAGACGTTTATAGAAGAGACCTTCAGGGACATCATAGAGCAGTCCCACCTCCACTCCTGTGCTGTTTTGGAGAACTATGGTCTTGGGGAAGGAGGGCATCAAACTGTTGTGGTGGGAAATGATCCCATAGCTGGGACCTGCCTTTCAGATGATGTCGTAGTATCCTCTTGCACTGAGGACACTTCTCCAGGGGAGGGAACACCAACTGACAGGAATAGGATGGCTGTAGTAATGGGCAATTCAGTCATTAGGAATATTGGTTTTGTGAGGACTGCATGGTTGATTGCCTGCCAGGTGTGAAGGTAACAGAACTCACGCAATGTCTAGGCTTAACTTCAAATTCCAAACCACCCAATTAGCTCATGCAGCCTTCCCAGGCAAACTTCACAAATGCAACCAAAAATTTAAACCAGAACTTGGGCCCGATTTGAGGTGTTGGTGCTTACCTATAAAGCCCTATATGGCCTGGGTCCTGCCTACCTGCAGGACCACCTCATTCCCCAGGCTCTGGATCGACCCCTGTGGCCAACTGGGGGCACCTTTCTCAAAGTCCTCCGGGTGTCTTGGGGGGCAACTATGGAGAGGGCGTTCTCAGTGGCCGCACCGAGGCCGTGGAACTCCCTCTTGGCTGGGGTCCTTGTGGCCCCAGACCTCTCCTCCTTCCGATAACAGTGTAAGGCCTGACTTTTCCACTAGACTTTTGGTGAGGGAGATGGGTAAAGGGGTGGGGGGTTGAGGGTTAGGGAGGTGGGTTTTCATACCCCACCATTTTATGGTGTTATTTTATAGTGTTATTTTATATTGCTGTTTATTTTTTTCATTTTGTATGACTGTATTTTGTATTTTAATTTTTTTTTATATTGTTAGCCACCCCGAGTTGCGATTGCAGGAGGGTGCAGGATACAAGTTTATAAATAAATAAATAAATAAATAAAATTTAAACTCAAGAATTTGCAAAAATCATCAAATGGGAAGTTTGTGATGAATGCTCAGTCATGTTGAGCATTTTTAGGCAGGAGTGCTTTCTCCAGTATTTTAAAACTTTGGCTTGAGGAAAACCCCCGTGGGGGGTGGTTTTGCTGCTCCTCTGCAAATCGGAAGTCACCTGGGCACCATTAGAAACAGCAGCACCTGATGACTCCCGGGTGTTTTGAGATGCAGACTTGTAAGACCTCAGTTATCGGGGTCTTACCAAGGTCCGTATCTCAAAACACCTGGGAGTCACCTGGCGCGGTTGTTTCTAATGGCACCCGGGTGACTTCTGGTTCACAGAGGAGAATTTAACCCCCTCCACTCCACCCCCCTGTGGGGGTTTCCCCAAGCGGCAGTTTTAAAATATGAGAGAAAGTGCTCCAGTCTAAAAATGCTCACTATCTCTAGTCCTCACCTGTTCTAGCAAAGCTCCACCGTCAGTAAAGGAGCTTCGGGACGATCGGGGCAGGGGGAGAGGAGGGAGCTGGTGGAATAACCCAATTTTAAAAGGCTCCATATTTTATGGCAGCAGTTCCCAAAATTTTGCTCGTGTGATTCCTATTTTGAGACTTAAATATAATCCCGTGACCCACCCCCAACAGCAACAAAAAGCTGCAGAGTAGATCAAATAGCAGATTGCAACCTTCTCTTCCATTAGTGTGACCCAACTCACAGTTTGACAACTTCTTTTATATGGGATCATCGCGCTGCAAAGTGCATTTTGCACCATATTTCAAACAAGGTATTCCAAACACTGAACGAGCATGTCTGGCTAAGATTGTTCCTCCATGTGTAAACTTACAGCAAACCTCCATCATTTGCTTCCTGATACTTCCTGTTCCCTGTAACTAAGCTAAGCACATGAACCTGCAACTTCTCAACTTCAGGAATGTATCCTTGTGGGTGGCAATAGACGTGCGGTCACCATGGCCACTCCCCCTCCAGGGGTGCGTGGAAAATGGCAGCCACTGCCCTTAAGGTCGGGTCAGGACACAGAATAAACATGTGCATGACTGGACCAGCAAGCCTCGCCCCCATCAGGGGAACAGACCAAACACGCAGCCATGCAGCACCACCCCTGGCACACCTCTAGTGCCCCACCTCCTGCCATGATGGGCAGCCATGGAGGTCAATCATGGGCAGGCATCCATGGTGGTCCCTGATCCCCGCAGGGATGGTGCAAAAAATAGACACACTGGCCCACTATGACCTGCGTTGGCCGCCTGGGATCATCCGGGGGACCAGCTCTGGGCCAGCCGCCTATCTGGGCTGGGGCAGCAGTGGGCCCATCTGGGGGCCCTGAAACAGACCCTGAAACTGGCATCCAGGTGAGTGTCTGACCCAGGTGGACCATAGCAGGTCAGCATCATGTCTTTTATCACCCTGTCCCTCCCTAGATTCCCCTCTGCTTTCTCTTCCCTAGATTGTAACCTCAATGGGGTTTCTCTAATGAATGTTTCTCTAATTAATGATTGTACAGCACCAGGTACATTGCTTGTGCTATATAAATAAGAAAGAAAATAGTATCCCATCATTAGAGAAGGGTCACTAAATAGAAGTTCCTAACAGCAATGACTGGAGCCTCTTATTTGTTATTATTATTATTATTATTAACAAACATTTATATAGCGCCAGCAGTGTACCTGGCACTTTACAAAGTAATAAAATAGAAATGGTTCCTGCCCCTAGGGCTTACAATCTGAGAGACAGGCGCTGGGGGAGAGACTTAGGAAGGGGAACAGAGGGAGAGACAAGGGGTCTAACATTCATGAAGATGCGAGGTCTCAAGTGCATGTACTTGGCTTGGTTACGATGAGAATGACAGCAGGCAGGTCCATGTTGCAAGGATAAGGGTAAACCGATCGTAGGTATAGGAATAGTGGCTCAGCAGGATAAAGAGTCAGACAGAGCAGAGCGAAAGAGGTGAGTTTTAAGGAGAGATTTGAAGGTATGAAGGGAGGGGGCAAGGCGGATGTGGACAGGGAGGGAGTTCCAGGCATGGGGGGCAGCAAGTGAGAAGGGACGAAGGCGCTTAGGGGAGCAGGGAAGGCGTGGAAGGGTGAGAGAAGGGACAGAGGAGGAGCGAAGTGCACGGGCTGGAGTATGGAGGGCGATAAGTGCAGAGAGGTAGGGGGGAGCAAGGTTGTGAAGAGCTTTATAGGTGAAGACTAGGAGCTTGTGCAGGATTCGTTCAGGAAGGGGAAGCCAGTGAAGCGAAGAGAGGAGGGGCTGCACATGGTCGAAGCGACTGGCGAGGTAGATGACCCTGGCAGCAGAGTTTTGGACAGAGATGAGGGGAGAAAGGTGAGACCGGGGAAGGCCAGTGAGAAGGAGGTTACAGTAATCGAGGCGAGAGATGACCAGAGCATGAACAAGAGTTTTGGCAGACGAGACAGAGAGAAAAGGGCGAATCTTAGCAATGTTATGGAGGGAGAAGCGACAGGATTTAGCAACAGAGTCAATGTAGGGTTTAAAAGAAAGGGCTGAGTCAAAGATGAAGCCTAGGCTACGGGCTTGGGGGACAGGCAGGATGGTGACTCCATCAATAGTTATTGACAGTGAGGAAGGAGAGGAAGGATGAGGGGGGAAGATAAGGAGTTCAGTTTTAGCCATGTTGAGTTTGAGTTGACGTTGAGACATCCAGGTAGAGATGTCAGAGAGACAGTTGATGAGACGAGCTTGAACAGAGGGAGAGAGAGAGGGAGTAGAGAGATAGAGTTGAGTGTCATCAGCATAGAGGTGGTATTGGAAGCCATGGGAGGCAATGAGTTTGCCTAAGGATGAGGTATAGATCGAGAAGAGGAGAGGGCCAAGAACAGAGCCTTGAGGAACACCAACTGAGAGGGGGAAGGAGGAGGAGGCGGAGTTGGAGAGAGACACATTAAAGGAGCGGTCAGAGAGGTAGGAGGAGAACCAGTTATGGACAGAGCCACAAAAGCCAAGGGAGTGAAGGGAATCCAGCAAGAGTGAGTGGTCAACAGTATCGAAGGCAGCAGAGAGATCAAGGAGGACAAGAATGGAATAGAGACGTTTAGATTTAGCCACCAGAAGATCGTTGGTGATCTTAGCGAGAGCAGTTTCAGTAGAATGAAGGGGGCGGAAGCCAGATTGGAGGGGGTCAAGGGAGGAGTTGGAGGATAGGAAGTCAAGGCAGCGGGAGTAGACAACACGTTCAAGCAGCTTGGAAGCAAAAGGAAGGAGTGAGACAGGACGATAGCTAGAAGGGTCAGAGGGGTCAAGAGTGGACTTTTTGAGAATAGGAGAGACTGTGGCATGTTTGAAGGCAGAAGGGAAAGAGCCAGTAGAGAGGGAGAGGTTGATGATGTGCAGGAAGGAAGGGGCGACAGTGGGAGTAATGGAGGTGAGGAGGCGGGAAGGAATGGGATCAAGGGGGCAAGTGGAAGGGTTGGAGGAGGAGAGCAGAGAGGAGATTTCCTTAAGGGAGGCAGGGGTTAAGTGCTGAACTTTTTGAATGTTTAGCACATCGATGTATCTATTGTAAAGGTCAATTTCTTTGAGGATATAGAGGTTTTTTTGGGTGCTGCTTTATATGCCACTCACAGTCTCACTGCTGATGACAGTATTGCAGACCCAGTTCCCTGAAGTAACACTCAATTTGCTCTGCTCCTGCAATTGTCTAACCTTAAAACCCACTCTCATGGACTTGTAATAGCATTCAAACTTCTCCATTACACCAGAAAAGTTATCCTTTCTACTTGGGTGAGCACAAAACCACGCTAGACTTCCAAAGCTGCTTAGCTTACAATTGGTAACACTTAGGCAATTGTCTGCCGGCTATACTTCCAGCCATTATGGATGCAATAAAAAACCTCACAACTCTCCATTTATCTGTCTTCTTGGTCTGAAAGAAGGCTCCTAGGAATAGCAGCTCCCTTGGGTTTGGAGATATGGCTCCATCTTCAACACGGGGCTCAGGCAATTAGACGCATCACTGGCTATTAATAATATCACATAGCTGCATAACTCCCCTTGTACCTAAGTAATACTGTACCTTGCATGTTGAGAGTAGCTGCACTTTTCCTAACCAAGTTGATTGAAGTTAACCTGTACAAATGAAACACACTTTCTTGTCTTTAATATGGAGGGGCTAAATGAAGTCACAATCTGCTCAAGGGTGCAGTATGGACAGGCAGTGCAGCTGAATCCCCAAATTCTGGGGGAAGAAGGGGGAGGGTGTTCATTCTATACCAGAGCCCATTCCAACCTAGCTACACCTGTGACTCATGTTTGGGGTGGGCCATGCCTCAGGTCGTAGAGCTCATGCTTTGCATGGATAAGGTCCCAAGCTCAATTCTCAGGATCTCTGGTACCAAAACTGAGTGAGGCCTCTGCCGTGGATCCTGGAGGGTCTCAGATAGCATGTCTGGGTAAGACCTCTGCCAGAGAGCTGGGTTTGAAACCCTGCTGCCATGTCAGATTTTGACAATACAGGGCTAAGATGGACCCCATAGGTCTGACTCAGTTAGGTAGCTCCTTGTATGGCTATGGTATTCAAGACTTTACCTGTCCTGCTCCAGGACTAATCTAGACATGCAAGTCAGCAAGCAGTTTGGGAGCAGAGTTCAGCAAGCCTTCCATGAAACCTATAACAGTGGGGCCAGAAAATGAGGCTTAGAAAGAAGCAACTTGCCTAAGGCTTCTCAGAAACACCAGGATTTGAACTAATGATTCCCAGGTTAAGTCAAGTACACTATAAACTTGACTACACTGGCTCCCTTTATTTAATGTATTTATTTATTTATTTATTTATTTAAGTTAGGTTTCTAGCCCTGCTCTTTCCCTAACAGCACAGTGAGATAACAATACACACACATATAAATTAAAACCCCATAAAAACATCAACTGCAGAAGAATCTAAAAGGAACTCCCTAACCCTATCCCCACCTTCTCAATGCCAAATAAATAGGTCTTAAATTGCCTCTGGACGATAGAGGCTTTGACAAATATCCAGGGCAAAGGAGTTCTAGAGCTGCGGAGCACCTCTCTACATGCCATTGCTCTATGGACTTGATGCAGTGATGGAATTTGCAAGAGGGTGTCCCCTTAGGGGATACAAGGGAATATAGGGGAGGAGGCATAGATATGTAGGGCACTGGCTGTAAAGAGCTTTGAATTGTGCCTAGAAAGCTATTGGCAGCAAGTGCAGACTCTGGAGAACTGGTGTAATGTGCTTCTCCTGGTGACCCACACCCATCAGAAAGCGGACCACTGTGTTCTGCACCAGCTCCTAAACAGTCTTCAAGAGCCGCCCCATGTAGAGCACATTTCAGTACTCTAGCCTTTAGGTTATGAAGGCAGGGATAAGGATGGCCCTCATTTATGATGAGTAGAGTAGTCAACCATAAGTCATGCGAGGAAAGCATTTATAACATTTACAGAGCATCTATGAACACGCCAATAACAACAGATTAACACAGTTGCTAACATATTGTGACCAAGGGTTCAACTTCCTCCTGCTTAAAGAGGCTAGATCCATAAATAGCTATTCATCATGTTGGCTACAGGAAGAGACTTCTGACTGCCAGGAGTGACCACTTCATTTAGGACCTGTTTGTGCCCTTCTCTGCAGCAAATGAAACCAGCAGCCACTGTCAGAGACAGGATGCTAGGTTAAACGGGCCAGCTTTCAAACACAATTGAAGCTGCTGGTTTTGACCTGTACTGCCCTAAATGTCCTGATCAGCATATATCTGAAAGACCAGAGTGCCATCAGCTCATCCAGTATCACTTTCTTGCAAGTACCATTCATTCACCAGACCTGGCAACTTGGCAAGGTTATGGAGAGAGGGGTTCTTGGTAGTTACTCCAAACATCTTTGATACTCCCTTCTCCTGGTGGCTTGCCAAAGCCCAAGCATTTTCCAAAGATGATGCAAGCCCTTTTTATTTGACCTGGTAAGGTGTTTGGTGAGCAGGGATTGGGTTTTTGTAAGGGGGGTGGATTTGTTTTATATGGGCTCTAAATCTAAATAAATAAATATTTATTAAAGAATAAAGATAATAAAAATTGGTCTTACCCAGTATGCCTGTTCTTATAACATTTTCCCCATCTTCTATGTATGAAAGCAGGGTAGTTGGGGGATGATGGTGGAGTTTCCAGATTGATGGTCCTTTAGAATAGTCTATGACTATTTTGTAAGAGCAGAGCTGCAATTTCCTTCTTTTAAATGGATATTTTAGCCATGAGTGTTTTAAAATGAATTTTGTAAGAGGCTTCTTTCAGGGTTGCTCAAGGTCTTATTGGCACCACTGCCAGGATATTTTTAATGATTCGTGAGACACAAAGAAGAAAAGCTCATCCTTTTTTTTAAAAACACATCCTTTTTTAACGTAAGAAGGTCAACTCATTTAGCATTTTCTCCACAAATTCAGATGGTTTTGTCCCTGAGAACATAGATTTTACAAAGGTAGAAATAATTCTTTTTTCCTGCTGTTTAAGGTTTTTTCACAGTGTCAAAAATACCCCACACTTGGTCTTGGCCAAACTCAGTGATTCATAGCAAGGAAATATGAGTTAAACGTGAGGAAGTTCCATTCAAGGAAATATTAGTTAAAATGACATGTGCTCTCCTGACCTGACCTATTTATTTTATTTATTTGTTTATTTGTTTATATTTATTAGCCACCCCCTCGTGCCCATGGCATCTCAGGGCGGCGTACAACATAAAAACAATAATAAAACAACAAAAAAACAAATACAAATATTTAAAAACCCATCTAAAACACCCCCACTACCTCCCCACATTTTAATTATCCCAACCCACCCTCCCCACCTCTGAAGGCCTGGGACAACAGCCAGGTCTTGTAGGTCCAGTGCAAGGCCAACAAACTTGGGGCCAGATGGGCTTCCTCTGGGAAGGAGTTCCACGATCATGGTTCAGCCACCGAGAATGCTCTCTCCATTGTGCCCCCCCCCCCCGTTTTACACTGGGGACCTCCAAGAAGGCACCCCTGGTGGATTGAAGGGGTTGTTCTGGGGCGTGGAGGGTGAGACGGTCCCTGTGGTATAAAGGGTCAAGACCATGTAGGGCCTTATAGGCCAAAACCAACACCTTGAATCTGGCTTGGTACACTATAGGCAGCCAGTGCAGCGTGCGGAGCACGGGGGTAATGTGCTTGTGCTGGCTAGTCCCCGTAAGGAGACAAGCCGCTGCATTCTGCACTAGCTGCAGCCTCCGAACCAGCGTCAAGGGAAGCCCCACGTAGAGCGCATTGCAGTAGTCCAGCCTCGAGGTGATGAAGGCATGGATGGTGGTGGCCATGTTGGGTTTGGAGACATATGGACGCAGCCTCCACTCCAGATACAGCTGGTGGAACGCAGCTTTAGCCACTACCTCCACCTGCCGATCCAGGCAGAGATCTGAGTCCCAGACTTCAAACCTGCTGGGCTACGGGAGGGCAGATTCCCCTCTACGAGGGGCGCCAACACCTCCTTCACCCTACCCACCACCATCGCCTCCGTCTTATCAGGATTGAGCTTCAGTCTTCTCTGCCGTAACCAATCCACCACGGCCGCCAAACATTGGGACAGAGATGGCAGGACCTGGGTCAGTTGAAAAAGAGAGGTAAAGCTGGGTGTCATCAGCATATTGGTGGCAACGCACACCAAACCCTCTCACGGTCTCCCCCAAGGGCTGCATATACACATTAAACAATAATGGAGACAGAATGGAACCTTGCGGAACGTCACATTCCAGGGCCCGGGGGCTAGATGATTCAGCCCCCAGGACAACCCACTGGCTTCTCCCTGAGAGGAATGAGTGGAACCACTCAAGGACAGTCCCATCCAGACCCCCCCAGGGCTGGCAATTGTCTCAGCAGCAGCCCATGGTCCACTGTATTCAAAGCGGCCGAGAGATATAGCAGGACCAAAAATGTTGAGTGCCCTGCATCCATTGCCCGGCAGGGATCATCCGCCAAGGCCACCAATGCTGTCTCTGTACCATAACCAGGGCAGAACCCAGATTGAAATGGGTCAAGGAAACCGATGCTATCAAGATGCACCTGGAGCTGCAGTGTCACCGCCCGTTCAATAACCTTCCCTAAAAAGGGAAGATTAGAGACAGGTCGGTAGCTGGTGAGTGCGTCCACATCCAAAGATGGCTTCTTCAGCAGGGGGCGCACCATGGCCTCCTTGAGACTGGGGGGCAGCCTTCCCTGCCGAAGGGATGCGTTGATTACCCTCTTCAGCACCGCCTCCAACATCTCCCTGGAGGCCTTCACCAACCAGGATGGGCATGGATCTAATTCACAACTGGTTAGGGATGGACGAACAGATCGCGGTTCGGGTTTGGCCGTTCAGTTTGGCCGTTCGGTTTGGGTTCGGCCATTTGGGAAATGTATTGTTATTTTTTTTTAATATATATATGTTTTTTGGTTTTTTATTTGGTTTTATATGGTTTTTTTGGTTTTTTATTTGGTTTTATATGGGTTTTATTTAAATTTTGTATCTAATTTTATATATATCTATCTACACTAAATCTAACTGCTATTAACTATTCTAAATGCTATGAACTAAATGGATTATCTATGGGATGTGGGGGAATCACAAACAATGCAAGGTTTCAGTTTCTGAAATGAAACTTAAAGCAATCTAATAATCCTACTCTAAATGAAAAAACAAGGGAAGGGAAGGGAATCTGAGATGGAATATATGGGAGAAGGAAAGGATTCAATGGAGGGGGGAGGGAGGAAGGAAGATTGAACAGAGGGAACACAGGGAGGGTTCAGTTCGGCCGTTGGGTTCGGGTTTGACTGTTCGGGAAATGTTTTTATATGGGGTTTTTTGTTTGTTTTTTATGTTTTTTTGGTTTTTTATTTGGTTTTGTATGGTTTTTTTTTGTTTTTTATTTGGTTTTTTTGGTTTTTATATGGGGTTTTTATTTAAATTTGTTATCTAATATTATATATATATATCTACACTAAATCTAACTGCTATTAACTATTCTAAATGCGATGAACTAAATGGATTATCTAATAAGTATACAGGCCTACTCCTACAAACACTAAAACTAAATCACTAATGCTATCTCTATCACTAAGCTAACTCCTACAACTGTCTACTCTAT
>QEPC01011998.1:156410-195840 GCA_003113815.1 Sphenodon punctatus | reverse complement strand
CTAAGCTAAATAAATGAATGAGAATATGGGGGTAGATGGGTTGGATGGGTGAAATGGGAGGAGGATTGCAATGGATTGGGGAGCTGGGAAATGCTGGGAGAGGGAGCCTTCTGAAACGCCTGCTGTTCCGGAACAGTGACTAGCTCAGAAGGTGTTGGGAAGGGGGGAGGCAGATAGTTTTGTTTCTTGCAAGCTTCTCTACCCCTGGTGCCTGGAAGTCTGCTCCTCAGCTGACTACCCCTCCCTGTCATGTTTGACCTTCCAGTGACGCATTTTTTGCCACCCGAACTCACCCGAACATGATCCGAACTGACCGAACTGTTCGGTCATTTCGACGTTTGGAATTGAGTTTGGTTCGGTCAGCTCGGGTTCGGGTTCGGTCACCCGAACAGGCCGAGTTCGGGCCAAACTCCAAACTTCCAAACCGTATTCATCCATCCCTACAACTGGTGGCTCTAACAGACCCCACAACACCCACAGCATCGGTTGGCGTCACTTCCTGAAACTCATCCCAAGAAGCTGGACCAGATGAGGCCTCCATAGCCTCGTGCTCCACCTCTACTGCTCCTAATCCAGTGTCGAAGTTGCCCCGGATTCGAGCAATCTTGTCTGCAAAGTAGATGGCAAACTCCTCACAGTGGGCCTGGGACAAGTCCCTGTCCAGGCGGAGGGAGACCGGACTGACCAGCCCCCCCACCACCTGGAACAGCTCCGCTGGACGCGACTTTGCAGACACTATGAGGGTGGCAAAGAACTCTTTCTTTGCTGTCCTCACAGCCTCAACATAGGACCGCAAATGGGCCCTACGGAGAAGTCGGTCAGATTCAGCACGAGTCTGACGCCAGTGTCGCTCTAGTCGCCTACCTGCCTGCTTCATACACCGCAGCCCCTTGGTAAACCAAGGGGCCCTGAAGTGACAAGACAGAGGTAGGAGATGTCTTGGAGCCACCCTGTCGATGGCCTCCCTGAGCAAGATGTTCCAAGCCTGAACAAGTTCATCAACCGAGTGACCATCAGGGTCTAAGGTTAGATCCCCCAGAGCCTCCTGGGACTGTTGAGGTTCCATCAGCCTCCGGGGGCGGACCAACCTAACTGGTCCCTTCCCCTTCTGGAGGTGGTGCGCTGAGAGACTGGCCTGTAGGAGGTATTCTCCCGTTCAACTCCGCTGAAGTCTCTGGGACTGTGTTGGATGTAAATCAGGGCACTGGTCACCCCAAACAACTGGAAAAGTATATTTACAAACATCTTAGAAGGGCAGTCTGATAACAGAAAAGGGAGCCAACTGGCTCTGCTGCTTCCGGAAGCAGATGGGATCAGGGCTGCTGACGTCATCTGCTGCTGATGTCGTCAGGGCTGTTCCTTTCCACCACTCCCCACTTTTATACCAGATAGGGCTGATTTTAAATGGCCATTATATTTTAGTGGAACAGTTCTGTGAAAACAGACCAGTTGCCGGGATTTCATTTAGAATTCCAAGAGAAATCAATTTTGTATCAGAATTCCAATTGAACAATTTGGGCATGTGCAAAATGGCTGTGAGTGTTCTGCACATACACGAAATGGTCACCACCATTTTACAGTGGATGCCGTTTTGTTGTACGGCCCGCCAGCTATCATTTTGCACATGCGCAGATCATCAGTGGCCATTTTTGCTCAGTCGCAAAATATCAAAAAAATAAATAAATCATTCCAATTGGAATTTCATCAGATCCAAATTCCAAACAGACTGAATGAAGCCCCCAGTTCCATCAAAAATGGAAGCTGCGTGGAATTTCAGTTTACCTGCAGCTATCAAAAGGATGGTGCTAAATATGGCACAAGCTGTTATGTGTGTCCATTAAGTGGTTGGTATTCAGTGTAGGGGGTGTGACATTTTGCCATTTGCCAGCTAAGGTTGATGTTTTATGGGACAGGTTTGTTTAGTTGTAATAGGGTGTGAGTTTTACAAGGTTGTATTTGTATTTTGGGTTAACTGAGTTGTATTATCGGAGTAGTAGGGAGGCAATCATGGTCATTCTGTAAGAGGGAGGAGTACAGGCTTAGGAGAAGAAGATATCAGAGGGGGTGAGAAATGGGGGACTGGGTGGGATAATTTTATTTATTTATTTATTTACTTTAAAGCATTTATTATCCCAAGCCAAGCATGTGCACCTGGAACCTCACATCTTCGTGAATGTTACACTCCTTTTCTCTCCCTCTGTTCCCCTTCCTTCATTTCCCTCCCTCCCCCATCTCTCAGATTGTAAGCCCTAGGGCAGGGACTGTGTCTATTCCATTACTTTGTAAAGCACCAGGTAGATTGCTGGTGCTATATAAATGCTTGCTAATATAATAATAATAATAATAATAATTAATAATTAATACCTTCCCCTCCTGACACGGCAGCCCGGGGCAGCTTACAAGATAAAAACACATATATAAAATCCATCAACAAAGAATACAAAAAGGGGAACAAACAGGGATCAGAAAAGAAGGGGGCACAGCCTCCCCATAGCTGGGGAAAGAAATATCAACTGGAGTGTGGAGTGGAGGGCTGGGTGGCCAGTTGTTGGGTTTTTTTCTTTGAGAGGGGGCATTACACATGTGATTTATTTATATTTGTATTAAGATGCTGTTTTTATTTGTTGTGAACTTCCAAGAGACTTTGGGATAGGGCAGGATATACATTTTAACTGATAACAAAACATGCCCTAATGCGCTGAACACGTGTCTGTATATTACTGTATTTCTGCTGGGGAGAAAGCTATACAATAAATTCAAGAAAGTAGCTACTGGTTCCAGCAGGAGAGCTCAGCTTCAGCTCATCTAGGAAAGGTTTGAACTCCTGCGTGTAATAATAATCTGACCAAACTCTGTGGGCAGACTATACTTCTATCTTGCCCCTGAGAGACAGAAGATGAGATTCATTGTAGAAGGACTAGCTGCACATGTTTTAGAGATTTTCCTTAGGAAAGAAGCAAGGTGTTTTGAAAACAATGATAAGAGTTTCTCTGAATTCACAAAATCAGTTCAAATATCTGTTTTATTTAATGAAGAGTTGAATTTGGATTTGCTCCCTATGAGAACTTTGAATTCAATTCAAGTTTGTCTTCTGTTTGTTTGGTGATTTCTATTTTGACTAATTTGTCTTCACCTTCCTTGACTTCTCCAATTTTGGTTAATTCAACTTCAGGATATTAAAAGAATTTTTATTTTTTGGCTTTGTTGAAAAAAACCTAAACTTTTGTTTTGTTGTGCTTTGATTTAAACTAGAGAATGAGAGCAGAATTTATGATACAAAAGGCGTGCAAAGAGAATAATTGTTGAATACCAAAATTGCATGCAAATGTAATAAATATAAGAACATAAGAAGTGCCATACTGGGTGAGACCAATGGTCCATCTTGCCCAGCATCCTGTCTCCGACAGTGGCCAATCGTGGTGGGTTGGGAGAAGCACCCAACAGGTCACAATGGGGGATCCATTCCCTGTTGTTTTCCCCCAGCTCCCATCATGTTCCCTGATCCTGTCTGGCATAGGAAACAACTTGCTATTCCTGCTACGTATTATTCTAATATTAACTCCTAGTCCTGAGGTAAGTTCTTTGGGAAAGTGCATAAGAGCTAGGAATCTGCCCTCCATCTCCCCAACAGCCAGCCATTTGCCATCAAGAGTTCCAGACAGTCTCTTCAAGATAAATAAGGTTCAATCCCACCTGAAGATCCTGAAGTCCAGCGAGAGCTTGCAGCCTTTCAAACCCTTCCTGGATCACAAGGTTAAGGAATGTGGGCTTTAGCCTACAAGCAGCTCAGTCCTGCCTCGCCTCTGGAGACCCTGCCACACCATTCTCACTCTCCAGCAACTCTCCTCAGAGTAAAGGCTTCCTCAGTTAAATACCCCTGCTGCTAGGGCTTTTCCCAGGTGTTGCCCATTAGGACGGTCCTTTTCTAGGCAAACAGCTGCAGAGCTGCACAGTGTGATCCTTAGGTAGTTATATCTAGGCCTGAAACAAGAAATCTCAGCAAGTGCTGTTTCCATCAGAGGAAGGGCATTTGCTGAGATTTGCGCGATGTGGAAATTTACCATCTTTCCTGCTTTTTTGCCATTTCCCATTATTTTTCGCAGGTTGGAATGGGGCTGCTATGGGTTGGTTCCAAACCCTGTGTGTGCTCTGTGCTCACCCTTGAGAGCTGTGGAGATGAAAACATGCCACCTAAGCAGTGGGGACATGCAGGAAATTGCCATAAAAGTGCTGTGAAAATGCTGTAAATCTGTTGTAAAATTCCTAGAAAGTTACAAAAAAGTCCTGGAAGTCCCAGAAAGTGAAGAAAGTCCCAGGCAGTGCTGAAAAGTCACAAAGTCACAGTGCCAGAAAGTGACAAAAATGATGAAAAGTCCCAGAAAGTGATGAAAATGACCCAAAAAATGGCAGAATCACTGAATCACCGGAAACTGATGAAGTACCAACGGACACTCTCTAGCACTCCACAAAGTTCAGTATTTTCCCTCAGAATGGGAACACTTGCTCTCATCTCAGTCCCACCTGTATTACCTCCTCCATTTCTGCTGGTGCTTCAGCTCCCTCTTACAATATATATAAAAATTCATACTTGCAATTTTGAACTCAAACTTCATCATGAACATCTGCACCAGTTCTAATATGGAACTCCCTGAATTTTTATAGGAGACTTGTTATACGTTTGAAAAGCACTGACTTCTTCTTCCCTCAGTGGGAGGAGACCCCTCCTTCTTTGGGTAAGTCTTATTATCCTTTTAAGGGTATTTTCAGACATTACGAGATCACGCTCAACCACAGACAATACCCTGTGGTGGGGAATGGTCCCGTAACATCTGTTTGATTCCCGCCAGATGTTAACCACAGTGAACCTCCGGCGGGAATCAAAATAACCACGCTTTCGGCCCTTGTCCAGGGACCAGGGCCGAAAGCGTGGTTAGCTGAACCACGACCCTGAATCGGCGGCCAGTAACATCTGTTACCGGCGCTATTCTGGCCCGTGGCCCGGACCACGGGTCGGAATCGGCCACAGTGGCCGGATCGGATGCTGCGCCCACCCGTCTCCCAGAGGGCGGCCAGCCAGGGGAGTATGGGGGGGGCTGTGCTGCCACGCATTGTACCGCGCAGCCACGCCCCCCCCAGATTCCCTGCCGGGATCGTCTGCTGGCCGTGACGGCGGGATTCCGCCGGGGAATCAAATGGGTGATTCCGTGACGGGACGAAAGCCTCCCCGTCACGTCTGAAAATACCTTAAGTCTCTGTCATTTAGGTACTTGGACCCACCTAGGCTTGTCGCCATGGTGACGAATCACCCACTCCACCTAACCATTCTATTGATTTTTCTGTCCCAACCTATTTTACCAGGTTTGGACTCACAACCTAATTTCAATTTAAGATACAATTTTGCTCCACATGTATGTTGGTGTTTCATATTTTGTCAGAAACATCCCTGTTAACTCATGATCCCCAAGACAAGGTAAGGAAAGAGATGATGAAAGCGGATCTCACATTTTGCTATGTCCCACAGGTAGAAGAAAGGGAAAAAAAGAAGAGTCACATTCATCTTTGTCAAACACATCTTTAATCAATAGGTAATGGAGAAGTAATTGGTTCCTGGCATCAGCTGGATTTAAATATGCCAGTCCTTCAGTACTTCTGCTAATAAAACGTCAGGCAGTCATTCCAGCAGAACTAAGATGACATTGAGAATTGAAATCATGGTATCTTTAATATAATGTTCTGTCAATTTACTTTACAGATTTCCACACAAGATTCAGGGCCAGATTCTGCTCCCAGTTTCATCAGATTTAAGTTCGGGGTGGAGGGGGGGGAGAACACAACTGAATGAATCTGAGTTCAAATTGCTGTAGCCTGAAAGCAAAGAGAAGGACTAGATCGGAAACAGGTAGCACATTTGTTACCAATGGGGTATATTCACAATTTTGGGTAGTATGTCAATTGCCTGATCCATACCTAAGTACCGAGTCAGGCACCCGATCACCAAAAATACGGGGTATTGCTGTTACCGTGTTACCAAATCGTCGAATCAGGTACAATAATTTCAATGGGGAGACCCGTTTTTGCAGGTACTAGTTTCAGCTCTAGGGACCTCTGTGTACAGAGCAGTCACCAATACATATGCACTGCAGTTTCTTACCAAGGTCTCATACTAGCTTTCCTTCTCACCTGGAGACTTTTAGGATGATTTCTCAAGGGTTCATCCTAGGAAACAACCCATGCTGATCTTAAACCTGGGGGATTCCAATGATCCTTTTGGATTTTCTCTGTACGCCCACCCATAGGTGTTTTACATGCAACTGGGGTGCAGGGGGCAGGGGCATTGTGCATGAGGAGCACTTCAAACAAGCAGCTGCCTGTCCACACACCACCCACCCCATTCACACATAGGGCACTCCAGCTTCTTCCAAAGTGCCCTGTGTATGGATGGGGTGGGCGGTGTGTGAGTCATGGGAGCATGCACCCCCCACCGAAGTCACATGAACGTTCCCTCACATGGATGGTGAGTGTCCATGTGTGGAGGCGTCTCATGTAAAAACACCCCATGTTTCTGATAGTTTTAAGCCAAGTTTTCTGTGCAAGCAGAAAATACATCTCTAGGCATGGCATTCAAGAACATTAATTTAGCCTGGCTCTTTAACTCTAGTGCTCAAAGACCTCTGCTTAATAATTCATATAGGGGGTTGCTAGGGTTCATCCTCCTTACTGGCCTTCCCTGTTCTCATCTTGACCCTTTCACTTCTATTTAACAGTCCGCTGCTATGGTCATCCACCTTGGTGACCCCTCTTTGATCATGTTCAACACTTCCACTGGCTTCCTCTCCTCCATTGCATCCAGCACAAATTCCTTCCTTGTCTTCACCATCAAGGCTCCTCTCTGTCTTTCTGACTTCCTTCCCCATTATCTTCCCACTTCACCCCTCCTCTGCCATCACCCTCACCTGCCCCTAAACCAGTCTCCTTAACCATCTTCACCCCTTCTCCCAAGCTCCCCCTTGCCTGAAACTCCATCTGCAAACATACCTTCTGCTCCCTCCTTCTGGACTTTGACACCTCCTAAAAACCTACCTTTTCTGTCAAGCTTTTCCTAGCTCCCCATCAACACATACTGTTCACTGATGTTCCTCCTACTTGTCTTATCATTCAGATTCTCCCTTCTCCATCTGTACCTAAGCACATGCACCTCTTGTCCATCCCAGATTGTAAAATCCTCAGGGCAAGGACCTGTCTCTAATTCATGATTGTTTAGTGCCAGGCACAGTGCTGGTATAATCAATAATAATAATAATAATAATAAATAAAAATACCATAATATTATCACCAGTTGATTTATTAACCTAAAGAAGCTGATATCTTCATTTTAACATATTTTTTCTTTCCAAATCATTTTCCTGTTAACTTCAGTTAACAGATCAGGCTGCAAATAGATGGTGAGCTCGATCCCAAAGCCTGTGTAAACTATGCGGAAGCTGCACAGTGCACACATGCGGAAGCTGCACCCATTGGGTGTAATGTATGCAGACATGGTTTCCACATGGCACAATGGACCGGCTATGGGGATACGCACGGTTTGCATGCGTATAGTCCTGCGTGGTTTACGCGGACTTTGGGATTCAGCCCACTGTCAAATGCAAAGTGTACTGTATATGAGAGCTCCAGGTAATAGCTTGCTACCTTTCAACATCTGATGCCCAATGACAAACAGATGTAACATGACATGCACGCAGCATTCCATTATAATGGCAAAATAGTTCTGCTTCTCATTATCCTCATTAGAAAACTAATTAACCAATACAAATTGAAGAAAAGAGATAATTGTTCAACTCTGACTTCTTAAAGGCATTATAAAGAGTATGTCTTGTTTTTAATTTTCTGCAATTACTAAGTAGCATAGTCAAATGCACTCCAAAAACAGCTGTGCATATTCTGGATGAGTTTTTCAAGAAAGGAGCTAGCTACAATGCTATGTTTTAAACCAGGGTTGTTATTATTATTAATTATTATTAGCAAACATTTATATAGCACAAACAATGTCCCTGGTGCTTTACAAAGTAATTGAATAGACATGGTCCCTGCCCTAGGGCTTACAATCTGAGAGATGGGGGTCGGGGGGGAGACGAAGGAAGGGGAACAGAGGGAGAGACAAGGGGTGTAACATTCATGAGGATGTGAGATCCCAGGTGCACGCGCTTGGCTTGGTTACATCGAGAATGATGGCTGGTTGGTCCATGTGATGAGGATATGAGTACACAGACCTTAGGTAACAGATTGTACTGGATGGAGGGTATCAGCAGGAGTTAGGTGAGGGAAACGAGGAGTCAGGGTGGAAGAGGTGGGTCTTGAGGAGGGATTTGAAGGTACGAAGGGAGGGGTCGAGGCAGATGTGGGCAGGGGTGGAGTTCCAGGCATGGGGGGGTGCTAGGGAGAAGGGGCGAAGGCAGTTAGGGGAGCAGGGGAGGAGTGGGAGGGCGAGAGGGGACAGAGGAGGAGTGGAGTTCACGGACTGGAGTACAGAGGGAAATTAGCGCAGAGAGGTAGGGAGGAGCAAGGTTGTGAAGAGCTTTATAGGTGAAGACTAGGAGCTTGTGCAGGATTTGTTTAAGAAGGGGGAGCCAGTGAAGAGAGGAGAGGAGGGGCTGCACATGGTCGAAGCGACGGGCGAGGTGGATGACCCTGGCAGCAGAGTTCTGGACAGAGATAAGGGGAGAAATATGAGAGTGGGGGAGGCCAGTGAGAAGGAGGCTACAGTAATCAAGGCGAGAGATGACATGGGCATGAACAAGGGTTTTGGCAGAGGAGACAGGGAGAAAAGGGTGAATCTTAGCAATGTTATGGAGGGAGAAGCGACAGGATTTGGCAACAGAGTCGATGTAGGGTTTAAAATAAAGGGATGAGTCAAAGATGAAGCCTAAGCTACGGGCTTGGAGGATGGGAAGGATCGTGACCCCATCCATAAGGATTGACAGGGAAGAGGGAGAGGAATTTATTTTATTTATTTATTTATTATTTTACAAATTTATACCCAGCCCCTCCTGCAACGCAGCTCGGGGCGGCTTCCAACAATAACAATAAAATACAATAAAATTCATTTAAAACAATCAAATATTAAATATTAAATATTAAAACAGGGCTAGACAACTCCAAAAACAAATGAGTAAAAACAAATGGGTAGGGGACTAAAATCCTCCCTTCCCACCCTCCCTCCCAAAGGCCTGGGAAAACAGGAAGGATGAGGGGGGAAGATAAGAAGTTCAGTTTTAGCCATGTTGAGTTAGAGTTGACATTGAGACATCCAGGTAGAGATGTCAGAGAGACAGCTGGTGAGCCGAGCTTGAATAGATGGAGAAAGAGAGGGGCTAGAGAGATAGAGTTGAGAATCATCAGCGTAGAGGTGATATTGCAAGCCATGGGAGGCAATGAGTTTGCCTAGGGACAGGGTATAGATAGAGAAGAGGAGAGGACCAAGGACAGAGCCTTGGGGAACACCAACCAAGAGTGGAAGGGAGGAGGAGGTGGAGTTGGCAAGAAACACATTGAAGGAGTGGTCAGAGAGGTAGGAGGAGAACCAGTCGAGGATGGAGCCACGGAAGCCAAGGGAGTGAAGTGAATCCAGCAAGAGTGAGTGGTCAACAGTATCGAAGGCAGCAGGGAGGTCAAGGAGGACAAGAATGGAATAGAGGTGGTTAGATTTAGTCACAAGAAGATCATTGGTGTTCTTAGCAAGAGCAGTTTCAGTGGAGTGAAGGGGGAGAAAGCCAGATTGGAGGGGAACAAGGGAGGAGTTGGCAGAGAGGAAGTCAAGGCAGCGGGAGTAGACAACAAGTTAAAGAAGCTTGAAAGCAAAAGGAAGGAGTGAGACAGGACGGTAGCTAGAAGGGTCAAAGGGGTCAAGAGTGGACTTTTTGAGGATAGGAGAGACAGTGGCGTGTTTGAAGGCAGATGGAAAGGAGCCAGTAGAGAGGGAGAGGTCGATGATGTACAGGAGGGAAAGGACAACAGTGGGAACAATGAAGGTCAGGAGGCGGGAGGGGATGGAGTCAAAAGGGCAAGTGGAAATGTTGGAGTAGGAGAGCAGGGAGGAGATTTCCTCAAGGGAGGTGGGAGGGAAGGAGGACAGGAGAGAAGGGAGAGTAGAGGGCAGAAGGGGAGAGAGAGAGGGAGAGAAGGGAGAGTAGAGGGGAGAAGGGAGGAGAGAGAGGAGGCAAAGTCCAGGGGGTTAATTGTCTGCAGGTCACGGAAGGGACGTGGAGAAGGGGAAGAGGAAGGGGGACAGTGGGAGACATTGAAAGAAGCAAGGAAGTGGTCAGAGATGGGATGAGGATCGAAGGAGAGATCAGAGACAGAGCAGTTCCTAGAGAAGACGAGGTCAAGAGAGGGTATTTTCAGATGATACGGCGGCCGTTGGCCCCGTACCTGCACCAACGGCTTCGTTCCCCGCCGGGGTCACCCCGTAACGGCACAACAGACGTGCCGGGGGGATCCCTGCGGGGAAAGTGGGAGGGGCCGGGGCCGCGCGGCGCAACGTGCGGCCGCGTGGCCCCGCCCCCTCCACGCACCCCGCCGCCCGCCCTCTGAGAAGACGGGCGGGCGGCGGGGCCAATGCGGCCGCCGTGTCCGGCCAATAGTGCCACGGCCCGGGATCCCGGGCCGTGGCACGCGGCCAGACGTTACTTTTCCTTGGCCACGGCCCGGGGTCCGTCTGACCACGCTTCCCTGGACCTTCCCCTGGCTAGCCCGGGAAGCGTGGTTCAAACGAACCCCATGTGGGGATTGACCGTGGCCAACATCTGGCGCGCCGCGAACAGACGTACGGGACATGGTGATCACAGGTGGGTATTCACCGTGGTTCACCGTGTTCACGTAACGTCTGAAATCACCCAGTATGGCTGTTTTTTGCATGGGTGGGGGAGTTGGTCCAAAGGTGGAGGTTGAAGGAGGAGGCTAGTGAGAGGAAGCGAGAGATGGAGGGCTGGGGAGGGACATCAATGTGAATGTTGAAGTCACTGAGGATGAGAGTGGGGGTATCGTCGGAGAGGAAGAAAGTGAGCCAGGACTCAAATTCAGAGAGAAAGGAGGGTTGGGGAACCTTTTCCATTCCACAGGCCACTTTGAAAATTAGTACAAGCTCTGGGAACCACATAGAAGCTTCGGGCAGAATTGTTTAAAGGGTGCACAAATGAAGAGGAAGGTCCAGATCATGGATTTGTGTCAGAGCCCATGGGGGACACAGGAGGGACCAGGCCCGGTGACCCCAATGACTGACTCACTGGAAGCAAGGTCGCTCTGGAGACAAGAGCGTAGGGGCCACTGGAAGCAGCAGGGAACGCCCCAGCTATCCCTGGCAGTGGGGCAGCAGTGAGGGCAGAAGAAGACCCTGATGCCACAGCAATAGCAGAAGCAGCCCGCCCAGCTCCTTGGCACATGTGCAGCGTGCAGAGTTGCCTGGGGAGCCAAGGCGCTCTGCGCTCCTGCATGAGGCAGCAGGGCAGACCTAGCAGCATAAAAGGGCAGCTGAGAGTGGACTGCCTTGCTGGTGATCAGCTCCGCTGCTCTTAGACTGGCCCTGTGTGTGAGAAGTGAACATTGCCTTGCTGAGATATCGTGTGATGGGCGGTTGCGTGCGGTGAGTGTACAGTGTAGATTCCCTTGGAGTGAGTGCGTGTGTGTCTTTGTGTCCTTCCCCTTCTCTCGCCGTGGGTCCTCTTCCGCCGTTCCCAGCAGAGAGTCCTATTCCCTCCATTCCCTGTGCTCCTTGGGCCCTTCTCCTGCATTCCCCACTCTACCCCTAGCTGGTGTTACCCCTCTCCAGTGCTTCACAGCACTATCACTCTTCCCCACCCCCTGTCCCTGCAGCCTGTGGTGTCTCTGACCCCTTCCCCCTTGAAGTTAGCACTGCTGATCTCTACCCTATGATGATCTTGCCTGCCTCGTTAAGAAGCTACAGGCACTATAAGTTCTTTAGGGCACCTTTTCTAGCCAAAGAGACCTTTGTGTTGTGTGGATACTTGGTGGTGTTCTCCCCCTCTTTCCCTTCCCCCACTAACAATCTGTCCCATGGATCCACCATCCCCTCTCCTTGTTTGAATGCGTTCATCTCTGCTCCCTTCCCCTGAACTCAGTCTTTCAGTACTTGGGGGTATGAACTGGATCCAGAGGCCACATCCAGGAATTGGAAAGAGGTAATATGAAAACTAGTCATTAGGGGTGGGACATCGGGTCAATTACCGGCTACCGGATTTACCGGTTACCGGATTTTAAAAAACCGGATTGCCGGATTTGTGTACCAGTTTACCGGTACCGGATTTGTTCCATTGATTTCAATGGGGAACTGTCCCCATTGAAATCAATGGAAAAACCCCACAAAAAACCTCCACCCTCCCAGACTGTGCAGGTGGAAGGGGGGCACCCCCCACCCCCCCTGCCCAGCCTGGCTTTAAAACAAAAATTTCCCCCGAAGTCCCTGCTAGTGCGGGCTCCAAGCCGCCGCCGGCGACCCGGAGGCCGCACCAGCAGGTACTAGGGTGATCCCTGGGGTGGGGGGTGGTTTAACACACACCCCACCCCAGGGATCAGATCACCCTACCTAGTCCTACCTCCCCACCCCAGGGATCGCCTACCTTGCGCTCCGGGCGGTGGCGGCGGCCCGACTCCGGCAGCTTCAGCGCTGGCTGTGGCTGCCGGCTTCAGCACTACTAGGCCTTCCGGGGAAACCCGGAAGTTCACCGGAAGGCAGCGCTGAAGCCGGCAGCCACAGCCAGCGCGGAAGCCGCCGGAGTCGGACCACCGCCGCTGCCCGGAGCACAAGGTAGGCGATCCCTGGGTGTGGAGGTAGGACTAGGGTGGGTGGTGTCCCCCCCTTCCACCTGTGCAGCCTGGACTGGGAAGGGAAAGTAAAGTGGTGGTGGGGGGGTTGGTGTTTTTTTTACATTGCGGCCATTCATTTGAATGGCCGCAATGTAAAAAATCCGGTACGGGGGAATCCGGTAAACGGGCTGGATTACCAGGTTTAATCCGATACTGCCGGTACACCAAATACTGGGCAGTATCGGATACTGGATGATCCGGTAGTCCCACCCCTACTAGTCATGGGCCACGTTTGGCCCCTGGGCCAGAGGTTCCCCCACCCCTTTTTAAAAACATTGCACGTAAATTAGAGCTGCAACAGGTATTAAAATTAGTACTTCTGGGCAATGGCCACATTTTCCTGCAACTCGCTGGGTGCCCGATGCCCCAAAATATGATCATTACCCTTCGATACTGACACGCCCCAGCTGGGAGTGCTGCAGAGCCCTGCTATGTAGCGCTCCAGTGAGGGCTTGTCCATTTCACAGCCTGGCTGGTGCTACCCCCTCTCCAGTGCTTCACAGCTGAGAGGCACCATAGGGGAGGAAGTGACCTTTCAAAGACAGAACCCAGCACGGGGCACGGTCACTTTGAAAGGTCTGTCAGGTCCCATTTGGGCATCGATGGTACTCAAACAGGGTCAGGACGATTCAGGCACCCTGGATTTGTTGGGGGTGCCCAAATCTTTGGGTGCCTACCTGCTGCTCGGCACAGAATTATAGGAAAATTTCCCTTTTTCTACTACAAAAAAGTATGCTTCTATGCTGGATACAATACCATATCTTTGTAATGAGCATCATCTAAAGAGTCAAAATGAGGAGTGGGATTATTTGCGTTTTCAGGTAGCCCCTCCCCTTATGTACCCAAATAACATCTGTGACTGAAACAGGTACGCACATCTCCATTTTTTAAGTATTGCATTTTGGATTTTTGGTAGGGATGTGCGAACAAATCGCAGTTTGGGTTTGGTTCGGTCTGGTTCAGTTTGGGCATTCGGTTCGGGCATTTGGGTCGGTCGCCGAGTTTGGGTTTGGACGTTCAGTTCGGTTCGGCCGTTCAGGAAAAGGTATTGCAAGATCCCGTGATCGCGTCGGAAACTGGAAATTCGAGTGCGTGCGGAGCTGTGTGGAGAGAGAGTGTGTGTTTGACTGGCTGGCTGTTTGGTTTGTGTGTTTTGGCTGTTTGTGTTTGTTTGGCTGTGTTGTTTTGGCTGGTTGGTGTGGTGGGTGACTGTGTGTTTTGGTTTTGGTGTGCTTGTTTTAAAAAAATTTAAATGGAGAAGGTGACCACCATTAAACGCCAGGCCTGGGGGAAGGCCAAAGTGGTGGAGCCGGTGGTGAAGGAAGAGGTTCCTCCTGCCGCTGCTGCTGGACCTTCGGTGGTGGAGGAGGAGCAAGAGCCGGTGGGCACAGGAGGTACTGCCACTGCTGCCAGGTTTGTAAACTTTTTTTTTACTTTGAGGACAAGAAACCTAAGGCTCTATCCTTTAGAGCGAGCTCACTGGCATGTGGGTGGGTGCGTGGGTAGTGGGCATCAGCGGGTAGCAGTGGATGTCTGCCACAGAGAGAGTACTGTAGTGTGGGGTGCTCTTCCAGCATTCAGGAACAAGCACGAGCAGCACCCCCACCCAAACATGTGCCTGCCAGTACCAGCCATCCCTAGCAAGGGTCTCCACTCTCTAGTTGCCATCCCTACCTAGCACCCCAAAATAAGGGCAGGATTTGCACATGCCAGTCAGGGTCCTTCCACTTGCCATCCCCAGCGAGGACAGGATTTGCACGTGCCAGCCAGGGTCTCTCCATTGCTATCCTTCCCAAGCAGCACCCCAAGAAGGGCAGAATTTGCACGTCCCAGCAAGGGTCTTTCTAGTTGCCATCCCTAGCACCCCAAGGAGGGCAGGATTGGCACGTGCCAGCAAGGGTGTTTCTAGCTGCCATCCCTAGCGCCCCAAGGAGGGCAGGATTTGCACGTGCCAGCCAGGGTCACCATCTCCTGTTGCCATCCCTAGCATCCCAAGGAGGGAGGACTAGAGGCATCATCATAAATGCATGATATTACTTAGGTGTTGTTTATGTGTTCCTGTGTCAGAGAGGAATCGGATGCCGGTGCTGGTGTCATGTCGCACAGGACACCCAGGCAGAGGTCGCCAGTGCCACCCCCAGATAGTCAGAGGACAAAGTCCGATGTCTGGAGGTGGTATTGAAAAGAAATGAAATGGGTTCAGCTGCTTTTCTACACCCCGGGTGAAGCAGGTCCCTGTCCAGGAGGGGTTCAGCTATCACCTCAGCTCCAGACATCTCCTCTGCGGCACTAGTGTCTGCCTCTGACTCACTGTCCGCGATCATGGTGATGTCCCGTGAAGGGGAGTACTGGGACCCTGAGGCTAGACTGCCCATGCCCGCAATGCTGCTGGTACTCTCCCTGTGCCCCCCCCCAATATCTGCTAGTGATGCTGCTGCTACTCCTCTCCCTACTGACATTGCCCAGGGATCAGGCCCTGCTTCTAGCAGCCAGGATGGGATCCACCAGCTCTGAACTGCTGGGGATTGCCTCGACAGTGGGGGACATTGGTGGCCCTGGAGGAACATCGGAAGCAGCACCAGCACCTGCTCCAGCACCAGCAGCAATAGAGACAGACGCAGCCTCAAGTTCTACAGGCCTTCCAGTGCCCTGCGTGGAGGCAACGCTGAGCCGCTTAAGCCTGTTGCCCTAAAGCAGGCCTGCTGAGTTTGGGGTGTGGTGATGTGCTCGGGCTACTGCTGCTGCGTGCTGCCATTCCTCTGGCACGGCCCCTTCTGCCTCTGGCACATGCCCCATTGCCTCCCCTATGGGCAGCAGACCGGGCTCTCCTTCCCTTCTCCATTTCGCCCTCCAAAATAATGTTTTTATATATTTTTTTTTTATTATTTAATATTTTATCTATCTATCTATCTATCTATCTATCTATCTATCTATCCTAAATCTAACTGCTATAACTATTCTAAATGCTATCAACTAAATGGATTATCTAATAAGTACAAAGGCCTACTCCTACAAACACTAAATCTCTAAACACTCTATCTCAGCTAACTCCTACAACTATCTACTATCTCTAATCTATCTATCTATCTATCTATCTATCTATCTATCTATCTATCTATCTGGGATGGGGGGAGGAAGACAAAGAACACAGGGAGGGGTACAAAACTGAAATGAAACCTAAATCAATCTAATGCTACTCAAAATGAATAAAAAAAACAGGGGAAGGGAATCAGGGATGGAATATATATAGTGGGAGAGGGAAAGGATTCAATGGAGGGGGTAGGGAGGAAGGAAGATTGAACACAGGGAACACAGGGAGGGGTAAAAACAAAAAATAACACCTAAATCTATCTAATCTAATCTAAATAAATGATAATATGGAGCTAGATGGTTTGGATGGGTGAAATAGATGGAGGATTGCAATGAACTGAGGAGAACAAAACTGCTGGGAGAGGGAGCCTTCTGAAATGCCTGCTGTTCAGGAACAGTGACTAGCTCAGAAGGTGTTGGCAGGAGGGAAGCAATGAGTTTTGTTACTTGCTGTGTTGCCTCACCACAAGCCCCATTGGCTCCATGCAGCCTAGCCTGTGGCCAATCACAGACAGCAAAGCCAGTGGTCTGAGGAGATAAGGGATGGTGATTGGGAGGCTGGATGCTACTCCAAGCCTCCACACCCCTGGTGCCTGCAAGTCTGCTCCTCAGCTGACACCCCCTCCCTGTCACGTTTTGCCTTCCAGTGACACATTCTTGCCACCCGAACGCGATCCGAACTGTCCGAACTGTTTGGTCGTCTCGGAGTTCGGAATCAGGTTCGATTTGGCGGGTTCGGGTTCGGGTTCGGATTCGGATTCGGGTTCGGTCATCCGAACAGGCCAAGTTCGGGCCAAATTCTGAACTTCTGAACCACATTCACCCATCCCTAATTTTTGGTTATTTTGGTTTTTCATTAGTTTTGGTTGCATCATTTCCAGTAATTGGGCATGTGCAATTTTGCTGAAATGATAAAACCAGGGATCCATGTTCACTGCATTTTCCCCATTGGCAGAAATGGGGAGCAGAGGGGGGGAATGCAGTGAGCACAAGTTCCTGGATGTAACCAAAATACTGAAATGACTGCAATACTGAAATAACTGAACTGAAAAGAAAAAAAAGGAAAACAAAACAAAACACAAACCCCCCCAGAAATCACCCAAGGGGATATTTGGAGTGCAACGGGATATAAGTTATTACTCAAACTGCTATTTTCAGTTCAGATATAGGCCTTTTTTAGACAGACGTCACCCACCTACAAACACCCATAAACACCCATCGGATGGGTGGGAGAGAGTCCATGTAAACATCCACAAGTGGGTGGGTGCATGTTCCCGACCCACTCACCAACACCCACGGAGCAGCCGGGAAGGAGCCGGCATGCTCCGTGGGTGGAGGTGGGTGGAGATGCATGTTCAACACCCACCCGTCCATGTAAAAACCATGGGGATGGGTCCGCCGAAACCACCGAGAGATGGCTAGAGAGGTCACGGAGGTGCCCCCAAGCAGACACACCCACCACTGGCTGGCTGACACTGACTGGCCAGCTAGCCGGGAGCCCTTAAAGGAGAACCGAAACATCGGTGTGCCAGATCCCAAGATGTCTGGAAGGAAAGCCTCCAACAAAACGAAGGGAGCCAGTGCCACGACATGCGTGGGACGGGACAGGGTAAGCAAAGGGACCCCAGGATGCCCAGGGGAGGGTGTGTGTGCCCCTATGGAACGGGGGGAAGGTAAAATGGCTATTCACCGCACACCTCTCCCATCACAGGGCTGAGGGTATACCGCAGCACCAGCTCCGCTCGCAGCCCCCCAGTCCACCACAGTCATGGGGCACAGGAATGGGAGCTCAACTGACAGTGAGTTAAGAGCGTGAGGGCATCCCAACAGTCAAGGAAGGGGGGGCCCTCACAGCAATGTCATAAACCATCCTGGAGGAACACTGGGCATCTGGCTGACAGCTAACCATTACCCCCTCCCCCCCCAAGGAGAGCACCCAGACACAGGAGCAGTGCATCACCGGGGAGATGGCCAAGGACGGCCTCCGTGACATTCAGGTAACCCAGCGATGCCCCCGGGGGGAGAGGGGATGTATCACCCAATAGGAGAGAAAGGGAGGCTGAGGGACAGATGCTAACCACCATGCAATACCTCCAACAGGAGACAAGCAGCTCCACTGTCACCACAGCCACCAGGTGGGCACCAAGCCACCAAGCTGGAAGGTCCCCCACACAAGGTACCCAAAAGGGGGAGCCCTGGTCGAGGCAAGAGACCTGGGACTTCATACGCTTGTGGGGGGCCGAAAAGGTCCAGCACGACCTGGTGTGCAGCTACAAGACCAGACAGGTCTATGAAGCCATCGCCCAGGAAATGCAGCAGCAGGGGTACAATAGAGATGTCACCCAGTGCATGCAGCAGGCAAAGGATTTGAGGTCTGGATATAAGTATATCAAGGACAACAATGTCAAGTCTGACCGTGCCATGCGCACAATGGAGTTCCATGATGAGCTGGACTGGTTCCTCTGCATGGATGGGGACATAGTTGCCTCCCATATACATGGCAGTGCCTTTGCCAGGGGCAGAAAGAGGGCAATAACAACATCCCCCCCACCCGACCCCCCGGAGCTGGGGGAGAACGCTGCCCCTGGTGAGGCCAGCCAGGATGCGGGCGGTGACAGCTTCATCACACATGGGGAGGAGGCATCCCAGGAAATGTCTCACAGTAACATCAACCTCCATATGCACCCACAAAACCCACAGGACAGCAGGCCACGGGGACAGGGGGTGCACGCGGAGTGGACAGACATCCTGGACACCTCCCAGGACACTGAGGAATACGATCCAGGTAGGAACACAACCACGGGCCCGGGGAAGGTGGGGAGGTCCTGACCACAGTGACCAGGGCCCAAGGCGGGCAGCAGGGATAAATCAATGTATCCCTCTTCCCATTACAGCACAAAGGTACGGTGCATGAGGAGGAGGTTGTGGAGGAGGAGGTGGTTGAGAAGGAACCGGAGGCACCCCCAAGACCTGCAGATCAGGACAACGATGGTAGGCCAACATGGCTGAGGGAAGGGAAGCGGGTGATGCCAGGGTGCTGTAACATCTGAAAAGGCACAGTGGGAGCCCCCCCATTAAGTCACCTGCCATGCAATACAGGGAAGGGTCGGGCGCCTCCTCAGTAAGGGCGTGGAACCACAAGGGTCGACATCCCCTGACAGGCATGCAGATGTGGGGGTCATACGGCCGCTGAGGAAGGATCACCAGTCATGTCCACAATGGGGTACTGGGATAAAATGACACCAGGATAAGGCGCGCAGGAATGGGGCCACCTCTGTGGTCTGATAAATGGGATGGGAATACAGGGACCCCATCCTGGCGGCCAGTATACACATAGGGACATACACGGAAGGGGGGCAGGTAGTCCCTGTGGCACTACAGTAGCACCGCTAGGGGTACAGGGTACCTGCATGGCAAGCAATAAGACCTATGTGGTAACATGTCATCCACAGAAGAGCAACCTGGGCCTGTGAGGGGTGCTGCCGCCAGCAGTGCTGAGAGGAATCAGGAGATGCAGGCCAGGAATCAGAGGAGGAGAGAGGACCTGGGGAGGGAACGTCTGGAGGAAACCAGAAGGTTAGCTGAGATGCATTCAGAGGAGCTCACCCTCACCAGGGAGGTACAAAGAGGGGAGGGGGATAGGGATTGGGAAATGCTAGCAGCGATGCTTACCTGGTCCCGCACCGAACACCTGTGGGATAGGTGCCAGACTGTCACTCTCCACCGCGAGCTGCACCGCAACAGGGCTGAGAGGGTGAGGGCCCATGGCTGGCTGGAGGGGACAGCCGAATGGGTCCTGGACCTCATGAGGGAGGCATTGGGGGCCCTGCGGCATGAACCTCAGAGTAACATGGGCCCTCCAGCCACAGATGGAGGGATGGCAGACGACTTCCACCAGGGTGTACTCCCACTGGTGCAGGTGTCCCCTCCCCAGCACTTCCACCAGCCCTGGTTTCCCCAGCAGGACCTCTTCCCTGGTGCACAGGCCCCCCCCCATAACCCCCCAACAGCAGCCTGGGGTGCTGCTCTTCCAGCCCGCACCCATCCCGGTTCCTCCACAGCTGCCTCAGAGACTGCCTCAGAGACCCCTCCTCCAGGAACCGTGGCCACCTCTTAACATCCTGGCACCCCCAGGAACCCAACTGCCCATAGTGGCCGCCCCACCAGGTCAGGTAAGCTGGATCAAATTGTGGTTTCAAATGGGGGGGGGAATCTGTACCCCAAATGGCACAGGGATGGGTGGTGGGAGGGGATTAGTAGCTGACATAAGCTGCCGTGCAGTGTGCGTTTCAGGTGAAGGACTGGAACCGGCCGGGCCTGCCAGAAGGCGGTGGGGAAACTACAAACGACCGGTAAAAGAGCACAGACCAGCACATCAATACCACGATGGCACTGTATATGCCAAGAGGCAGCCAGAGACAGCTGTAAGCAATACAGACAGCCAATTCCATAGCTGCCTGTACGGTAATGAACCCACTCTGAGGGACTCTGCTCACGCATGAATATACACACCCAAGCACCATATCAAGGAGACACAAGGACTATGTAGTTGGGTCATAGCTGTGTTTATTTGTAACGGTCACACAGGCAGTGGAAGGGGGGTGGGGATGGCCATGCACAGGCACGGGTTAGTTGCCTGCTATCTGGGCAACAATGCGCCTACAGAGAGCATCCCTGTTCTCCTCTGATATGCACCGGAATGACCCACCCTGGACATGTTGGTACAGGGGCACAAGGCTCGCTCGCTGCACCGGTGGGGGGTTGTCAAGGGCAGCTCCGCCAGCCTCGCAGATATTATGAAGAATGCAGGCTGCCAGGACAAGGATGGGGATATGCTTGATATCGAACTGGTTCCTGTTCGTGTGTAGGTGCCAGTGCATTTTGAGCTGGCCAAATGTCCACTCCACCACACTCCAAGCGGATGATAGGTGCTCATTGAAGAGCCAGTGCTCAAGAGTGCGAGCCACAGGATAGGACCTCATGAGCCGTGGGCTCAGCGGGTATGCGGGGTCCCCCAGCACCACCGGAGCCATGGATACTCCCTCAATCACCCGGTACAGGTTGAGGGCTATCTCACCATTGAACATCCGGGCATAGAAGGGTGATGCCCGCAGAATGCATGCATCATGGCTCCTCCCTGACTGGCCTGTGTACATGTCAGTAAACAGGCACCTGTGATCCACAACAGCCTGGAGATTTATTGAGAATGCCTGCTTCTGGTTCAGATCATCCATCTTGGCATGTGGGGGCCGGATGATAGGGATGTGGGTGCTGTCTATCGCTCCGATACAATGGAGGAAGCCCATGTCCTCAAAGCCGCGGATCACTACCTTGGGATCCCGGAGCTGGATGACCCACTTGAGAAGCAGCTCCACTATCAGGTCATACATGTCATGGAACGCCCTGTTAACTGTGGCAGTCCCCACACTGAACTGCTCCCCAACGCTCCGACATGGAGAATCTGGGGTTGCTAGCCCCACACCACCATGACCAATTACATCCCTGGGGCTAGCGGATATTGCATGTTGGTAGCACTCCTCTGGAGATGTAGGTTGAGGATCTCACCTAGTCGGGTCAACAGGGAGCAGTTCATGTGGAAGTAGTCCATCCATTCCTCATCTGTCCAGGTAGCCAGCATGTTCTCCCACCATTCATTGGTGCGTGAACGCATCCAATTCATCCTCCGAGTTGGGACAGTCACACAACGGCCATACAAGTTGAGGGGCCATCGGGAAAAGATGAGCCGCATTTTCTGGGACACTGCTGTTCCGCACATGGCATGTCAGTGAGCAGATATCCGCCTTGCCCACCACAACAATGCTGCTCAGCGCATATTGGCTGCTCTCCTGCACCGTGTCCCATGGTTGTAGAAGTGGGGCCCTGGGAGGAGTAGCTCGGTCCATTGCTGGAACACCTGGTCCAGAATCACGAAGCAAGCCCCCAGGACCATTAGCAGGATGGCTCTTTCCTCTCGGGGCTCTTCATCAGGCAGCATGGTACCACCAACACACACTCCATGAGCACCTACCACCAGAACCTGTGATGGATCACCACACAGGTACCCGACTAGCACCTAAGTGATCAGGTGGCTTACCCCAAGGCCCGCACTGCTGTGATCGTGTCCCGCTAAAGCACCCGTCCTATCACAGGGCTGACCACTAACCTGCACCCAGTTGCAGCCTGTACCTCCAACCCACAAACCGTGTGCGCCCAGCACACCCACACCGTGATTCACACGTCCCCTGTCAGTCAACGGCTGTCCCAAGGTTATGGGGACCACTGCCATGGGCAAACCGCAAAGCACACCCTCTTCCCCCGTGCTCTGCACGTACACCCAGTATTGGACAGCACCACCTATGTATGAGATCTGCTCTCTTTCACAATCACCTCTCACACACCACACCTCAACCACCTCTCTCTACACACCACACTCGGGTAATGGAACCAGCCCACATATGTACTTTGATGGAACATGCTCTGTGCCCATCGATTGGTGCAGTACTTTGGGTGTGTTCTGCGCACCTGGTCGGGATCTCTGCTCACTGGCCCAACAGCACATCCCCCCACCTTGTGACGGGGAGGAGGGATAAAGGGAACCACGGACCTAGCAACCCCCGCACTCCACACCCGCCTTGAACAAGTCTCCCGGGGGAGAACGGTGCACACAGACTTGTCAGTGGAAAAAAGACCCCTCAGGTTGTTGGGTGGCCAAGATCCTAATAAGGACGGGGCCGTGTCATCACAGGGGTACGGCACGTAGCAAGCTGTGTGTGCAGCCCTTCTGCTACCCCCCAAGGGGGCAACAGCCCCTGCTCGTTCCCACTCGCTCTTCCAAACAGATGTGCTGGGCTTAGTACACCACGTGATAGGGAAGTAGTGACCGGGACGGGGAAAGTACCCGAGGAAGGGAGTGGGGACAGGGGGAGAACCCCACACCCGAAAAGGGGGGAAGGTATGGAGTGTTCTAAGGAGGGGGGCCCACGAAACAGCAAGGGCTTGTACCCACACCAACGCTCCTCTGACTCCCACGCCCCCACCTTCTACTTACTGCAATCACACACACAGACACTCACCTGACACACTCCTTTCAAATCTCCACTCGCTCTCTCTATGGTCCTTGGTTCTGGTTCTCACAACGCTCTCGCTCCTAGGGGCCAGCCTCACAGTTCACTGATCGCCGGCACTGAAGACTCTGGCTGCCCGCCTTAAACCTCCTAAGCCCCGCACCCTCTGCGTGCCTGCAAGCGTACAGAGCGGCGAGGTGCCGGTTCTGGCCCCTCCCCTTGTATCCGTGCGGGGCTCGGGGCTGCAGCGTTAGCTGGGGCTGGCCTTAGTGCTTCTCCTGCACTCTCGTCTGCTGTTCTGCTTGGGGAATGTCTCCTAGGGAAATCCTGGTTCGGGAGGCTCGGCCGCCCTCTCACTCTTGGGGTATGTTGGCGGCCGCTTCTCCCCCTTCCCCGCACCCAACCCCTGACACACCTGCACAGACTGTTTGAACAGCTGGGGGTTAGGGCCAAAGCAGGGCTACACATTGGATAAGGGGGCCTTCCTCCCCACCAGTGCCCATGACATGCCCCTGTGCGATCAGTGAGCTGGATGCATCAGCGCCCGCCCTGTATATTTCACAGCGAGTGAAGGCCATGGCACCATGCAGCTGTGCAAAATCAAGATATGCTGTATCCAGTACCTCATTAGCTCCATGCTAGAGGCAGCCATGGCCTTGGGCATCTGTCATAGATTGCGCTGGAATGTGGGCGCCTGGTGCGTGGGTTCAGGGTTTACAGGGCCTAGCAGCCTGCCCACTATCAGCTGTGTAAGGTCACCCTCCGGCTAGCGATGGACAGCTCCTCGTGCATAGCTCATTCCCAGCTGCTCTCTGTGGAACTCCAGTGCAATCCAGCACCCGGCCCTCAAAAAGGTCATGGCAGGGTGTGGAACTGGCCCCAAGGCAGGTGGTTGTGCCAGGGAGGAGTGGTCGCCATGTGTCAAAATGCTTTTGGGAACACTGTGGCAGAGCTGTGATGTCCAGCTGCTGCTGAGCGACCCCCTGTCAGTGGCGGATGGATTCAATCTCCTGTCACGGTATATGTGGGTGCTGGGCCATCCATTTGGGGGTCCGGCTTGCCAGTGGCGTGCCAGGCCCCAGGGAGCACCCAGTCACCATTGTTGTGCTGTGGGCCGCACAGGAGATCGAGACTGTTCGCCTGGTGGCTGCTTGATATGAGTATGGACTGGCCCTCTAGGCCGGGGGTCCCCCTGTTGCTACCGACTACACCGGCATCCTACTGCGTGCCCCATGCATAATATCGTGACTGCGATCGGAATTCCTGGCCCTTCTTGGGGAGCTGGGCTTGCTACCCCCCGATGTTGGTGGACCACTCCGCATTGGAGCTGGGCACCCTGCGAGCAGTGCTGAACCTACTGGATTTCAGGGTTGCAGCTTCCATGGAGAACCACCTCCTGCCCTGCTTCATGGTGAAATGCGTTCCCAGGGATTCCACAGGGGCCTATTTGCCTGGGAAGGTCTTGTCCAAGGGCCGATGTTTAACAAGCACCCTCTGGCCTCTCCCTGAGCTGCGTGTCCCACCCTCCTGCTTCTTGGAAGCATGTTCCCTGTGACTGTGCTGTGCCTTGCCTCCCCTTGGACAGTGCTGCTCCTCCTCACTGTACTGTGCGACCCATTTGGTCAGTTGTCCCATCTGCTGGACCCCATCACAGCTTCTGTATACACCCTCCTCCATCCCTGTTGTATTATCGACCACCTCCGTCCCTCTTTGAGTGCGTGCACCGATGCCCCTATCTGATGGTTGTGTGGAACGCCCACAGGCCCATGATCACTCCTTCACCGGCCTCTGCTTGTCCATTCCCCCCTCCCTTTTACCCCATCACAAATAAAGACCTTGCCTGTGACTGTACCTCCGATAGTGCTTTTTTGACTGTGTGCCACTCTGATTGCCCCTCCCATGGCTGCATCCTTTCCCATGTGTGTGTTTGTGTGATCAAGGTCCGGGGCGGTTGTGTTCAGGATCAATGGGACTGTCTGGTAGCAACCTGTGGTGTGTGATGCGTTCCCCTGGGGGCTCCCTCATGGATCATGGGTTCAGCCTGTGTGGTGGTGGGGGCCCAATGTGTTCTGTTGACTGCACTGTCCTTGATCTGTTGGTGGCCACCTGGTGTCCAGTGACCCTGTGCGGACTCCCTTCCTCTGTGCAGCCCCCTAATGTTCCCTGCAGTGTTGTTGTCAACCACCTTGAGGGATTGGCTGGCCTGTCGTGGGTTGTGTGTGCCACGGGTGTGCTGGTGTTGTCCCATGGCAGTGTTCACTGTTTTGCACCAGTACATGGGAGGGTGCTGGCCCCAACCCCTCCCTAGTGGTTACTGTTGTCCTGCAGACGTTGGCACACACCACCCTTAGTGTCCGGCGGTGGTTTCCCATTGGTTGGGCTCCCCCCTGGGACCGCCCCGCCTATCACCGCTCCTGTTGCCCCCTGTTGGTTCTCACCATCTGCACTGTTGCCGATGGATGGGCGACAGGAGAGACAGGCTGCTGACCATGAGTCTGGCCTTTTTCTGGCCCACCAATTGCCCGCCTGTGTTACCGCTTGATCCAAGCCAGTGGGGTGGTGGCATGGGTGACCGAGGCTCCAGGTTTGGGGTGTGTGTGCTGTGTGCTTATTGACCCCTTCTGACCCGCACCGTTTCCCTGCACCCTTTCTCCTTATCCCTCTCCCTTTTCCATTCTAGCTACTCTGTTTGTGTTCCTGGCCATGTTTTGCCTGGGACAGATGGCCAGCCAGCTCCAGCATGCGGCCTCAGAGCTCCGTGCTGAGGCACGGCTGTACGAGGAGATCAGTGAGTGTACAGCATGTGCGGGGCCCTCTCCCCTGGTGTCTGTGTGGGGTTCCACGTTGTTGGGGCTCTTGGACCATCCTAATGGTTCGCCCCCTCTCCCTCTCTCCTGTAGTGCAGGCGACGATAGCGGAGCAGACCAGAGAGCAGAAGGAGGTGCTCCAGCTCCTCCTACATCAGGTGCACCAGCTCGACCGCATCCAGGCAGATCGCTGGAGCCGGGCACAGGGTCGTCATCCCTATTGAGGTTGGTCTGCCCCACCAACCCACTCCATGCCGACTCCCCAGCTCCCAAGTCCCTATCTTCTGTTCTGCTCTGTTTCCCTTCTCCATTAAAGTGGTTATGCTCCCTTCCCCGGTAGTGTGTCTTCTCCTTCTTCTCTTGTGTGGGTGCCTCATTGTGGTTGTGCCCCATTGCCTGGCAGGTGCAGGGTGTGCAGAATTCCCCCCCACTCCCAGTGGATATGCTGCTGTTCTGTCGGATCTTTGGGGTTGACCCTGGGTTCCCTGTCCTGGGGGTTGTGGCCACTCGGCTGGCTGTCTTGCCTTCCGTGTCCCCCCCCTTCCCTGTGGTCCCTTTGGCCAGGGGTTCGTCTCCTTGTCTGTTGTCCTGGTGACTTGTCCCTTCCCTGCCTTGGTGTTGGTCTCCCCCTTCGGCCGCGAGCATCCGCTGTTAGTGTTTGGAGAGCAGCCGCGGCTTGGCTGGTAGTTGGTGTGTTCTGGGGTCCCCCCCCTACTGTCCCCTGCCAACCCGGCTGTGGTGTGCGCTTCTGTCCCTGCCGCCATGGCCGCCTGTGTCCCGTTCCCAGCTCATTTTATGGATGCCTTGGGATTGTGTGTGCGGGGGCCTTGCCGGGGGGGTGTTGGGTGTTTGTGTTGCGGTTCCCTGCTGCTTCTGGGCTCTGACTTTCTCCCCAGGGTTCTTTCCCACCCCCTCCGCCCCCACCCTGGCATCCCCCTGCCTCCTTGGCCATGCAGCCCTTCCCTGTCTGGTTGTGTTCATGGTTGTGTGTGGGCTGGTTCTGGTTTGTGGGGGGTCCGTGGAACCCGGCTGTCTGGCCTCTGTCATTGGGCTGGCCGGGGGCTGCTACTTTGTGTCTCCTGTCATCCCTGCTTCCTCCAACCCAGCCCGCTCAGGGTCTGGCAGTTCAGGGGTGGTGCTGCATACCGTGGCTTCTTTTGCCCTCCATCAGCCATGTTGTCACGTCGCTGTGCTGGGTGGGGTTTCCCCGCCGTTCGCTGTCTGTGTAAATGTCCTGGGTGCTTGCACGGTGTTTCCTGGGGTGGGTGTTTGCCCGCTGGGTGTGTGCCAGCCCCTTCCCTTCTGTCCCACAACCCCCCGCGGCGCTGTCTGTGTAAATGTCTTCCAGCTCGCCGGCGCCGAGTGTTCGCTGGCTGTGTTCACCCACCCATCTCCACCCATCAGGCCGGCGGCAGCGTCCATGTAAAAAAGGCCATAATTATTCACTTTTATTGAACACCTAGGTACAAACTGCAATTTCCCTTATATACAATTCCTACTTCATAGAAGAATCTGAATCCATAAATGACTGAGTCAACAAGGCAGTTTCCGATTTATTGCCAATTTCCTAATTTTTCCTAATAATTAATGAACAAGCAACCTAAACACCAAAGAACACACCAAACACTTAGCCCCAAATGTTATTCTCTTGTAGTTACTCCTCACACAAAGAAAACAATGCCTGCAATCCGCAAACAGGATTGTGGGCTTCGTTGGGGCTACTCCAACATAAGTGGTTTGTGGATCATGTGCAGAAAATGCACAGGCAACATGTGGATCAAATGATTTTATGCTGAACAATAAACAATAGACAGACCCAAACACACACCTACGTGGTAGCCTAACCCCAATGCTGTCAATGGGCACTGGCTTAAATAGGGTTAGGAAGGGACCCATCCAACCTGCAACCTTCTCTTTTGATTTATTTCATTTGGGGCAGGAGGGTTGTTCCGTTATTTTTGTTTTTCAGTCTTTTTGATATTTGGCTTACACAATTTTCTGCCACATTGAACGTGTGCAGTAGTGCTAATGCTGCCAAAATGATGTAACTGAAAAGACAGAAATAACCAAACTCAAAACCCCAACCTAAATCATCCAAAACCAATACCCAATGGTTATTGTAATGGTAATTGAAAATTACCGTTTTCTGTTAAATTAACTAAAGGTTGAGTCAGTGTGTTTACTCACTTTGGGAGGTACCCATTTCAGCTCTTGAACATGAGTAGTGCTGAGTTCTAGGAACACTTTATACTCCCTGGTCTGTGGCTTGGTACTAAACAGCAGGCAGTTTCAAACTCTCTCCTGTTATATAGCCACATCCCCTGTGTGTATTCATCCTAAGGCACCTCTTGTTGTTTCCTTCTAGGAAGCCTGTTATAATGGACTGAAGATTTTTTATTTTATTTTAAAACACTGCAGTGCTCCTTTGAAATTGGCCCTTCTCTTGCTTGTGGCTTACTGCACAGTTCCACAGATGATGAAAGAGCCTGCAAAGCAAGAGGGAAATGAACCCCCCACTGTACAGAAGCCTAACCTCCATGGGTGGAGAATTTGTGGGGGCTGTCAGTCTGCCACAGGAGTAGTGCTGAGGTGAGAGCAAGTGTTCCCATAGCGTCTGGAACTACCTACCTTTTTGGAGCACTCACAACTGTTTGTTGGTATTTCTCACTATTCATTGATTCAGTGGTTGCACTATTGTCAAGATTGGTACCTGCCAGTTTCTGTCATTTTCCATCAATTTATGGTATTACTATTTTCCATCAATTTATGGCACTTTCCATCATTTTTGGCAGTTTCTGTCACTTTCCGTCAATTTTACATCACTTAGCCAGTATATAAACCATAGTGTTAATGTTCAGTTCATTTTGCGTTAGGGCAGCACACTGATAGATTGTGCAGAACCATAATTTCTGTACCCTAATGAAGAACTACTGGAAGTACTGAACATTTGTGATTCTTGAACAGGAACTAGCGAAAACTAGCAAAAATCTGGTGAGTTTCTTAATTGCGCAAGTGAAGGCAAATGATCTGTTTCTAACAGAAACAGCATTCACTGCAATTGCTTGTTTCAGACCTACACAGGAGGAGTATAGGTTGGATTCCAGTTCCCTGTGAAGGGAGGGAACTCCAGCAGAGGATCACTGCTTGAGTTGCTTCTTTGGTGGGGGCAGGGGATAGTGGGACTGCTGCATCAGTGTGGATAGACCACAATGCAATGAGACCTGCCAGAGAAACAGCAGCCTGAACACCCAAAAATCTGGAGTGAAGTGCCCCTTGCTCCTCCATCCCACCTCTGGTCTGTCTCTGCATCGGCCATTAAGAAAAGTGTTGCCTCTCATCAAACAACATAATACAACCAAGAGAGGAGGTTTTAATTTGGGGTGGATGGGGCTTGCCAGAGCTCAACCCCGGCATTTAAATTCAGGTGGAGGAATGAGCCCCAGGAAATGTTCCCAGTAGGAATGTGCACTCTAAAATGTGAAAAACCAGGGGGGGGGGAAATCGATAGTGGAAATGAAAACCAGAAAAAAACTGGATGGTCAATGACTTTCCTTCCCCACCCCCTGTGCTGGTCATCGTATAGATTAAATCACAATAACTCCTTGTTTATATTCAGCTGGTTAGTCGTGTTGCTAGCTGGAGAATAGGTTCAGTTCCCTGCTCAGACAAGCTCTGGGCTGGGGGGTAGGGGAGGGAGGCTTCTGGGGCAGGCTTGGATTCCAGCAATCCAATTTTGTTCACAAATTAAGAGAGGCAACTAAATTGTCCCTTTGCATCCTAGAAATGTCAATTTTCCAGTTTCCTCTATGGGAGGTTGCAGACAACAGTACAGTTGGCCAAATTTGGTTTTTGCAGTGCATCCTACCCCCAAGAGATCAGTAAAAATATTTGTTTTGTTGCTATTTCTGCCTAGCATTCCAAGGTTGCATGGTGCTAAAGTATCCTGCAGAAAGGCAAAGTATCTGTGTTGCCATTTGCACTGATTTTTTAAGGGAACATTGCAAAATATTGCATCATATGATGGTCTCGGTACAAACCGTAGCTAAAATAAAGGGATAGGTAGCTGGTTTGCTAGAAAATTGGACATGGAGCTTGAACAGTTTGCAAGCACATCCAAAGCAATGGGTGCAATTGTTTTATTACTATGGAATTTTCTGATTGGAACAGATTGACTGTGAAGCAGGAAAGCGATAGAAACAAACCATCTGCTGGCAATAAAACTTACCTACTTACAGAAAATCTCCATAAGTGCCTTTTTACACTCAAAATTACTTGCACCGTTGTTTACTACATTGCCTGATTAACCAGAAGAAAGCAGTTTTGGCAAGTTCCGCCTGTAACATCATAGTCACTAAAAAAACACTACAGTTGTAACATTTTGACAAGCTAGTTTAATAATCTTTGATAGATGATAGGTACCTCTCCAGTGGCAGAGCAAGGTTGTGGAAGATCCAGACTCATGTTGAGTCTGGCCTATTGCAATGTGCTCTACGTGGGGCTACCCATGGTGATGGTCCGGAGACTGCAGCTGGTGCAGAATGTGGCGGCCCGTATCCTTATGGGGACGGGTCGCTGTGAACACATTACACCAGTGCTCCGGGCTCTGCACTGGCTGCCTATAGTCTTCTGGGCCCTATTCAAAGTGTTGGTTTTGACCTATAAAGCTCCATACGGCCTTGGTCCAACCTACCTGCGGGACTGCCTCGCTCTCCACGCTCTGGAGCAACCTCTGTGGTGTGCTGGAAGCATCCGTCTTGAGGTACCCCATATGGCACAGGGGGGCCACTATGGAGAGGGAGTTCTTGGTGGCCTTGCCTAGGCTGTGGAACTCCCTCCCGGCGGAGGCTTGGGTGGCCACGGATCTCCCTTCCTTCTGTCGTATGTGTAAAACATGGCTATTCCACCTGGCTTTTGGCAAGGAAGATGGGTTGTAGGGTGGGGTGGGGGGTTGGGAGGGTCATGGGGTTTTTTTCCCCCTCCCTTCTGTTTTAATGTATTGTTTTGGTTTTATGCATTTTATGTGGTTTTGATATTGTAAGCTGCCCTGGGGGCTGCTTGGAGCAGGAGTGGCGGGGTAGAAAATTGTTTTATAAATAAATACATAAATATTTCAAACATGGGTTCCCCTGGGGAAAGGGGGTGGCACCTCCAGGGTGGGAGGTGGGGCTTACCCATGAGGGAGCAACCACTCCAGGAAGGAAGTTTTAAGAGTGGGTGCGTGTGGAGCCACACCCACTTCCACCCACTCTGAAATTTTCCTTTTTGGCAGGCCCCTTTGCAAGTGGCTTAATGCCACTAAAAAATTGTCAAAGTGAGTGGGTTCTGGCTCTGCTCCCTCCTCTGAAAATTTCCTAGCTGCGCTCAAATCGCTTGCAAAGGGCCCCCTCAGAGTCTAGAGCCCAGCCCAGGCTCAACGGAGACTACTTTCAAACATGCCCCTGCAGCACATATACGGGCTGCGGGGGGTGGAATGCGCAGCCCGAATATACGTGGAGATTGGCGGGTCTGAAAGCCCCCCTCCTGCGTGGCTTTGCTGGCAGAGAAGCACAGGGATGCAGAGCAGGAAATCGAGCTCTGCATCACTGCGCGTCTCTATCGGCAAAGCCACGCCCGGGGGCGGCGCTTTCAGACTGGCCGATCCCCGCGCATATTTGGGCTGCGCATTCCACCCCCCTCAGCCTGTATATGTGCTGCGGGGGCATGTCTGAAAGTGGCCTGAGTCCCCTCACTCGATGGTATCTACGCCCCTGCACCTGACTAAACAAGGGGTTTAATTTCTCTGAATGAGAAACTAGAAGAAAGGGCAATATTTGGAGACTTGAAGGTGGAGTGAGAACTTTTAATTCATTCATTTACTACACACACATCTTTTGTATGACCTAGTTTATTGGGGTTTTATCAAAACTCGAATGTACAACCCTACATGAATTTACCCAGCATAGGATTTTTAATATTTAATGTGTATTTGAAATAAATTTGTAAAATGCTTTCATTTACTGTTGTCATTTTCCAAAGTATTTTTGCTCAGTTTTCATTTCATTCCAAGGTTATTTGGGAATTGATACTCTGGGAAATTAAATTTCAATTTGGGTTTTTTGAAATTCTATGATGAAGATGTTTGTTCCATTTGTGCCACAAATAGTAAATGCAAGAATAAAGAGATTTCGTAGTATAGAGAGGAGTTTTGGAAGGAAGACACGGCCTGTGTGATTGAGTTTGCTGCTTATTTTATAACAAAGTGAAATTCATAAATTACACAAACAGATGGCAGAGATGTTGGCTTGACAGAGTTTTGATAATTAAGCATCTGTAAACGGATACGAGAAAAGGTTATTAGGAGGTTAGACCCTGTATCTCTCCTGTTTCCACAACCTTCCCCAGGGGCTTATGATAGGAAATTATTATATTTGATTTCACTGTTAGCTAGGTACAAGGAATTGGGAATTCTTATCAGAATCAGAAAAGCTTAATGTGAGAGTTAAGGTAAACATACATATACATGATTCTTGTGCTAAATCATTTAGTCTGGTTATAGTTGAACCTCTTACAATGTTTTTTAAAAATCACTTGTAAAGGTAAAATAGAAGTCTTTCCATTTCAAGGCTCACAGTCAAGCACCCATACTGTAGCAGAGTAACAACCAGCTCATTCTTTGCTATAAATTGATCCCAGAATTCAACACAAAAACTTGACCAAACAAAAAAGTCTTAGCTAGTGCTCTGAATGCCAGTACTTCTGCCAAACTGTTCCTGTTCTCACAGAACTCAGTACACTTCAATTGACTTCAGCAGGGGTTGAGGAGAGAATATTAGGCAAGCAATGGACTTCATTTTCAACTTTAAATTTAGCTCCCTGAAATATCAATCCTAATGATCATAATTCAGCCCATGAGTAAGGTACTACTGGGCATCATGGCCTTGACGTACACCAGGGATGGGGAACTTCAGGCCCAGGGGCCAAATATGGCCTGTGCCTGGTTTTTATTTGGTCCCTTTCCAGTTCCTGGAACTAGTCCTTAGACACTGTTCCTACACCCAAACACTGAAAAACGAAGGTAGCAGAGACGAGGGCATGCATATAAGGATAGAGAACAGAACCATGCCACAGGCCCATGAGCTGAACCCTCCTCTTTCTGAGTGCACCCCATCAATAACCCCTTCAGCCTTTATTATTGATTTTATTTGTTTATTTGTTTAAATTTTCATGTCGCTCTTTCACGAAGGCCCAGGGCGGCTCACAAATCATAAAAACATTAAAAGCATTGCAAAAAATCCTTTAAAAATCCCCCAAAACCAACCCTCCCACAAACCCCCAATACCAGCTTCCCATTTCCCATACTGAAACCCACACAGTTCTACCCCAAAACTCCCCCACATTTATGGGGTTAACAAACGTGATGCTGCCTGTCATGGCGCGGGGTGGCGGGGTTCTAGCCACAACTCAGGGGCAGAGCCAGCCGGCCATGTGCCACTCCACCTCCCCGGCTGGGCCAGACTGAGGAACGTGTGTTACGTGCCCCAACCTAACTCAGCTGGGGGTGGTCCCCCCTGCCTGGGGTATGCACCTGCAGTTTGTTTTCACCCTATGCGGCCCTCGGAGTTTGTACTAATTTTCAAAGTGGCCTCTGGGATGAAAAAGGTTCCCTACCCGTTATGTACACGGTGCCTTTATTTATTATTTAGCTGTTTATTTATTTACTTTTACATTTTACCCCTCCCCTCTCCAAAGACTCAGGGCAGCCTACAACATTAAAATTAAAAAAAATCAAAATACAATAGTACATTAAAATCCCTTTGTAGCAGATTGCGGCCTAGTAGAGCTGTTCCTCACTGCAAGAAAGATAGCAGGGTGGCGACAGAGCCTGCTACCAGCTTGGGATAAGCTGAGGACTGTGTGAGGTTTGGCAGAGCCAGCCTGAAAGAGGCAGAAAGCCTCAGAGCAGCCTAGGACCTGAAAGCAGCTGCATAGATTCAGTCTGCTAAAGCAGACAAGCAGCTGCTAATTGGCTTGGGTGAAGCTAACTGAACTCAGCTGAGTGACTACCTACCTCAGCGAGGGAAGCTGCTTGGACAGACACACAGGAAAAGGAAGTAGCTGGGAGGGGCTAGCTCAGCCCAGCTATAAAGCTGAACCAGCTCACAAGGAGCTCAGTCTGCTGTGAGCATCAGCAGGTGAAGGAGCTCTCTGCTGCGGCTGCCAGTCTGTGTTTGGACGAACAAGGCAAAGGAGTTCTGCTGGTGGCGAGTCTCAGCCGGTTGCTGGCTCCAGTGAGAGAGTGGATCCAGACAGCCAAGCCTGAAGGATGGGGATGGTAAAGAGCTGAGAAGCCTGACTGACAGAAATGTGAGGGAGAGAAAACCTCTAACCCCCTTGGACACCGGGAGAAGATCAGTTTCCAGCAAGTGAAGGCAAGCTGGGTCACTGTAAAGGGATTAAACTCATCCAGAAACTGAACTCCTGACTTGAAGGACTTCGGGGATTTATTGTGTCTGAGTTGGAGGCTTGAGAGTCAACTTAGTGAGTCAAATTCTGTACGGAGGACTGAGAACTGTGGAGAAATGTAATGAAGACTGTTTTGTGTTAATTCCCTAGTAAGTTGCTGATTCTGAGAACTAATACTGTAACCACTTACCCATGGGCACCGCCAAGCTGCTACACCCTTAAAACTGCATCATCCCACCCACCCCACCCTTTATTCCCACCTGCCACCCACCAATCTTCCTACCCATTCCCACTGAGCCCTATTCCTGCCAACCAAATGCCTGGCCAAAAAAAATGTCTTACATCCCCTACAGAAGATGGACAGGCTTGGGATTAGGTGAACCTCCAAGGGGAGGGAATTCCATAATTGTGGGGCAGCAACCGAGAACACCCCCCTGCACACCCTTGATGTAGCAACTTCACGGATGCTTTGCACTCTCAAGAGGGCGCCTTTGGCCGACCTCAGAGGCCATGATGGGACATAGGGGAAGAACGGTCTTTCAGATACCTGGGGTCCAGGCTGTTTAGGGCTTTATAGTTTAAAACCAACACCTTGAATTGTGCCCAGAAAGCTATTGGCAGTTAGTGCAGACTCTGGAGCACCGGTGTAATGTGCTCCGGTGACCCATCCCCGACAGAAGGTGAGCAGCCGCATTCTGCACAAATTGCAGCTTCCAAACAGTCTTCAGGGGCAGCCCCACATAGAGCGCATTGAAGTAGTTTAGCATCAAGGTTTCAAAGGCATGGATGATGGTGTCCAGATCTGAATCTGATAAAGTCAGTCTTCTCACCAGATGAATTTTGTAAAAAGTGCTCCTAGCCACTGCCACAATCCAGGTGCAGCAGTGAATCCAAGAGCACCCCAAGGCTGCAAACCTGAGTGACCAAGGAAGGCTGGAACCCATCAATGACAGTGGTTGCCACATCCCCCCAGGTCACAAGATCAGTCAACCATCACTCAGCACCTTGGTTTTGTCTGAATTCAGCTTCAATCGACTCACCTGCATCTAGTCCCCAATGGCAGCCAGGCACCGGTAAGCACCAAGACTGCAGGACCTGGGTCAGATAAAAAGGAGAGCTAGAGCTGGATGTCATCTGCATATTGATGGTACCTCACTCTAAACTTCTGAATGATCTCACCAGGGGCCTCAGATACACATTGAACAGGAGTGGGGACAATATGGAACTCTGTGGAACCCCACAAGGGAGTTCCCGCGGCAATGATGAGCCACTGTGCATCACCACCCTCAGTTCTCCCAGCCAGAAATGAGCGGACCCACTCAAGAGCGGTCCTGTGCACCCCAGCCAGGACCCACAGTCATGTCAACAACACCCCATGGTCAAGGTATCAAAGGCTGCCGAAAGATCTAACAAAATCAACAGATTACAATTTCCCTTGTTGATTTCCATGCAGCGACTGACAACCAAAGCCACAAGCGCAGTCTCGATGCCATGCCCAGGATGAAAACCTGACTGACATAGGTATGTCAGTAGTTCTGTATATCCCATAAGTATTTTAACTGAGCTACTATGGCTTTAACAGCTTGATGTGTTGAATTAAAGTGTTTCCGTTTGGTGTTTGAGCTGAAAAATGTGGGTTTCTGGATTTTGGGGTCTTTCCACCCACATCTCTCCACATGCCCCAATGCCAGAAGGTGGAACAGGGGAAGAGATTTTCTTTTTTACTTTAACATCCCACGCAGTAGAAAAAATAAGAAGTAGGGAAAACATTTTTGTGTACGCTGGGGGAGAAAAGTATAAAATGCTGCTAAACATTTTGCTAGATCAGGGTTATATCGGTCATTCCATTGCAGGATCAAACCCCAGATCAAGCAACCTGTCTGATACCATAATATGAGCCCTATAAAACAGAGTGTGTAGGGCAGGGGTGGGGAACCTCAGACTTGCGGGGCCAAATATACCCCTCAGCAAATTTGTGTGTGGCACCTCTCCAGTATCTGGATCTGGCCCCTGGAACAAGTTTATACACCCAATCAATGAAAAACTGAGCTCAGGGTAAGGGAGCAGATATAAGGGCATGCACACAATGACAGGAGACAGATCAAAAGCAAAGATGCATGTTCTGGAACCTCCTTTTCTTGAGCGCATCCCTTATACACTCCCACTCTGAAGTTATATGTGGACCTCAGAGTTTGTACTAATTTTAAAGTGGCCACCAGGAGTAGGGTTGGGCGAACGCGGTTCGGAAGTTTGGAGTTTGGACTGAACTCGACCAGTTTGGTCGACCAAACCGAACTTCTGAACCGAACCGAACTTGATTTTCAAACTCGGCTCTGTTTGCCCATCCCTAAACGATAATATTCCATTTAGTTCAATGGGGTTTGAATTTCCGAACTTTGTTCAGAAGTTCAGAGTTCGAATCGAACTCGAATAATTCGGTCGACCGAACCGAACTTCCGAACCGAACCGAACTACCGAACCAAATTTCCGAACTAAGTTTTGTTCGCTCATCCCTAACCAGGAGAAAAAAAAGTCTCCCACCCATGGTGTAGGGTTTGATTTCCTGATATGCCCAGTTAATTTCTGTAGATTTCAGGATAAATAGGAGGAGGTTTCTTTTGGCAGCCTGCTGTCCCTTTCTAAGTCCTTCTGTTTGAAATGCAGCTTATTAATTCATTCAGATTCCCAAAGGAATAAACATTATTCTCATATATATTCATTGAATCATGGAAAGAAATCTTGCAAGGTTCTCCTGTCAGGCGAGTCCCCAAAGTTGGGAATTATTGGAGCCAGAGAAGAGCTGAAGCAGGGTACCTGGAAAAAATGGGTAACCCATCAAATTTCTGGTACCTGAATCGACTTGCCACCCATCAGGCATTTATCAGTACCTGATTGCAACCTGATTCAAGTACCCAAAGTCCCAGAATGTCAACTTCTGGTCTGGGAATGTTGACTTCCAGTACTGTTTATTGATCTTCTATGTCAATATACTGACTTCCAACACCTATTTATCCAGCTTTCTGTCTCAGAAAATCGACTTCTGGTTCTGGAAAGTCAACTTCCATTCCTGGAAAACTACTTTCTGTTTCAATCTCCACCCCACCCCACTATTTTATCAGCTTCTGACACATTGGTTTTCCATCTTGGAAAATCAACTTTCTGTGTTGGAAAGTCAATTTCCGGTCCAGAGAAATTAACTTCCAGTCACATTTTTTAAAAATGTCATGCTGATTCTTTGATTTCCAATCTGATATACATTTGGGTACAGGAAGCGGTACCTGAAAATGTGGGTATTACCCATGCGTACTAAATTAGATGCCCATTTCCACTCTAAGCCATAGGGGTGTGCACCAGGGCCACATATCATTCTTCGTTTTTTGTTATTATTTTCGCTATTAAAAGGTGTTGGTTTTGTTTTCGGTAATAACTAAAGGCCATCTGTTGTTGTTGTTATCAGTATCGGTACCGATTTCAAACGAAGATTTTATTTTTGGTATCGGTATCGATTTTGTGTGCCAATGAAGAATTATTGTCAGAAGTTTAACTTCTTCCCCTTCTCATTGTGATACAGAAGGAACTGCACACAATACGTAGTTTTATTTATATAATATATACAGAACCTAAGCTAAACCTAGTCTATGTATAATACAAAATGTTCCTATCCTATAATCCTAATATATATAATAAAACAGCCTAGTATCTAAATATCTAATCTATATATATACAACCTCTCTCTCTCACTAACTCAGAGGTATATCTACTATCTCTAATCTATCTCTAATCTCTCTATATATGTGTGTACCTAAGGAATAAGAATCAGGTGGTAGGGAAGGGAATAAGTGATATGTATATATGNAATGGCTTTCAGTGCCATTTTACCTCCCACGTGAATAGCTTTGCTTCCTAATTGATTCATCCTATTCATTTCTTCCAATAAAAGAATGGTTATGAAATGTCCTTCTGCCTCCTGGGATTTTCATAAACCGCACTCTGTATTTCTGAAACATTTGCTTTTAAAAAGATGGTTTTCAAATTAATACAGGAGGAGCCGAAATCAGAAGGTTGAGAATAGCGCAGGGTTGCCAGTCACCATGATTCTGCCAAGAGTCTCACAGTTTGAGGGGTTTCTTAAAAGCCTACAATTGTGCATGATAAAAGCATGAGGCGGCTCTCATGTTCCTTGGTCTGGTTTGCCAAAATTCCCATTTTCACGTCCCTTGATGCCCCAAAACCCTTTTCATCCATCGCATCCTGCTAGAGGCAAACTCCACTCTATTATAACAGCACAACAGCCTGCAGAGAGGTGCAAAGTGGCTCTCAGAGTTCCACAGAAGTCTCAAAACCATTCATTACAGTGAGTTACTAAATCCTTCAAGCTGCCTTTGAGTCTGCCTTCCTACCATCTGCCTTCTTATCTGCACCAGGGATGCTAAGAGGGTTCCAGAGAATGGGGTCAAAATGTCATAAGAGGCCCCCACCCTTCTCCCAAGACCTCCAGTTTCAGATGTTGCAATGTTCACATATGTAGCAGGGTGAGCTGGATTCTCTCTGCTGCACCTGCTCCAGAAACCTCCTTGCCCACAGGGACCCAAACCCAGTATTATAGGCCTGAGCAGCTCAGGTGGGGCTCCTAAGGCTAATTGGAACAAATGATTAGTTGGGGTTGGTCACGTGACCAGAAACCTTAGTATTTAAGGTAGGGATGTCAGGCAGGAACATTTTTATTTTGTTTGTTTGATTTTTTTCCCCGTTTTTTTATTTCCCATTCAATTCAATAAGCAAGGCCATTCCATTCATTTCAATGGGCATTCACTTGTATGGCTTTAATTTGCCAAAATAGTGGTTTTAAGTTGGCTCTCTGACACTTTCACATCCCCAAATGGTGGTTGTGAACTATTAAGTGCCCCACTCATTAGGTGAGTCCCCTCTGTGGGCACAGTACCGGGGGTCTCTCTCTCTCTCATTGACGCAGACAGGCAGCAGCAGCAGTGTACAGGCATTCACATCGGTGGCTCTAACACGTAAGTGACCCCCATCCATTAGAGAAGTGACTGACAGGCATAAGAGAGAGAGAATGTGGCAGACAATGGGTGGGCAGAAGAGCAGCAGGCTCTGGAGTGAAAAATGAGTAGCTTTGGGGGGTATATATGT
>QEPC01011998.1:137012-156234 GCA_003113815.1 Sphenodon punctatus | reverse complement strand
GTGTACCTAAGGAATAAGAATCAGGTGGTAGGGAAGGGAATAAGTGATATGTATATATGGGAGGATTTCTCGTGCAAGCACCAGCAGCTTCTGCAAACACATCCTGACAAGCAAGAGAGCTAACAGAGTGAAGCAGTCCAGTCGTACGATATTAAGGGTTGGGTACCCTCCCCCAGAGCCCTTCTGATTGGTTCTGGGAGGCAGAGGCATTGAGGAATCACAGGGTGCCATTCAACTGCTGGGATCTGCTTGTGCTGCTCATTGGCCGGAGATACATCCGTCAGGTCCTTCCCCACCCAGTTCAAGAGTTCAACATTGTTTCTGGCTCCGAGATGTCTGGTCCCTCCTGCCCTCTCCACGTTTCCCTCCAAAAAACAACTGCCAGACAATAACAAAATCAATAACGACTTTTGTTATAGGTATTATTTTTTGCCATTTTTGTTATTGCAATAATGAAAACGAAAATGACAATTTTCTTTTTTGTTATTAATATAACAAAAATGACATGCACACCCCTACTAAGCCAGAGTGCGCCCATGGAGACTCCATGTTGCACTGAATGGCATTTAATCACATTGCCACTGTCCCATTTTTCCAAGATATTATTACACACTACATTTGACCTGCACAAAGCCTTTCTGTGTTGCTCAGGCTGACAGACAGCAACTGGTCCAAGGCCAGCGACTATCTTTCACATGAAGACAGAATCTGAATTCATGACTCTTTCTCACCACAACCATCACTGGGTCCAACACATGATCCATGGGACCACAGTGGCGCCCCCTGGCTGTGTATTCATGCCAATCCCATCATGATGTTTCGAAAAACATTGGCCATGGTGTAGAGCTGAAACAGGTAGCACATTTGCTACCCATATGTAAAACCTACATTTTCAAGTAGTCTATTGGGTGCCCAAACAGTACCCAACTATCCAGCTGGGCAGTCAGTTACCTGAAAATACTTGGTATTGCCATTACTGAGTTATCAATTTACTATTTTACCAATCAGTACTGACCAGTAAAACAGTAAATCAGTATGGGATTCAGGACAGGAGATTGCAAAAGATTGGTACCAGAAGTGGGAAAATTGGGATCAAAATGGTAATTGGTATACTGGGTAGTCTGCTGGACACCAGTTGGGTCCTGATTAGTATCCAATGTTACCAGGTCAGTTCAAGTCCTGCAGTTTCGGCTGGTATATACCTGGTTTTGTGAGTACTCATTTTGCCTCTACTGTGGTGTTTGAATGTTGGGGCCTGAGGTTACATCAAGATCTTTATGGGCTCTGGGATCTGTATTGTCTTGCCAGAGAATTATACAAAAAATGAAACCTGTAGGAAATTCCTATAAAATGCAAAGTGGCAGAGAATGGCTTTCAGTGCCATTTTACCTCCCACGTGAATAGCTTTGCTTCCTAATTGATTCATCCTATTCATTTCTTCCAATAAAAGAATGGTTATGAAATGTCCTTCTGCCTCCTGGGATTTTCATAAACCGCACTCTGTATTTCTGAAACATTTGCTTTTAAAAAGATGGTTTTCAAATTAATACAGGAGGAGCCGAAATCAGAAGGTTGAGAATAGCGCAGGGTTGCCAGTCACCATGATTCTGCCAAGAGTCTCACAGTTTGAGGGGTTTCTTAAAAGCCTACAATTGTGCATGATAAAAGCATGAGGCGGCTCTCATGTTCCTTGGTCTGGTTTGCCAAAATTCCCATTTTCACGTCCCTTGATGCCCCCAAACCCTTTTCATCCATCGCATCCTGCTAGAGGCAAACTCCACTCTATTATAACAGCACAACAGCCTGCAGAGAGGTGCAAAGTGGCTCTCAGAGTTCCACAGAAGTCTCAAAACCATTCATTACAGTGAGTTACTAAATCCTTCAAGCTGCCTTTGAGTCTGCCTTCCTACCATCTGCCTTCTTATCTGCACCAGGGATGCTAAGAGGGTTCCAGAGAATGGGGTCAAAATGTCATAAGAGGCCCCCACCCTTCTCCCAAGACCTCCAGTTTCAGATGTTGCAATGTTCACATATGTAGCAGGGTGAGCTGGATTCTCTCTGCTGCACCTGCTCCAGGAACCTCCTTGCCCACAGGGACCCAAACCCAGTATTATAGGCCTGAGCAGCTCAGGTGGGGCTCCTAAGGCTAATTGGAACAAATGATTAGTTGGGGTTGGTCACGTGACCAGAAACCTTAGTATTTAAGGTAGGGATGTCAGGCAGGAACATTTTTATTTTGTTTGTTTGATTTTTTTCCCCGTTTTTTTATTTCCCATTCAATTCAATAAGCAAGGCCATTCCATTCATTTCAATGGGCATTCACTTGTATGGCTTTAATTTGCCAAAATAGTGGTTTTAAGTTGGCTCTCTGACACTTTCACATCCCCAAATGGTGGTTGTGAACTATTAAGTGCCCCACTCATTAGGTGAGTCCCCTCTGTGGGCACAGTACCGGGGGTCTCTCTCTCTCTCATTGACTCAGACAGGCAGCAGCAGCAGTGTACAGGCATTCACATCGGTGGTTCTAACACGTAAGTGACCCCCATCCATTAGAGAAGTGACTGACAGGCATAAGAGAGAGAGAATGTGGCAGACAATGGGTGGGCAGAAGAGCAGCAGGCTCTGGAGTGAAAAATGAGTAGCTTTGGGGGGTATATATGTCTGATTTTAAAACAGAGGAGGAATAGAATCTGCCATATGATGCTCTGAAGCTAGCATCAGTCTGACAAAGCAGTTGCCGTGCATTCTATGGCTTACACAGTGCCCTCCCCAGTGCCCCAGGTGGCTACTCCAAGTTCTGGCAGCACTGAACGAAGCACTATCACAGGAATTCTCTCTCTGTGTGTGAGAAGTACTGCATGATGTTTTAGTGATCCCAATTGGCCAGCAAAGATGCCAATCATGCTCTCCCCATTCCCTCCCTTTCCCCCCCTCCCCCCTTGAATTGATACACTCTTTGTTTTGCCTGACACAGCTTCACTTCAGGTACTGTCAGGTAAAACATAAACAAAGTTTCTAAATTAAATATCGTTGATTTTTTAATTTCATATCTGTTACCTTAAACGAAATTACAAAATTTCATTTGAGTTTAACAGAAAACATAAATGAAATGCACCCCCCTAATTTAAGGCTGGGCTGAGTGCCCTGGGAAGCCTGGAGAGAAGGCTTGTAAGGAGATGTGCCTCCAGGTTGAGGGAAAGGACCTGGGAGGAGATCCTGGGACCAAGGTTTACGTTAAGAAATTGTAACGTTTGTGACTGAAGTCCACTGCCAGGTGAACAGGAAAATAAACAGACTGGGAAGAAGGCAGTCCACTAAAGGAACTCTCGGTGAGGCATGTTTCTGGGGGGAAATGAGGTCCAGCCCCTTGCATCAGGTGGGGCTGGAGGAGGACATGTCACTTCATATTATATAGGGTGGGGAGGAGGTGCCCTTTCTGAAGCCCCTTCTCTCGGATTTGTGAATGGGTCAAAAGAATCCCAGACACGAAAAATTAGCGAACATTTGGCAAGGTTCTGCACAAAAGACAAATTCATGTTGACTTGGGAATGACCATTTTCACACCAACCCTAAATCTGAGGCCTGGGGCCAACTGCATCATCTGTTCCTTCCACCCCCCAGGCCCTGACTTGCAGTGCCCAAACCATTCCCACAATCATTGTTCCAGATCTTCTGCTTTTTCAGCCTTGTTCAAATGAAAAATTACCCTTTGGCTAGTAATCCTAGGAGTAGTAAGTATCTCAGTTTTAGTAGGCATATGGCCCCTGCAATCTGGAAGGCCCTAAACCCTGATTCAAATGCGGTAGTTAATAAGCAGGGTAAAATATTTACAATGCCTGTAACTCCACCAAAATCAAAATGATCCCAAGGATCATAAAACTCCCTGACACGTAACCCTAAGGCGAATAGGAATAATCCTGGGATAATGAAAACATGTATTGTTTATACACGTGTATCAATCATTGTTGTTAATTTTCATACGATTCCTTTGAGGCAGGTAGTTAGGTCAATCTAAATTATTATTACAGATAATAATTTTACAGATTAAAATTTTACACATGCACAACTGATAGGGATGGGCGAACAGAATGTCATTCGGATCATGATGTTCAGATGTTCGGTCGTTCGGTTTGAAACCCGAGTTTGGGTTCAGCTGTTCGGTTCAGCAGAGTTCGGTTTGGCCGAACTCGGCTGAACATTCAAAAAAGTGCTATCAGTACCGAAACTGAAATTTTTTCAGTATTGGTATTTTTGGCCCTGAAACCACCCCTGGTGTCCACCCCTGGTGCCAGGAAGTCTGCTCCTCAGCTGCCTCCCCCTTCCAGTCACGTTTTCCCCACCCAAAGTCACGTTTTCCCCGACCCCGAACTCATTCAAACTTTTCCGAACTGTTTAGGCGTTCAAATTTCGGTTCAGAAGTTCGGTTCAGTCATCTGAACAGGCCGAGTTCGAGCCGAACTCCAAACTTCCGAACCACGTTCACCCATCCCTAAGAACTGAAGCTGTGAGAAATTGACTTTCCCAAAGCCACCTATAAGTCCATGGTGAAGCTGAGACTTGAATTCAAGCTTTCTATTTCAAAGACATAGATCACACCAGCTCCGGTAGAGTTTCATGTTTTAGGGCACAGAAAATTCCTTCCATCAGACTTGTTCCTACAAGCACTCACATATAGGTTTTATTATGTGTAGGGATGAGCAAATGCGGTTCGGAACTTCGGAGTTCGGCTTGAACTTGGCCTGTTCGGATGACCGAACCCAAACCCAAATCCGAACCCAAACTGACCGAACTGAACTAGAGCCGAACGTCGAAATGACCGAACAGTTCGGTCAGTCCAGATCGTGTTTGGGTGGCAAAAACGTGTCACTGGAAGGCAAAACGTGACAGGGAGGGGGAATCAGCTGAGGAGCAGACTTCCAGGCACCAGGGGTGGAGAGGCTTGGAGTAGCAGCCAGCCTGCCCAATCACCATTCCTTTTCGCCTCAGACCACTGGCTTTGCAGTCTGCGATTGGCCACAGGCTAGGCTGCATGGAACCAACGGGGCTTGCAGTGAGGCGGGCACAGCAAGAAACAAAATTGATTGCCTCCCCCCTTCCCAACATCTTCTAGCTAGTCACTGTTCCTGAACAGCAGGTGTTTCAGAAGGCTCCCTCTCTCCCAGCAGTTTTTGTTCCTTCCTATTCCTAATCCATTGTCATTCTCCTCCTATTACATCCATCCAACTCATTTACTTCCATATTATCATTTATTTAGATTATATTAGATAGATTTAGGTGTTATTTTTTGTTTTTACCCCTCCCTGTGTTCCCTGTGTTCAATCTTCCTCCCCCCTCCATTGAATCCTTTCCCTCTCCCTCTTATTCCATCCCTGATTCCCTTCCCCTGTTTTAAGTTTTGGATTTATTTAGAGTAGGATTATTATTAGATTGATTTTCAATTCAGTTTTGTAACCCTCCTTGTGTTTTTTGTGTTTCCCCCTGTGTAATATTGTATATATAGACAGATAGTTATTACATAGATACTTACTAGATAGATATACAGTAGTTAGCTTACTTATAGAGATAGATAGAGATACAGTGTGTTTGTAGGACAAGGCCTTTGTAGTTAATTATTAGGATATTCCATTTAGTTCAATAGGTTTCAGAATAGTTAATAGCAGTTAGATTTAGTGTGTGTGTATATATATATATATATATATATATATATATATATATATATATATATATATATAAAGAAACAGCCACTCTAGCCCCAGGACCCACCATCAGAGTTCTGGGGCTGACGTTACTGGCAGGGAGGGCTGTGGCCAATATGTATCTAGAAGCTGCCATTCTAGCCCCAGGACTCACCGTCATGGCTCTGGGGCCATCATTCCTCGCACAGAGGCGTGTCATTCCACTGCATCAAGAAACAGCCACTCCAGCCCCAGGACCCACTGTCAGGATTCTGGGGCCAAGTTACAAGCAGGGAGGGCTGTGGTCAATATCCAGAAGCTGCCACTCTAGCCCCAGGACCCACCGTTCTTGCACAGAGAGCCTTTTTCTGAACGCCCGAACCAAACACAACTGAACCGAATATCTGAACCCAAATGCAGCGACCGGACTGAATGGACGAACCGAACCGGACTGAACCGAACGGCTGAACCTGAACCGCGATCTGTTCACCTATCCCTAATTATGTGCATGGGAATAGTCCTTTTGAAGTAAAGCAGGTATGTAAGGAGAATTACAGGATCAGGGTTAGCATGCAAAACACCCGAAACACAACCTGCTTTCAGTGGCATAGGAAGGCTGTGCTAAACCTGGACTCATATTCCAATTATGAGCCTCAAAAGGTGTGGGACGGGTAGGGTTACCATACCTCCCCTTTAAAAGAGGACACTTATGAAAAATACTTCTTGTGGGGCTGCACTAGAATCAATGCAGCCCAGCACCATGTATTTTTCATGTGTCCTCTTTTAAAGGGGAGGTATGGTAACCCTAGGGAAAGGACTTACGTTGTTGAAGCGAGAGCCCCCCATTCTAGAGTGGCCCCAGCTGCGAGCCCTGCTGTAAGCGACTTTGCACATGTGGGAAGAAGGCTGAGAGGCAGGAGCCTCCTGAAAGCCATGCAGCTGCTTCCGGAAGCCCACTGAGCAGGCTCCCTGAAGCCACTTTGGGGGCTGCTGGGAACTTTTCAGAGTGAGTGGAGGCAGAGTGCAGGCCCTGCTCTCTCCCCTGCCCACTCTGAAAATTTCCTAGCAGCTCTCAGTCCGCTTGCAAAAGGGTCCCCCAAAGCCCTGGGTCAGGGCTCAACTGGGCCTTTTTGCTCCAGGGTAGCTACACCCTTGCCTAGATCTTGTTCTCCATCCTAGCACCCATTCTGCTCCTGCAAGTGGAGAGGTTCATTAAAACGACACAGAATGGAAAAGTGATCCACAACTTATAGTCCTTGCTCAGCCAAAGCTTCTACTCATCCAGTTGGCAATATTTCATAGCAACTCAGCATTGCTATTTTTATTTTTACAATGCCCCAAAGCATGCAGGCCCCTTTGCTATGGAGTAAGGACAGAATGAATTTACTCAAGCTAAAAGGGACACATTAAAACAGTGGCAGGTCATTTGTCAGTCCTTTGTTATTTTTGCAATATGATTTCTTGAACAATAATTTCAATATGATATCATCTACTCCTGATGCTTTATAGGCCCAAGGATGATTTATAAATGCTTGGAGGAGGAGGGAAGCAATTTTAAAATTAGACCTTTCAGAAATTAAAATGTATTAAACTAACAGCCAGCAAGAATTATAGAACTCTGTTTATGAATAAATACTTCAGGAATCTGCCAGAAGTCATCAAGGAAATTATAGGGGCTTAAAAGCCTTTTTTCTTCTACGGATTGCGCACAAGCATTGTAGTACTGTTTTATGACTCTGAATGGAAAGAACATATTATCTCCATTAGACGACATCACCTTCATGGACAGCTCTTTGTTCCAGTGTACTAGCTACTCACCTCTAGAGATCCAAGTTCAGTTTCCAGGTAAGATAGTGTATATATACACATGGTTGTCACCAACTGGTCACCATTGGTTGACTGCACAATTTGAGCAAAAACGGGTAGTGAGAGTCCTGTGCTAGAAACCGGGTCTCTGAGGACTATCTCATTTTGGACCCAGGTCTATCAGGCTCCAGGTAAATGCGTTGATTGCTCGACGACCAGGAAGTCACACATGGACCCTTAGTACCAAACCTAGGATTGCCATATATGTATATTTTAGAGGACACTTATGAGAAATAGGTTACAAAGCTGCATTGGAGCCAGTGCCTGCAACCTGTATATTTCTCATACGTGTCCTCTAAAATTTGCATATATAGCAACCCTAAATAAACCTAATCTCTATTGCTGTAGCCACAACTCAGGATCCTGGCTGGTTGATCTGACCTTCTCTTGCCATTGGCTGCTAAGGACTGTATAATAGCCAGTCAGGAAACAGGAAATTTGTTCAAGCAACATGCCAGTGTCCTGGATTTCAGCATGTGTTTTCAACCTTTTCCTTAGACAATCCTTTAGCATCCTGCCAATTCCTTCTTCTCCTCTTTACAATCTGGCATGACTCTTTCATCAGAGCTGTGGACTTCCCTTTTTCTTGACACCCGTCTGATCCTTTTGGCTCTGACAGAGCGCTGTGTATTGTTGACCATCACCTGAGCTTATTCTCTGGCCCCATCTTATTTATTTATTTATTTACTTATAAAATATTTTTATCCTGCTCCTCCTGCCTGCAGGGCAGCGCGGGGCGGTGAACAAAAAATTAAAACAATAAAAGCAATTAAAAAGTTAAAAATCCCATATGCAGGAGAAAAAACAACCCCCCCAACTCCCCCACCCTACCACCCTCCCCTTGCCAAAAGCCTGGCAGAACAGCCAGGTCTCACACAAACGTCAAAATGACAGGAGACTGAGGGCCAACCGAGCCTCCTCCGGGAGCAAGTTCCACAGCAAGTTCCACCAAAAAAGATCTAACATCGGTGGCCACCCATCTCACCCGGGGAACCTCCAAAAAGGCTCCCACGGACGATCTCATGGGTCGCATGGGCACATGGGGAGTGAGGCGATCCCGCAGATAAGCAAGGCCCAGGCCGTGAAGGGCTTTAAAGGTGAAAACCAGCACCTTGAACCTGGCCCGGTACTTTATAGGCAGCCAGTGCAGAGCCCTGAGCACAGGTGCCATGTTCTCCCTTCGGCCCGCTCCCATAAGGAGACAGGCTGCGGCATTCTGCACCAGCTGCAGCCTCTGGACCAGCTTCTCGGGCGGCCCCACATAGAGTGCGTTGCAGTAATTCAGCCTTCAGGTGATGAAGGCATGGATGAAGGCATCTTGTACTTTGACCTCCTAGCCTTCACCATGCTTTGGTATCTGACCTTGACACAGCTTGACCCACGTACCTGATAGTGGTCTGCCCCTCAGGACTGAGACTCATTGCTGTGAGCTATGCTTGGAAACTTGGAGAATGCATTCCTGTATACTGCAAATAGACCCCACTATCTTTCAGATAGATGAACCAAACCCCCCCAAATCGCAACCCTGCTGTTTTTATGGTGTTTGAAGTGTATGTCTGAATTTTGTGCTTTCAACCTCTCTTTTCTTTACTAAATCTATCACAACACCCTACTCCCATAAACAACAAAAAGTGTATGTTATTTTAAATTAAAGAGAATGACCAATGCTGTAACAGGGAGGTCACCCATGTGACACACACGGAATGAGTGAAGGTGGCTCAGTTCTGACACTAGCATTTCCAACACCGGCATAAGCTATGATAACTGGAGTGCTCCCTGCAGTAGCAGCTAATCCGCAAGGTATGGGAGTCAGTCCCCTTTCTTCTTGCTGGCCAAGACCAGTATGCCTTGGATACACCTTTCATCTCCTACCTTTTCCAGAAGGTTTCTGCAGAAGCAGTTTAGAGTCCATGTTGATGACTCTGACCTAGGATGTTCACCTAGGGTGTTCACAAATGAGACGTTATCCCACTGCAGTCCAAGTTTGGTCCATCCAGTCCCCACTCACATGGTTAGCGTGTCCAGCCTAATAAATGGGCTTCCCCCTGTGCATATTTTATGCACATGCAAACAACCCCCACTGGTAGTGCTGCAAGGGCAGAGAAGGAAGTGGTTGCTCCTCAGACACTCTGGGATTTCCTCCAGCAACTCTATGATGTTGGTGGACCTGTACGTGTGGAAGTGCTGCATGAAGCCTTATAGCTAGGATGTGGACAAGTGGGTGCACATTAGCCCCCATTCACTTAGATTTGCCTGTACAGTCTGCAAGACCCTGCCATGAGTGGGGGCTCTATGTCTGGTAGGTGGGGACTACAAATAGGGTGTCTTTAGGCATAACACTGTTCAGTGTTCTGTAACACAGTATCCTACTGTTACAGTGTTTAGATATACCGTCAACACGGTGTTCACCCGAAACACTGATTAAACTGTCAAGATCTGGCAGTTGTTACTTCCAGTGTTTGGGATGAACACTGTGTTGACAGTCTGTCTAAACACTGTAATGGCAGGACACTGTGTTACAGAACACTGAACAGCGTTATGTCTAAAGACACCCATAGATGGTGGGGACAAAAACCCAGTAAACAGGCTGATGGATGCCCACCTGGTGTGGGCTATCATTTAGACTGTTAACACCCACAGAGGAGCTGAAGAGCGAGATCCTTGGGTGGGGGCATCTTTGGCTGTTTTGAAGCCATTCTATAGGGGCCAATCCAACATAAAATGGCTGTGGCACCATGAATAACCAGTCCTCTCAAGCAGCACTTTGATATTACGACAGTAGCCATCTCAAAAATATTTTAGGCAAGAAGAGTTTCATCTATCCCACTGTTTGGGGCATTTATGAGACAGCAGCTTGCCGAACATATCCTAGGATGTAAAGAGTTCTGGATTGTATGTGGTGCTCCTTGTCTCTTCTGATTCCTAGGCCACTGAAATCAGCTTCACCTAGTTTTATTCAGACACTCTGCTCCACAGAGTTTTATTCAGTCACCACACTTTATTACAGGAACATTTCCAACCAAGATGGATTCTAATGGCTCCCTCTCTGGCAAGAAAACTCTTTCCTACCAGTTTTAGAGTTCCTTAAATATATGCCGTTGAGTACTTTTCCATCCCATGTATCACTTAACTGTTAATTATGCTGAACTTCTCTTGACCTCGAGACGGGGAAGAGAGGAAACTCCTGGTTTGTTTAACGAAGGATGACCTCCAGCTTGCAGCTGTGGCACAGATATTTCATTGACACTGAAACCCCTTCTGCTACTTTCCAGTGATTTCTCTCAGTATTTGGGCTAAATGATAAATTAAATACCCAGCAGAGTTCCTGATGAGGAGACTTTGTCCTGGAACTGCAAGAAGGCTGGATTAGAGGAACTAATATTTCTTTTTCCAAATTCATCTCCTATTGTCCAATATAACAAAGATTTTAAAATGGAAGCAGTTAACTGTGATAACACAGGCAGTCTTCTTAGCCTATGAACATGCAAGGTTCATAGGAACCAATGGGTTCCAGCTCTTCCATTCTTTTTACGTAGTGGTTAGGAGAAGGGGGAGGAAAAGAAAGCTTGTCGACGCACCCCCAAATGAGACACAGACCACGGTTGGTTTTAAAACTGGCCGCACTCTTTATTTCACATCATCACATAAGGCTGGTGGGGTAATTGCACAAGGAGTTTGGGTCCAGTATGCTAGATAATTTGTAACTTTTTAACTCAAGTACTGACCTGGAGGTGCCATCCAGTTTCAGTACCATTCACAAAACTTTCCCCCTTCAACAGCTCTCTGGCTCTGTCCGAACAGGGGAAAACAGGCCCAACTCTGGGCACGAGTAAGACAGTGAGTGCCTGCAAGGTCAGCGGACAGCGCATGTCCTTACTAACCCCGCTAAGCCACACCTTCCAGGGTCATGACCCCAGTGCATGCTGCGCCCCACATTACACTAGGTATCACTTCCCCATCTCTTACGGAGATGACTCTTCCTATCCTATTAATTCCTATTTAGCCTACCTTAGCATACTGGACCCCTGCCACACAGGGGGAGATCAACCACTCTCCCCCGACCCCCACCGCCTATTACACCAATAGGTTCCTCAGGTGCTCAGCCACTCCTGCCAGGTAGATCTCATTCTCTGCTGCTGACAGGTGAACTCCGTCCCTTCGGAACAAATTGATCCGTTCATAAGCTATGTCTATGACTAATGATTGTTCCACCCAACTCACTTATCCATTTAACTATCTCCCAATTAATGTTCCTCCTATTTCTATCAACTTACCCTGGTTTAACTGCTTTCACCCATTTAATCCTAGGTATACATTTTAGGGATGGGCGAACAGAATAGAGCTCGGAAATTCGGTTCGGTTCAGTTTGAAATTCAAGTTCGGAAATTTGGTTCAGTTCAGTTTGGTTTGACATTTGAGTTCGGTTTGGAAGTTCAGTTCAGTCGACTGAACAGACCAAGTTCGGTCGAATTCCGAACATCCGAACCAAGTTTGGCCATTCAAAACCAGGTTTTTTGGTGTGTGTTGCCACTAGGGATGGGCGAACAGAATGGAGTTAGGAAATTCGGTTCGGTTCGGTTTGAAATTCAAGTTCGGTTCGGAAGTTCAGTTCGGTCAACCGAACAGACCGAGTTTGGTCTGAACTCCGAACTTCCGAACCGCGTTCACCCGTCCCTAATAAAGTTCCAAACTATATGAACTCCTTGGAACAATTGTTTAACTGTCAACAAATCCTGCTTAATCCTCATTATTAGGTTAACCCCTTTCCTTTCTGTGAGATCATTTCCCCCCAAATGGATAACTATAATATGTGGTGTCGGCTTTCCGCCCCGGCTTTTCAATACTGGAAGCACCCGGATCCATCTCATCCCACTCTTTCCTATCCATTGAATCTTAGCCACGCCTTCCAAACCCAACTGCAAGCCCCAGGCAGTCCTTGCCGCAGCTCTGCTGGCCCACTTCACCAGGCTGTGACCCACGATCCAAACCGTTTGCCTTGGCTTTCCTGTGGGTTGGGGTCCTGGTAGAACAAAACACAATGATTCATTCCTGATAAGTTCTAACATATTTTTTATATGCCCCATACCTCCATCTCCCTACGACCTTTATAACCTCCTCGGGTAAACCTGCTGTCATTGCTGTCGTCACTGCCCCTATTCTAAATGAGTGTGAGCTAAACACCTGTGGCACCAATCCAATCCTAGCTAATGCCGCCCTGAGCACCACATTATATTGGTAACTTGTCAGAGGGGCCGCTGACTTATGAATGAATAAACATCCAGGGCACTGCAGTCGTACATCCAGATACAACCTCATCTGTTCTAACGGGTATATCTCCTTGGGCCCACTTCCAAACAGTTGCACAGTTTGGCCCCTCCTCCTCTGATCCGTCTTGGAACATCAGAGCCATAATTGTAAGCAGTGCCCTGTCCACTCCACGTCTTCCATAGCCAGGCCCAACAAGTGTTGTCTGTTTGTGATCTGGCCACTACTTCACTGATCCTAACTCCCCCAAAATAAGTTATAACATATGCCGTAGTGAACAATTGTGTCTCATACCCATCCCAACACACACCTGGGAGATTCCCTACTATTCGAATGAGGATGGGTGTTGTTATTGGTGCCCTCTCCTCCTTTAGGCTGGGTGTCCTAGTGACCCTGGCCCAACTCTCGAGCATGTGCCTCAGATAGAAGCCTTCCTCAGGTGATGGGAAGCCTTTCAGTCTGCTCACAAAGGTTAAAGTCGCTATTTTTCTGGCTATGGTCCCCCCTGCTAACACTTTTTTGTGCAGGGTCATTGCAAATTGTATGACCTCAGGCGCCTTGATGGGGAGTCCTGTCCCCCAGTCTCTTTGTTCCCTGAATGACTGAAATTCCCAAAAGGCCCTACCATAGGCTGCCTGGGTCCTGAGGGCCAGGGATCCCTGTACAATGGTCTTTAATTCTACCTCCCAAGGTTCCACACCCTGGGCGGTAGAGGGTCCGCTAATTCTCTGGCCTCCGGTGCCATTTCCCAGAATCGGTCGATCTGAAACCGAGAAAGGGCATCGGCTATCCCATTATCAATGCCTGGCACATGCCATGCTGTAAACAAGATATTATCCTTCAGGCATTTTCCTACCATGGCTCGCACCAAGGCCATGACCCAAGGAGAGCGAGATGACAGGGTGTTAATCACATGAACCACCGCCAAGTTGTCGCACCAAAATAGTACTGTGCGGTTGGCAAACTGCCTGGCCCATATCATTACCGCTATGACAATGGGGAATAACTCCAGGAAGGTTAGGTCCCTGGTAATCCCTGTCTCCCGCCATTCCTGAGGCCATGGCGTTGCACACCAGTATCCCTGAAAGTAAACCCCAAATCCTATTCCTCCCACAGCATCCGAATGCACCTGCAAGTCTGTCCTCAGCAGCCACATCTCTCTCCAAAAACTCACTCCATTGTACCTGTCCAAAAACTCAAGCCATGTCTCCAAATCCTGTTTCATCTCCCTTGTGACTCTTATCCTGAAATGAGGTGGTAACTCGCCCCTCAGCTTACTGTACAAGCTAGACAAAAACGCCCACCCCGGTGCCACTACTCTACAGGTGAAATTGGGGGGTTCCTACCAGGGACAGTAATGCCCTCACTGTAACTTTATGGGCCACCATGCACTCCCTGATTTTACTCCTGATACTTTCCAGTTTTTCTTCGGGTAATCTTGACAATTTCAACTGTGTGTCTAATTCAATAAGGAGGTAGGTGAATCTAGTGGCCGGCCCTTCGGTCTTTTCCGGTGCTAAAGGCACCCCTAACTCCTTGGCCACGTCCTGAAACAACTTCAAGGCTGCTGCACAATCACCCACAGTCACCTACCGGGTCCCTAATCCCATCATCTTGCCCACTCTGCCATAGGCCAGGGGCCTGTTCCCCCGGGTACAAGGCTTGCATTAATGGCCCCCGACCGTCTCTCCTGGCTGGACCTGCTGGTACATCTCTCTCCGTATCGACCCCCTTCTGGCTGCCTGTAAAAGGCTCCCTACTGTCCCGCCTGGCTGGGCCTGCTCATCCCCCACTCCTTGTATCAGCCCCCTGGTGGCCGCTTGTAAATGACCCCCTACTGTCTTGCCTGGCTGGGCCTGCTCATCCCTCGTTCTCTGTATCAGCCCCCTGCTGGCAGCTTGTTCTTTCACTCTCCTCTCCACCTCTGTTCGGCCCAACTTGGCAGGGTCTCCTGCCCCCGCTCAGGCCAGTAAGGTCCTCATCTTCCCTATACCGTGCTGGGGGGTTAACCACCCTTGTGCCCCGACGCATTGCCGCCTGTTGTGGCTGGCCCCTGGTCTCAGGCCCTTCTGCCTCTGGTTCCTCTGGGTTCCCCATTCCCCTGGGATCACCCACTGCCCCCTGCGGGGCTGCAGGTCCCCCTACTCTAGTAGCTCCCCCCCCCCCACAGCTCTTGCCCCACGGTGGAGCACTGCTGATTCCCCTCGGCAGCGGGAAGCATTTGGGCCTGCATCATTGCCTCGCACGTGGCGAGGCGTTCCAACATTTTGGCCCTGGAGGGCGCGCACACGCACACGCACACGCACACTGGCCTTTGCTCATAAAGGGCTGTCTCATCTGCAGGTGTCCAGTCCTGTGACGACGCCGGCGCTGTGTTCTTTCACGTGGCTCCCTTTTTCTTTGTCTGCCCCATCTCTCCCGCTTCCAAGGCTCTTCCTCTCCTCGCAGCACCCCAGGCCCAACTCAGCACCAAGGGGGTCTTGCTGCTGACTCAAGTTCTGCCCTGCAAACTCCTGCTTCTCTCGCATCCCAAGTGGATCAGCCCCTCTTAAAGGTGGCGGAGCCACTCACTTTCTACTCACAGCTTCCATACGCCTGCACTCCTGGAGGCGTTTCTCTGGCAACCTTTCACCAGCAGGAGAGGGCATTCTAGCATGCCCCCCTCCCCCTACAGCAGCCTCTTCCCTGTGTCGTCTCTTCTTCAGGGGGCACCACAATTGCCCCTTCATCTCCATTTTATTTGCTAAGGGGACTTATAATTAGAGACGTGTTTTCACAGTGTTTTTGTCATTGGTGGCAATGGGATATAAAGTTATTAAGATGAAGAGCAATGTTCAATGTAAGTCAATTGGATTTTTCAGCTGTGAAAGGGTGTAATTTTAGCTTTATTCTTAAAATTGGGCTTCCTGCTCCTGTACCAAACTTTATCATAATTGTCTTTGGAATTAAAAAAAAGTGATTAAAGGGAGACCCACTGTCACGGGTTGGAGGTCTGCACCCCCACTTTACTGGGTTTGAGTGACTCAGTTTCCCTCGCTTACAGCCCACTTGAACCAGTTTTCCTCTCTGGCCGATTCAAGCCTGCCGCAGGGACAACCCTTGTTACCCAAGGGCCCAATCCTTCCCGTTTACAGACTTTTTAATCTCTGGGTTCGCAAGAGCTTGAGAACTCTTGTTGCTCACTTGTGTTCCAATGTTAGACACAGACACGACTTCATAAAGATAAGAAGTTAGTTTATTGATTACATAAGCAAGATTGTTGATACAGAGTGGTTACTAGAAATCAAAGGTAAATATAACGCATTCCTAACCTATACTGGTTGAGTTCCTAAATAAGCATCTTACCCTACAAAGGTCCATAAGTTCTTCTCAGTCCTTGATGTAAGCGACTGGGTCTTCAGTCTTAGAGTTGCTAGAAAGCAAAGTCCTGTCTCTCAGTTCATGGTTTCCAGCCTTGCTGGCTGACAGCTTTTTGGATGCAGATGCAGCTGCTCCAGATGGCCAAGCGAGAGAGCTCCTGAAGGTGGCTTAATGGCCTCTTTAAGTACCTTTCAAGGTCTCTTTGTTTTCGACTTCCCGCCTGGAGAAATCTGAGGCCTGTCACGTAGGCAATGGCTACCTGCATTAGCATTTTTAATGTCTCTGGCCATCCGTCTGGGGCAAATCAACAAACTTTCTTTCCATTTCCTGGAGCTTGGTCACATGTCACAGTCCTGATTTGGGTTTTACAGTTCTCAATTGTAACATTACATACATTTTGTATGTTTTGCTTTACATATTTACTAGGCTTGTAGTCTATGTGTAGGCCAGTATCACAAGTGTGTGACCCTATGTTCCTCCGTGACAGAGAGATCGGCTGGGGTATTTCTTCTTGTGATTTCCAAACCTCTAAACCTGGATTTTGCCTTCCCTGTAGCCCCCAGGCCCATAGGTAAAGGGGGGCGGGGGGATAGGAATGGTATAAATCCCCCTAACCTCTCCTAAATTGACACACACACACACACACACACACACACACACACACACACACACACACACACACAGAGTTACATGTGGTTTTTTCCCCATAGGAAACCCAGTTAAAAATACATTATGGTTACCTCTAGTAGGAGTTTCTGTAACTATTAGTAGAGATGAAGTCCACTTTGCAGATGTTGGAGTAGAATTGGTGAATGGTACCAGATCATTGCAACTCAGAATTGGGGCTCCCAGGCACTCTACCCACACTTGGTGCTGATTCGCTGCTAATTTTGTTTTTATTGCACAGAGCTTCCTGCAAAAGACTGTTCTGAAGTTTTTAAGTCCCTTCATGAGCCTCTATAGAAGATTACTATAGAAATGCAGAGGTTTATAACCAGGGACCTTTATTTACCATGTTTTCGTGAACATGAATTCCCATTTATAACATATTAGAGTGTTTGAAGGCGCCAGCATGGTTCAGTGGCTAGATTGTTGGCCTTGGTATTAGTTGGAAGAGTCTTCAGTTCAAATAGTGATCACACTGGGTGGTCTCAGGCTATTTAATTTAATTAATTTATTTATTTAATCTTTTGTAGGTAAAACAAATATGTTTTGCTGAGCACCACACAGTGGGAATAAATATATTGAGCAAACATGAGATAACGCTTGTGGCTGGTAGACCACTTAAACTACTTAAATCTAGTTATGAGCACAATGTCCCGGGCCCCTTTTTCCTCCTTCACAGCAAACAAAAGCTATATGGTGTTGTCAATAAGCTAGCAAGTTCTACCTAGCCACGGAAACTTGATTAAATTACACCCAGGCACCTTCTAGCTATATGCCACTTACTGCTAATTTAAAAATTAAATCCACAAAGCAAACAACCCAGTGATCAAGTGGTGAAATGCCTCAGTGGCATCATCATTATCATAAAACAGCCATGTGTAATGACACGTTTTATTGGCCCTTACCTCTATTAAATGATTCCAGTTAGGATTCATGTAACAGAGTTTTAAGACTTGAAGAGACGCAGTTCTCCCTCGCAAGAAAGAAGGAATGCCCTCTTTTCATGCCTCATTACCCCATTCAGGTAAACACTGATGAAAAGAAGCTAGCAATCAAGATGACCTCTTTGCTTTAATATTGTCTGTCATTTGTTCTCCACGCTGTCAGGTAGGGAGATAATTAATGTGAAATGTAAAGATCACAAGTCATTGGTGGCTTAATGCTTCCTGGCTACTACTATAATTTCTCTCAGTATCTTGGCTGAAATGACCTAAGCCCTGAGGAAGATCATGCACAAGGTCATACCTACAGCCTACTAGAGGTCATCATCAAGGTCAAATTTGTCAGACTTGGTTGTTCAGTCAGGTGCCTCAATATGGAGCCTAAGTAACTGAACTAATTTCAGAAAAGGTGATCACTTGTTGTTCCTATTGACTTTCAACCCTAGTGTGAAACAAAAATACATTTTCTAGTGATCCTTCCCTCACGCTAAATCATCATCATCATCATCATCTTCCAATTACTGATTCCAGAACAGGCTTTTGAGGGGCCCTACCCCGCTACCTGCCAGGGCTCCATATGATTTGGATTCCCAAATTCTCACTCTTTTACCAACAATCCGTTTTGATTTGAACCCTCATCTCTCAGAACACCAGAAAACACTTTACCCGTTCTCAGCAATTTCACAGAGGAATCCAGTTTTCTCTGGTCATCTCTGATTGCAGCAGGAGCCTTGTCTCCCTACCAGCTCCTGCTTCTGTCTTCCACATATTCAAATAAATGACATGAGACATTGAAGCCAAGGTTAACTTCATTTGCTTGCACTATGTATTCATTATGAATACAGAGAAGGATTAGAAACATGTTGCTATACCCTTGTGGTAACGTTAAAATACTTAGTGAGGTGTTGATCAATAAACCCTGAGCTTCTTGGGTTGCAAAATACTATGAGAAAAATATAATCCCTTAAAGACTATAATTAGGCAAAAGGTAGAATTACCATCTTAATAAGGAAAAATATATTAATATTAATCAAGTTTAAACAATTTCTGTCTACGAATTAACAGTGTCCTACATTAATCACTGAATGCACTAAAGTAGGAGATAACAGCTAATGAACAAAATATTCATTATTTTAAGAAGTTCAACTTCTTCTTATGAATATCCAGTTTGGGATATCTTAAAGGAGCCTGCCTTGCATCCCCAAATCACTAGTCACTTTGGGGAATTTTGGCCAGGCTGTAAGCCTATTACAAGAAAGAAAAGATGTTCTTGCTCAGGTGGCCTTATCGTTTATGCTTATAACATACAGAAAATTATAAGAAGTGCCTCTTCCTGCCAGTTTCAACCCTCCCTCCCCCCTCTCTCTCCTTCCGCTCCTTTGAGGCTCACTCCGTCCGCCTCTACTCCCCTCTCCACCTCCGTGTTGCTGTTCTCTACCGTGCCGCCCC
>QEPC01011998.1:119901-135657 GCA_003113815.1 Sphenodon punctatus | reverse complement strand
ACTGAAACTGCTCTTGCTAAAATCACCAATGATCTTCTTGTGGCTAAATCCAACTGCCTTTACTCTATTCTTGTCCTTCTTGATCTCTCTGCTGCCTTCGACACTGTTGACCATTCCCTCCTGCTTGATTCTCTCCACTCCCTGGAATTCTGGGACTCTGTCCTCGACTGGTTCTCCTCCTACCTCTCTAACTGCTCCTTCAATGTATCTCTTCCTAACTCCTCCCCCCCCTCCCTACTCCTCTTGGTCGGGGTTCCCCAAGGCTCTGTCCTTGGCCCTCTCCTCTTCCCTATCTACACCCAGTCCGTAGGCAAACTCATTGCCTCCCACGGCTTCCAATACCACCTATACACTGATGACACTCAACTCTCTCTCTCCACTCCTTCCCTCTTGCCCTCTGTTCAAGCTCATGTCACCAACTGTGTCTCTGATATCTCCACCTGGATGTCTCAATGCCAACTCAAACTGAATATGGTGAAAACTGAATTTCTGATCTTCCCTCCCAATCCTTCCTCTCCCTCTTCCCTGTCAATTACCATTGACGGGGGTCTTCATTCTCCCTGTCCCCCAAGCCCACAGCTTGGGCTTCATCTTCAACTCACACCTCACCTTCAAACCCTATATTGACTCCATGGCCAAATCTTGTCGCTTCTCCCTCCACAACATTGTCAAGATCTGCCCTTTTCTGCCTGTCTCCTCTGCGAAAACTCTCATCCACGCCCTAGTCATCTCACGCCTTGACTATTGTAACCTTCTCCTTGCTGGTCTTCCTCATTCTCACCTTTCTTCCCTTATCTCTGTTCAAAACTCTGCTGCCAGAACCATCCACCTAGCCCGTCGCTCTGACTACGTGCAGCCTCTCCTCTCCTCTCTCCACTGACTCCCTCTTCCTGAGCGCATTCTGCACAAGCTCCTTGTATTCACCTACAAAGCCCTTCACAACCTCACTCCCCCTTACCTCTCTGCCTTGATCTCCCTCTGAACTCCTGCTTGAACCCTCTGCTCCTCCTCCATCCCCTCCCTCACCCTCCCACGCCTCCCCTGCTCCCACAACCACCTTCGTCCCTTCTCCCTCGCTGCCCCGCATGTCTGGAACTCCCTCCCTGCCGTCATCCACCTGGCTCCCACCCTCCACACCTTCAAGTCCCTCCTCAAAACCCACCTCTTCTGCTTCGCCCTTCCTAACTCCTGCTAACCATTCCCACCCAGGATTATCTCCCACCTGCTATCTGTAAACTCCCAACTTACTGTAACCAAGCCAAGAACGTGTACCTGAGCTTTTGCATCTTCATGAATGTCGCATCCCTTGTCTCTCACTCTGTTCCCCCTTCCCTGTCTCCCCTCCCCCTGTCTTTAGATTGTAAGGCCCCGGGCAGGGACCATGTCTATCTTATTCTTTGTAAAGCGCCAGGTACATTGCTTGTGCTATATAAATGCTAACAATAACAATTAATATGTAATGTTGGTCATCAGAATTCCTTTCAGAACCTTCAGAATGGAATTTCCTAGTTAGCCTGCAAAACAAGGAATTTCAGTTTACATATGCATTTTTCAGGACTTTTCATGATGCCAGTCAGCCAACGGCACCTGGAAATGTGCTCATTAGCCATTAACACATGCAGTGTACATATCTGCATACAGAATTTAGGGAAACTTCCATGCTGTTGTACTCACAGATTGTGCCCCTAATAAATAAAGAGCTAAGCAGTGAACAAGGAAGAATATGACTCAGTTGGGATTATGGATTAAATGTTCAAATTTCAATATTCAAATTCAGATTTCCACATATAATTAATATTTATTTTATTTATTTATTTTACAAATTTATATCCCGCCCCCTCCTGCAGTGCAGCTCGGGGCGGCTCACAATAATCAACATCAAACATTAAAATTCATTTTAAAATATAAATATAAAACATATCATATAAAACAGGGCTAGAAACATAATAACCAGAAAACTAAATGGGTGGGGGATTAAAATTAATTAAGGGCAGATAAACGATCTACCCATAGACTGCAGCTGTTATCTCATTAACCTGTTGAGAAAAGACACTAGTTACAGTTCACATTTCCGTTATTTACAGCAAGACTTGGTTTGGGAGGGATGGTTATTACAAACTGTAAATAATAGTTTTTTTATTTCTATTGCTATCAGAAACTAGCATGGCTCAGTGGCTGAATGGCACTCTGCAAACTAGTCAGAAAAAACATATATGGCGAAAAACCCAGTATTTATCAATACTTAACGACCAATTTTTTTGTCAGTCAGAACAGAGGATCTGGTTGGTTAGGTTTATAATTATTAAGAGCTTAATTTGGAATTGGATACTGTTGCGGCTTAATATTCCTGTTTGTCGAGTTTGTTGTTTGTAATGAGAGGCACGATGTGAATTAGGCTCGGTCAGCTTTGCAGATTAAAAGTCTCTTAAGCATCACAGCAGGCAAACAATTAATTTTCTGTTTGTTTCTTGGAAACCAAGTTCCTAATAGCAAAACTAACCGCCTCAGGCCCCTGTATAGTTAGGTGACTCTCATAAGACCCTAAAATTACTCTGTTACGGCAACTTAGAGGACAAGATACTAAAGGAAAATGTTTTTTGCAAAAGGACCATTAATGGATACAGGATGTGCAATAATCAGAAGGACACAAGCAGTAATCACATCACATCACGTGAAGCTTTCTAGGCCAGATGTCACCCTGAAGTGAAGGCCGTGATGGGACGTGGTAGGCCAAACAATCAGCCAGATAAGTGTCAGATGAGGGTATACGCACAATGATAGGGGACAGATCCATGGGACAGATCTGTATCTGGACCCTGCTTTTCTTGAGCACACCCTTTAAACACTCCTGCTCCAAATTTCTATGTGGTCCTTGGGCTTGTGATAATTTTCAAAGTGGCCCCTGGGTGGGAAACATTTCCCCACCCTGGTCTACTGCCTAAGTAGGCATTAGAGACAAAAGGCAGGAGATGAAAGAAGAGAGAAGTCATTGGTGTAAGATCACACAAGTAATCACAGTCGGACGTAGGGATAGAAGCCAGATCTCCTGTGTTTTGGTTCATGCACGTTAGACTGGACTTCCTTTCCTGTTTGCATGGTGACATTTGCATCCAACATGCACCCAGTTCATGCTCAGTTCTCACATATCTTTGCATAATTCTACTCTCTCAGGATGAATATGTTGGTGTTTATTTTTCCTGGACAACTGACATTTTTCTCCATTATAATCATTATAGGTAGCTAGGTAATTTAGGCCACTTTCAGACATGCCCCCACCCCACGCATATTTGGGCCGTGGGGGGGAATGCGCAGCCAGAATATGTGCAGGGATTGGCCGGTCTGAAAGGCAAAGCCGCGTGGGATGCAGAGCTCGATTTCCTGTTCTGCATCCCACGCAGCTTTGCCAGCAAAACCACACGGAGGGTGGCCCTTCAGACCTGCCGATCCCCGGGCATATTCAGGCTGCGCATTCCACCCCCACACTCCCAGCAGACCAAATATGGGGGGGGGGGGGCACGTCTGAAAGTGGCCTTATTTACGACCATAGGCCAAAAGCAATCAAACGTATCACCATACATAAGCATAAAAGTGTCAATACTACATACATAGTAACTTAAGTCTATCATTCATTAATACAAAGAGTCATTATAGCTGTGTTCCATATATGTTTTTTCTGAATAGTTTGCAGAGTGCCATTCAGCCACTGAGCCATGCTAATTTAGGATATCAATAGAAAGGTAGGTACCTTGCAACTACCTTTAAAAATATCTATAACCAAACTGGAATCTTAGCATCCTTCTATTCAATATTGCCTAGCTCTTTTCGGAGCTTACTTTGGCAGAGCTTGACCCCTGATTATATTTTGACTCCTTATGACCAAATTAGTTTTGGGTCATAAACATTCACAAAGACAAGGTTAAAATCTTAGCCTCCTTCTGTAAATTATTGCCTTGCTCTTTTCGGGGGTTGCTGCAGAACTTGGTCCCTGTTGTTACTTCATCATGAAACAGAAGAATTATTTGGCGTCATTTTGAGTCATGGACATTCACAAAAGAATAGCCTTAGCAGAATTAAAGCCTTAGCCTCCTACTGTAGAGTATTGCCTTGCTCTTTTAGAGGATTGCTTTGGCAGAGCTTGGCCTCTATTAATGCTTAAACACATTAGTTTTGGATCATAAGGCATCACCGGAAATAAAATCATAATAAACAACAATAAATCTAACAGAAATAACACCTAAAAACAGCCATATAGGAAATCCTGTTTCAGACCTGCCAGTTCACTCAACATAATATATCAACATAACTTTTTTCCCCTCCAATAGGCCAACGCAAAAGCCATATTTGCCATCCTCCTTCCAATATCTTCATTAGAATTAGCAAGGATATAAGCAGTTTTCATATTTATGTCCCAATGAGTCTTTCCTTGGAAAATAGGATCTAAATATTTTCCCCTTACATCGTCTGTTAGCGTACACTCAAAATGATAGTGAAACAAGTCCTACACTTTAAAGTGGTTGCAAGGACAATATCTTTCATCATAAAGGAACCTGGTTTAACCTCCCATCAACTTCAGCAGATGGCAGCAACTGAAATCTCACTAGCGTCAATGCTCTACGTGTATAATCATTATGTCAAAAGGTCGGGGAGCTCAACATATGTGAAGGCGGCTAGCCCCGCCCCCACCCTACTCCCAGGACCCCGCCCCCAGCACCATGACGGACAGTCTTGGCAGTCTCTGCCCCAAAGCAGGGCCGAACAAATGTGCTAGCCTGCATAGGTCCACATGGGTGCCCATGTCCCAAGATGCCCCTTGTCCCCATGCCTTTACAATGAACTGGCAAATTGTCATCATAAGAATTTTGCAAGTCTGCTCTCCAATTCAGCATGGGGGTGGGGGTGGGGAAAGAGTGGCTTGTTGGGGCCGTACAAGCCAGATGGAATTTTACCTACTGCACAGGGTTTTTTTAATGAGAAAGCAATAGTTATTTAATTCATCATGTACGATTATATCAGCAAGGGAATCGTTCTCCACCCTGCCTAATGGGCCATGCTTAAACACCTCTTTGAAGCTCTTAATAATTGTCACCAATATAGTCGGTGACAGTCCTCTCTGGCAAAGAGGTCTCAGTCTACATCTAGATTTTTGGAAAGAAAATGAATAGTAACGAATGCCCACCTTTCCCAACAAGGAAATCTCAGATCTCCACCAAGCTTCTGTTTCACGTAAATGGGTGTACAACAAATGGACACAGAGGCTGCTTGCCCCTGGAGCTGCTCTGGAGGTGCACCCCCACATCCGTCCATTTGCAGTCCTGTCTGGATCTGTTGTAGATGGACCTGGCGGTTTCCCCGGCCAGCAGTCAACCAGTGTAGGCCCCCTCTCCCACACCATAGATTTGCGTGTGGATCACCTGACGCTCTAGGTTGGCAGGCACCCGCAACTCTATGGTGTTGCCCGGGGCAACAGCTGACGGAAAGTGGAGCTGCAGCATGGGTTTGCTGAGCAGATGGACAGCATCTCTGCTTTGCAACAATGCCCTGGGTTTTGCCAGCCCACTCTGCAGGCTGTGCGCCAGGATGTTCCAGAATGCGATATGTGGGGCTGCTCCAGAACAGGTGTAGCCTGCTCTGCTTCCACATCTGGCAAGGCACTTTTAAATGGAGCAGCCAGTCCGGGGGTGAAGTGGGCTGGTGTGGGCAGAACTGGTGCGGTCCGTCTAAAGGCACCCAAAATCATGCTGAGTCTTTCACAAAGTCACAATAAGCCAATAGTCAGAGCTATAGAAGGACCATTCCAGTGGTTGCGGAAAAATCTACCAGAACCTAATTAGTTAAAAATACCAACCTGACCAGAATTATTTGCTATAATTCTATGGGCTGGGTTGCAAGTAGCTGTTCAGGATTGGAACCATGAGTTTTGTCATGATCAGGGCTGGCAGCAGTGTAATCAGAAACAGGAAAGGGATAGGCCAAGACCACACTGGAGTACAGGCAGGAGATTGTTGTGTGACTGGTTTTGAGTGGCTGATTTTCAGGTCAACACTGGCTGAAGCAGAGGCTTTTGGGAGCAGGACTTTTGAAGCAAGCTTTTGGAAGCAGAGGGCTCTGGGAAAACAGCACTTTGAAGCTGGACTTTTTGAACTGAACTGAAGTACCAGGAGTCAAGTCAAGAAAAACAAGTGGATTGCAAGATGCCAGAAGACCAAGGAACTGCTGACATGAAGATCTTCAGAGAAGGGGAGTGAGTGTGTGAAATTGTAACATTCTGCCTGCCGAAGAAACCAGAAACTGCTGAGTGCTGTGGAAGGCAGAAGCATTGGGAAAATATTGAAGACTGCAACATTTCGGCCTTGGAAAGGAACACAGAAAGATCACACAGAGAGGCTGTTAAAACGTTTGCCTAGAAACAAGAGAAGAAAAGGAAAAGAACAAAAACTGATCATGTTTTCCCAAGACAGTGGTTAGCAAGGAGGATATAAAAGATTGTCACCCCTCCCCTTCCCTTCGGAGCAGCTAACCTAACCTGGACACTTTAGAGGCAGCACTGCGCAGAGCTACGCTCCCAGCCTCACAGCACCAAGTTACTTCGTCTGGCCAACTTGAACGTATGCTTGTTTGTAAGTATGAAAGGTGTTTTTAATTAGAAACATAGTTTAAGATAGATAATTTATAATTGATTTTAAAAACCTACTTAATAAAATTTATCTTATGAGTTAGCACTGTGTGGTTTGTGTTTTTACATGGTATGTAGATAAAACCTCCCACAATAAGGTCCCTGTCCCTGAGACTTGATCACTCTCAGAGATCAGGATATTTAAAAGGAAAAGTCGGTCACTATTCTTAAAAGTAATAGGTGATGATGTCTTTGGTAGTAGTGGAATAATTGGTTACACAAGGCAGTCACATTGGACGGTCACAATTTCTGAGAGAAAGCGGTGACGATGTTCTTAGTAGTAGAATAATAGATTACCAGACTGTCAATTTAAATATCCTCGGAACTTGGGTCAAATAGAGAAATTTGCCCCTAACAAGATCAATACCAGAGATCAGTCCAATCAGGCAACTACACAAGGGAAAATCCAGAGAAGAAGGACTTATGGAGATGTCAGAAACTGGGAAGTCAGTCCAAAGGGGCTGGGACAAGGCTGAAAGGTAGGTGAGCAGGAGAGTAGATCTTGGAAGTCATGCAAGGTTAGGAATCAGACTGGAAGGGAAGGCAGGCAGGGCTGGCAGATAGGTGAGGCTAGTAGAAGCAGGGGTTGGGAGGCTGAGAGCAAAGCTGGGGCAAGACTGGAGACAGGCAGGGTAAAACACAAAGACTTAGGTGGCAGGACCTGATCCACTGCCCTGGCAACTTAGCAAGAGTCATGGAGGAGACCTGGAAGTTAAATTGCTTCACCCAGCCGATCCCAGAAAAGGTCTTACCTAACCAATCAAGAGCCCTGTAGGCCAGGCTGCTGTCCGGCATATGCAATTTGGATGCTCAGACCAGAGCCATTCACTTCTCCCAGATGGACAAGGCAAAGTTTGTTGGACAAAACAACTGCCTCAGAGCCAGCAGGCCCAGGTTCAAGCACCATCTGACAATAGTAAGTGCATGGAAAGCTATTTCTGAGGAGCGCTGCACTGCAGGAGTAACAGTTGGGAAATGCGGATTGTTACCAATTCTCTTAACTTTAATTTTATCATGGGTTTTGCAATGTGTGGAGATTTCCTAATGCCTCAGAGTCATGAATCTCAGATTTAATTTCTGAACTAAATTTATAGTCCTGATGGTTGTGGAGTGACTCTTGGAAACACAATCCCAATATAATGTCTCTAAAATTAAAAGGCAATTTAAAAAAAAGAATGCACACTTTTTTTGGGGGGGGTGTAATTTTTAAACTAATTATAATTTGGCTTGTCACATGATCTTTGAATATTTGGGGTAAACACTAGTACTGAAACAGTTACTACTGTGATGGCTTCTATATCTTAATTTCAGTGAGGACAAAAACAGGTTAGGCTGCAAACTCACCATCACTGTAAGCAAAGAGACTGTTGTCCAGATAAGTTGTCAGGGATGCAGTAGTTCCCAATGTTTTTAGTGGAAGGAATTGAAAAGTCTGAATTCCAACGCCCTCTTTCCATCTCTATAATTAAGAATAGAAACATAATAGATATCTCTGGGTGTCAAAATCAAGAAACACTGTAACATTCTCAGCAAGTCTCCGCCCCATGGTTTATTCTGAATGGAATGTTTTATCAGCAGATGATCCACTATTGTTAACATGTTTATTATCCGAATGTGTAACTGTCTGAGACTGTTCTGTGGAAACATTTGCTTTTTGAAAATTTCATAGAAAACAGAAGATATTAGATAATGCTTAAGGTGGAAATAAAAAAAAATAAAAAATTCACTCCTCTGAAAATCCTATTGAGACTTCATTGTACACAATCAAAAAATGCAATAAAATTCCATTTGTCAGAAACAAAACAACAAGTATTCGGCTTTATCACCATTTCGAATGTTTTACTAAGTGTGAAATCACATCTCCTAGGATGAACTCTCTCAGTGCATTTCATAAAATATTAGGGATGTGCAAACGCGGTTCGGAAGTTCGGGGGCTCCCCATCCACCAGGCTCTGATTGGCTCCTGGCTTGCCTGGTCCTGATAAAAGGCACATGACAGGAAGAGGAAGCCAGCCACAGCAACACCTAGGCTCAGTGTTTGTGTGCTGCTGCTTGACTTCCTGCATCCAGTCCTGTTCACTCTGTCTCAGCCCTGCTTTCTTCTCCAGCTCTTCCTGCCTGTCTTGGACTGACCCTTTGGCTTGTCCCTGACTACATTCCCATTCTGTTTTGATGCTTGCTCAACAACACTGTTCCTGCTTAGACTCCTGCTGAGACTCACACCTGATCTTGTTACCACTCTGCCTGGGCTCTGATCTGATGCCTGACAGCCAGGCTCCATGAGCTGTAACGCTCTTGAGTGTGGCTGTCCAAAGTTCAATGCATTCTTTTGAACATATTTGATTCTACAAAACCCTTTTGCTTGCCATGTTGAAGCACAATGGTCTCTTAAGCACCGCCTACTGTTCTCCCATGGGCAGAGAGTCAGACAACCAAGTAGGTCCTCTGAATATTAATAAATTCACTATTAGATTCTGGGATGCATGGCTTCTCTCCTCTCTCAGGAAAGAGGTATGCAAATCTGGATTTATTACTAAGCATTGGTTAGAGTGGGTGTAATTCAGGTTGTTTTTAACTGGACACGGCATGGAGGCGGGTCCGTGTGCGCTCAGTGGAGCACCAGTGCACTTCTGGTGAAGGGGGGGGTGGCGTTCATACAGCAGGGGATAGGTGTGTGCTGTGTCTGCACCAACAGCCGTGCACCGCCCATTCATGCCCCCACAAAGAGCAACCAGGAAAAACCCAGATTACTCTATGTGGGGAGATGGGTGGAGGTACCTGGGTCATGGGAGCATGCACCCACCATCACTTTTAGACAGGCATTTGCACTGGGTAGACGTGAGTGTTAGTGTCTCATCGAAAAATGGCCAAAGTCCCTTCCTCCGGCAGGATAAGTGCTTCTGGGAGCTTGGACTCTATGCAAATAAGGAACCAAAGATAAAGAGTTCAGTCACCAGACTGTAGATTTTATTCACCTCCTTGTAGTGTGACAATCACATTCATCAGCCTTCAAACCCTCAGCCCAGCAACTCCCCATATAGTCCCTATTATCCATTCTGGACTTATGTTCCTCCTCTATTCACAGGCATCTCTATCCAGTTCAAGAGCCAGTTCAGTCCTGGCTCAGACTCCACTGCTCCTTGGACTTCCAGGTCTACAGGTCCTCCTTGGTTTCCCTTCTCCAGGTTTCCGCATCCTGGCCAGCGCACAGCGTTGAGCTGTCTGGTCTGGTCAGCATAGCTCCCAGCCACAGAGTGCCTAGCCTCTGGGACTTGCTGGCTTTTATATCCCCAGAGGGGATTGGGCTGCAGTGGCAAAGTGGGTTCCCTTAAAGGGACAGTGATCCACTTTGTCACACAGGGGAAGTGGCTGGAAGTCAGCCAAGTTGATATCCTTTGGTACATAGTGCTGCAAAAGCATACAGTACAACATAGCAGTGCCTGTCTCAAAAAAGCCCTCTTAAAACAGGTTCCCAAACCATGGTTCAGGACCCTAAGAGAGCATAACACCATCTGTGGAGGGTGTCACCTTCAAAATGCTACAGATTGACTTTGCACGTCTCTGTTCCTGTATGGGGTCACGAAGACATGCTTAAGGCTGCTTGCCCACATTACGACCCTGCCGAATCTCCTGGGCGGCAAATCTCCCGGCGCGCTCTGCACATGGGCACTTGGTGAAAAGCCTAATCAGCTCCATACTGTGGCTCCCTCCATCAGCTCCCAGTCCCTGCCAAAAAGGCTCAAGCTGTGCCAGAAGGAGTGAAAATTCAACTGGATCCACAGCTCTCTCAGTGTCTAACCATGACTTTCAAAAGAATGGTAAGCTCTCGGGCAGGGTCCGTGTCTATTTTATTCTCTGTAAAGCGCCAGGTACATCGCTGGTGCTCTATAAAAGCTTATAATAATAATAATAAAAGAAGGGACCAGGGTTGGGAGCGGGTGTGTGTGTGTGAAGAGTCTGGTTCTATGCTGAGGAAGAGGTTTGCCCAATGGGACATTCTCACCAATATTGGGACCCAATTTTCTCCACCGCACACAGCCTTAGGAGGGCTGAGGATCTGTCCATCAGAGTTCAGTCACTGCCAGTTTCCAGGAGCCATCCGCACTGCTCGCATTAAGCTGCATTTAAGTTCCACTCTGCTGCAAATAGTACAAATAGTACAAATATCAGAACCAAGGTCAGTTCCACTAGATTTATCCATCTAGATCACCTGAGTCTTTGGGTGCTTTTAGATGGACGGCAGATCCGGTTCTGCCTGTGCCTGCCTGGGTTGACCGGTTTGTGTAAAGCTGTCCACAAGAGGTGCAGGCGGAGCAGGCTATGCATGTTCCAGGGCAGCCCTGCCGGCAGCATTCTGAAACATCCTGAAGCGCCACTGATGGAGCAGGCCATCCAAACCTGGGGCACTGACCGAAAGTGGAGCTGCTGTCCATCTGATGGGTGGACCCATGCGCCAGCATCACTCCTGGCTTGCTGTTGCCTCGGATAACATCATAGAGTTACGAGCACCATCCTAGAGTGTTGGGTGATCATCTGCAACTCTATGGTGCCGGGGGGGGGGTGCGCGCCGTGCAGTCGAACTCTGGGCTAGGGAACTCACCGAATCCATCTAAAGCAGACTGAGGTGGGCTGGAAGTGGGTGGATGTGGGGGTGCACCCCCAGTGCAGCTTATTTGTATGTCCAAATTATTTTCTTTCTTTTTTTTATTAGTAAGTTTCTAACCTTTGTGGCTCCACAGATAACCTTCAAAATGTGACCAATGCAAGGAGGCCTGCCTCAGTCTTCAGGAAGCCTAAGCCAATGACTCTCTCCCATATACATGGAGATGATTTTATAGTCCTGATTTCATACCAAGGCCCACAGCAACAACTAAACATAGAGGCTGTCTCCCTCTCCTCCAAATTAGTTTGATGCCTCTGCCTTAACCCTTTGGCAAGTTTAAAACAAATAAAAGAAAATATTTTTTCACTCAGCGTATAATTGGGTTGTGGAATCTACTGCCAGAGGCTGTGGTAAGGGCCAGTACTATAGCTGAGTTTAAAAGAGGTTTGGACAAGTTTCTGGAAGATAGGTCCATTAGCAGCTATTAGCCAGACAGGATCAGGGAACATGACGGGAGCTGGGGGGAAAACAACAGGGAATGGATCCCCCATTGTGACCTGTTGGGTGCTTCTCCCAAGCCACCGTGATTGGCCACTGTCGGAGACAGGATGCTGGGCTGGATGGATCAGTGGTCTGATCCAGTATGGCACTTATGTTCTTAAGTTGGCGCTTCCATTGCTTAGAAGAGAGTTCTTTCACTCTGCAAAGAAACTACATAGTTTTGGTAAATCTGAACTCACAATCTTTGCATTAAGTGTTGCTATCAGAGAGACTTTCATAATATCACCACACTGGAAACTTATTGCAAAATGTTTTTCAGACAAGGATCACAAATACTTTATTCCACAGCCAGTAACTGCCCCAACATTTCTGAGAGTCCAGAAAGAAATGGTATTTCTGCATTATAGAAAGGCACAGAGAAGTTAAGTGATTTTTATCAAAGGACAGGCACAGACTTGAGAACAGATTTTTGGGAGTCTTAACAGTCAGCTGATGTAGGTGTGAAAGCTGTAATCCTGGTATGAACTGAGAACTGATTCATGGATTTCAGAGCTAACAGTATAAATCTTTGAAGATTGACAGATGTATCCAGAGGGTGCACTCCTCTGCCATAAAAGTCAATGGCAAAACTCTCTTTGGGTGTCTTCCTACGGACAGCTGCCCTGCCTCTGCCTTGTCTCCCCCTGGGGCAAGCAGTCCATTTAAAGGCAGCCTGCCAGATGTGCAGGCTGAGCAGAGGCACGGCAGGCTGTCCCTGGGCCCACCAGCAGTGCGCCAGAGCATCTGGGGGCACCGGCAGCAGACCGGGCAGCCCAACCCTAGGGCACCAGCCGGAGGCATCCACCTGTTTGGTGGGTGGCTGCTGCAGCCCCGCTCTTGGCCAGGGGTTGCCCTGACAATGCCACAGCTCTGTGGTGTGGGGGAGGGGATGCCAGGGGGTGGGCTGTGGCAGCTGTCACGTCCATTTAAAATGGACTCCGGCGGGGCTGTAAATGGGCAGACTTGGGGGTGCACTCACAGACTTGCTCCGGGAGTGAGCACCCTCACATTTGTGTAAAATCACCCACTGTGTTTAGTGGAGGTAGATTGTCTTGTGAGTGACTGAAAGAGAAACCAATTTATATTCTCCAAAATGGGGCCGAGGGAGCAGAATGTGTACCATATAGCCTCATGTCTCATACACAAACCTTTCCTTAAAGACTACTACCACTATTACCTATCATTTCTATAGCGCTACTAGTCATACACAGCGCTGCACAGATACATAAAGACAGCCCCTGCTCCATGGAGCTTACAATCTAATGAAGACACAAAGAAATAGCCAGCTACAAATAAGAGACTTCCTATGACTAATGGACTACAGGATGCAGGTGTTCAGTGAGGCCCTTTTCACACAGACACTCTACCACTGATAAAATGGGAGTTGCATTTTATTGTACATGTTGCAGGGCACCCATAGAACACACCTGCAGCCCTGAAACATGTATAATAAAATGTAACACCCATTTTATAAGGGGTAGAGTGTCTGTGAAAAGGGCCTAAATTTATATATTTCAGTTTAAATGGCTGAAATCCACGAGCCTATGATATGGATAGGGTCTGCGTTCACAATTTAAAAGCGATCTCGAAGAAATGGGCCTTTAGGTGGGACTTGAAAATGTCCCAGCCCACTGGCCAATGCTCCGCCTGGGGCCCACCTGCACTGCATCCCCTCCCTCACACCACAGATTAATAAAGAGTAATATGGTACATGAAAGACCTTAGTAGTCAGCAATGACACAGGGAAGAAGTGTATGAAAAATATGAAGGCATCATAGGGCTTAGGAGAAAAGAACCTTTAAAAAAAATTGATTGCACCTGATGAGTGCTTTTACAAGGTTAAATTTCCTTGCACTATTTTACATAATGATTGCTCCAAACAGCAGAAGGAGGATCGCAGAAATGACTATTCAAATGGCAAGTTGTAGAGGCCAGGGGGATGTTTTCTTCCCCTTCATCCATATGCAGAGCTGTTGACTCTTTCTAGAATGACAGGGTCATCTAAGGAATTTCTAATGTTCTGGAACTGCCCACATGGTCTGACAGGCTGATGATTTACTGCATCACAGCAGTGCTTTAGTGCAGAAAGACGCCACCGGCCTAACCTTGGCAACATCTTTTCAGTGCTGGTTCTTCCATGATGACAATGAAAATATTTCCATACAACAAATGCAGGAGTTTTCAGTATCATGCACTGTATTTAGGATGAGAAAGGACTGCCTCTGACAAGGAGCCATGAATCACAAAGCAGATTCAATGGTGAAACGATCTTCTTAAAACACTACAACAATTTACAAAAGAAACCAATTAGTGCTCTCGAAGGAATCGAGAGAGAAAAGATTTATCATCTAACAAGGAAATAGCATCGACAGACACATACTAATCCACAGCTAGCTAATGAAAGATAACACAGACTGCACCTAATTCTGCTCAGTTGCTGTCAGGCATGAGACCAGGAGCCAAGAAGAGTAATGACCAGGTGCAAGTCAGATCAGGACCAGGCATGAATCTAATCAGGATCAAGGGATTAGCCAACAACAAAGACAAAGACCAAGCACCAGTGTCCTGTCTGTTGCATGAGGGATATCCCAAGGGCACCCTATCGTGCCCTATGCATTGTGGGAAATACCACAGGGAAATAGGAAACAGAAGGTGAAAGAAATGCAGTGGCATTGCAGTTGTGGAAATGCACTGCTATAGGACAAAACAAATACAGATGAAGGATCATGTGGTGCGTTTCTAAGCAGAAAGGCTGTTCTGTGATTGAGGCTTAACTTATCTTCAGAAGCTTTTTCTCACATCAAACCTTTTGCCACCCAGCTTTTTCCCACTCTGGCACTAAACTGCCCTAAAATCAGCTTGGCCGGCCCCTAAAGGACCACCATAGCACATAGTGACATAGACTTGAAGCAGTAGCTCCCAAAATCCCTAATCCTTTCAGCCAGCCCAGAGGGGAGGTTAGGGAAAAGGGATAGGGGTGTGCACCAGGGACCCATCTTGTTTTTGTTATTAAAATGTGTCATTTTCATTTTTCTTAATAACAAAATGTCGTTTTTCATCATCGTTGTTGTCATCGGTATTGGTACTGATTTCAAATGAAGATTTTGCTTTTGGTATCGTTATTGGTATTGGTATACACACAATATCTAATTTTTATTTATACATATATACACACACAGAATCTATATATATACCCACACACAGGGGGTATTTTCAGACGTGATGAGATCACAGTGAACCACGGTCAATATCCACATGGGGCCAAAGCACCCTGAACGTCTGTTAGGCGGCCGCCAGATGTTCACCATGGTCGATTCCCACATGGGGTCAATTTCAACCACGCTTCCGGGGCTCCCCGCCGGACAAGCGCCGCAAGCGTGGTCAAAGAGATCCCTGGCGGGAACCAACAAAAAGTAACATCTGGCCGGCAACCACGGCCCGGAATCCCCGGTGGGATTCCGGGCCATGGTCAAATCGGGTGGGCACTGCACCTGCATTGGCCGCGGTGCCCGCCCATCTCCCCAGAGGGCGGGCGGTGCCGTGCGGCCGCACGTTGCGCCACACAGTCCCTTCCCCTCCCCGATTCCCCACCAGGATCAGCTGGCACGTCTGTTGGACGTGCCGGAGTGATCCCGGCAGGGAATCATTTGGTTGATTCCAGGACGGGGCGAATGCCACCCTGTCTTGTCTGAAATCACCCAGGATCTAAGCTAAACCTAACCTATGTATAATACAATATATCGTATAATCCTAATATATATAATAAAACATCTTAGTTTCTAAATATCTAATATATATCTATACAACTAATATCTATATAATATATGGAGAGGGGGTGACAGACAGGGGAAAGGAAAAGGAAAACTCAGAGGTATATCCACTATATTCTAATCTATCATCTCATTTTATATATATATATATATATATATATATATATATA
>QEPC01011998.1:94511-113386 GCA_003113815.1 Sphenodon punctatus | reverse complement strand
TATTATTATTATTATTATTATTATTATTATTATTATTATTATGTGGCCATATCAGAAGGGGTGGATGCAAAAGGGCTCTCCTGACCTGAAATGATTACACCCCTTTTCTGAGTGCTGTGATGTCACCACACTCGGCAAGGAGGGGTGTTTGCATTGGAAAGGCGTGGGACTGTCATATGATGTTAGAACACTTCGACGGGTAAAGAGGGTCCCCTGACCCCACCAAAGAAACTCTGGCAGTGCCTCCACTGGCAGTCTTTTTTATAATGTGTTGCTCTCTTCTGCTTAGAAGAATGTCATGGAGAAATATTCAGTATGCCAGGAAGCTGTTAAATTATTCATGCATTTAACTCTTAAAGTTATAAGTAGAAAAGACGATCTCCTTAACGTTACCTGCTCTCTTGAAGAAATGGGTTATTCAGGGGTGGAGGTTTTTTCACTCTCCGTGAATCTTCTTTGTCAGTGTAAAGCAGAATCTGAAAGTGGAAAACAAACAAAAAAACATTTAGTATTTAATCCCCCTCCCCCCCTCCCGCCTCACTTTCTTTATTCTACTCAGACACAAGAGCTGTCAGGTGGAGTTATCTGAATTTCTTATTTAATTAATTTATTTATTTATTAAAAAACCTGTTTGGATTCATTTTAGTGCTCACAATAGCAAGATACGTGTGGCAGAGCAGAGACTTGCTTGGGTACTGGCCCGTTTTAGTGGTCAGCTTTGGGGCTCAAGGCACACCTGGGCAGGGCGTAGCTAAGCCAGCCCGGATGTTAAAAGCCTCTGACCTGCGCAGCTGAAAGCTTGGGAAGCTTGAGAATCGAGAAGCCTGAGAGACTGGGAACAGGTGGAGGGAGCCTGGGGAGGAGGCTCTGGAGAATTACTTGGGGAAGCAGGCACAGAGAGGGAGCTTGTGTGGAGAAGCCAAGAGAGAAAGTTAGCAGGGGAGCTCTTTATGGGATATGCACCGAGGTATGAAGAGTTGTTAATTAATTTCTATTTATGGTGGTGGATTACTGCAATGTAAATAAATGGACGCGTGAGCTGATTCCCAGAGTGGTCCTGTCTGCTTGGGGAGTTCGGATCCTGAAGGGAACTACCCGGATAAGAGGGACCCTGCAGCTATAACAAGCTTCTGCTAAGCTCTACTCTACTCTATTTTCATTCTGTTATTCCCATCTGATCATCTCCTGAAACTAGGGCTGAAACGAGCAGCTAAATTGCTGTGTGTGAGAAATTTTGACATATCGGGAACTGGAATCGATATCCCGACCGCTTCCCAATACCGATGCAATTTCTTGATTCTCACAATACTGAAACATACCAGCCCGGTTTACTGACTTTCTGCTTACCATTTTGTGTTCATTTATCACATTGCTGAGGGTACCATTTTACTTCCGGGTTTGTTGTTTCCACATTTCTGAGCCAATCAATGTGTAAGCCCAACCCTTAACCTCCCCCCCCAGTGTCCTTTAACCTTCACTCCAGTGCCTCCAATCAGAATTGCTGTTCTACGTTGTTCCCTTTGCTTTGACAAATCTGCAACTGGATTGCAGATTGGTAAAGGAATCTGTGTACCAGCCAATGAGTGGCATGGAAGTACAAAGGAAAATGGACTGCAAGAAATGCAATACTGCATTGGTCTTACCTCTCAGAATTTGAAATGATGGCAAAGTAGTAAAGCAGTAAATGGGAGCTCAGTAAGCGGAAAGTTGGTAAACCAAGAAGCCAAATGTCAGTTGAGATATTACTGAATACCAAGAGGTTTTTAATTCGACTGAGACAATATTGGGAACTGGGATTTCAACGAGATTCTCTGTCTTGGTGAAATCTAATTTCAACCCTACCTGAAACAGATAATGAGGCCAAAATGTGCCATAGCATGATAAAATGCATATTCTGGCATGGAGAATTTCTGCACAATACATGCTAAACTCAGAGGTAAAATTAAGGACCGAAGACAAGCAGGCAATTAGGACTGAATTTGCTAGTAATATGAATCTGGAAGTCTTTCAGTCGGTTTAATGTCAGAGGACAAATACATGCACTATGTAATCAGCAGGGTTCCTAGTTTTCTGTTTAGCGCAGAAAAACAGAGGAAAATGCAGAATTTCTGTTTCATCAGGGAAGAATGCAGAATTCCTGTTTTCCCAGAGAAAGACAAAGACACGGAATTCTGGGTTTGTGGAGAGGGAAATTTCCGTCTGCAAAAATTCACGGGCAGCAGCGGTGGCAGTGGAAATTTAAAGGAGATGTAGCTCTGTGGAGGTTCTGGTGTGTGCCTGAGTCCAAGAGAAGAGATTTGGTGTGAGAACATAGCCACATCTGGCTTTTGGAGAAGCGGTTGGGGTCTGTACTGGGGCTGTCGGGGAGGAGGCAGTTGCAGTGGCACCCCCACACACACCTGCAGAGGGAGAGACTTGGGCTCCATGCCAGGACTGGCTCATGTGGGATATTGTTTTAATTTGTTATTTGAGTGTCAGTGGCAACCAATGCATCCAATTGATCCAATTGTCACCAAAATATGAATAATTTGCAAAAAACACTTTCTAATTTTAACAGCCAAAAATGCAGATCTTGGTGTTTTTAATCAGAGAATGTAGGGGTTTTTTCCAGAGAATTTCCAATTTTTCGGCATAGAACACTAGGAACAAATTCCACTTTAATGGAAGAGGCCCCATAATGACAAGGAGAATTATGTTGAGTTCCCCAAAGTGAAAAATGAATGCATTGATGTAAGTTTCTGATTGGAAGAGGGGGTTATGGGTACTTTCAAACATCAACATTTGCCATTGTTACTATGTATATTTACCAGTCTCTGTTTGGGTGAACACGTTTGCCACATGGTTATCACCCCCCATGGGGTTTCCATGTAGTAATGATTACTGTGATGTTTGAATACAAATGAATGGTAATCCCTGAGGCAATCTGCAGTGGAAGCACTGTGGAATATATCTTGATTATTTCATGATAGTGACGTAGTTTTACCATGTGGTAAATAGCTCTGCCATGGATCAAGAAGTGCCATACTGGGTCAGGCCGATGGTCCATCGAGCCCAATATAACATAGGTGTTTCAGAGTCTGCACTGGCTGTCAATAGCATTCCAGGCACAGTTGACCTATAAAGCCCTAAATGGCCTGGACCGTACACTTCTAAAGGTCTGCCTTCCTCCTTATGTCCCTCCATGGCCTCCAAGATCAGCCAAGAGGGTCCCCTTCCAACTTCCATCATTGGCGCCAGTCCATACGGTACACACAGAGGCATTCTTGGTGGCTGTTCCACAACTTTGGAACTCCATTCCCTGGAGGTTCGCCTAAACACTAGTTTGAGCATCTTCCGGAGGCAGTATAAGACCTGTTTATTTGGCCAGGCATTTAACAAGCAGGGGTAGATCCAAGTGAGGGAGGTGTATTCGTTTTTTATGGGTTTTACTGTGTTTAAATAAAACCTGTTGTAAAACTATACCTATTGTGTATTTCATATCTATACAATGAGGGCTGCCCCAAGCCTTGGGGGATAGGGCAGGATATTATTATTATAATTATAAACATTTATATAGCTCCAGCCATGCGCCTGGTGCTGTACAGAACATAGAAGTAGACGCGGTAAAAGTCTAAATAGATGAAACAAACATCCTGTCCCCAACAGTGGCCACCTTTGGCCACTTCCCAGAAGTACACAAGTCACAATGACCCATGCCCTGCTCTCCCGTTCCAACTCTCGACAGGCAGAGGTTGCATCCCGCAAGCTACATGACTAATAGTAATTTATGGCCAAACTGCCAAGAATGTATCTAATCTTCATTTGAACTCAGCCATGCTCTGGCCTTCACAATATGCCATGTTACCAACCAAAAACATGTCAACGTAGAATCATGCAACTGGTGAGATGGAAGGAACTCAAGGGTTCTCTGGTCCAACCTCCTGGCCTGAGGCAGGGCACCCTTTATTTAGCGCACCCCTGTACAAGGCCTGTCCATGCCTTTTCTTGAAAACCTCCAGGGAAGATTCCACGATCTCTCTAGGCAGTTTGTTCCATGGCTGAACTAACAGTTAGTGGCTGTACTTTCAGACATCAAACTTTCTTTCACATGTTATCGGGAAGGCAGAGAAACTTTTGTGAATGCACTTGCGGCTCTATTCTCATGGGAATTAGCACACGTGGGAATGCGCTATTCTGCTTTTATCCTGCGAGAACATCCATAATTGTAAAAGCTACATTGGGGGACCCGGTCATGCACAAGTGTTCTCGCAGGATAAAAGCAGAATAGTGTATTCCCACATGTGCTAATTCCCACGAGAACAGAGTCACTTCTCTCTAAGCATATTGAAATGAAGTCTAACAAAGGGGTTGTTAGCCTGCTCCAAGGAAACTGCATGATTAGGTGCATCATCCCCCCCTGGAAGGGACTTCTGCCCTGCCTTTCCAATGAGTAGCAGCAGATTGCATCAGTGCTGCAAATAACTTTCAAACACAGCACAGCAGGGAGAGCAAAAAGGCTCTAATGGCATATTAGTGGTTGTGGTGGGTCAATTGGTGCAGCAGCAGCTCAAGTGGCCTGAAAACTGCAGGATGTAGGTCCATTAGCAGTTATTAGCCAGGTAGGTTTGGGAAATGTAACCTCTTACTGTTAGGAGCTGGGAGTGAACAACAGGGAACGGATCACCTCCCATTGTGACCTGCTGGGTACTTCTTCCAAGCTACCGAGATTGGCCACTGTCAGAGACAGGTGCTGGGCTCCATCAACCATTGGTCTGACCCAGTATGACACGTCTTATGTTCTTAAGTTCTCCAAACTAAGAATCCAGTCAGACATTTCTGAAAATCTTGGAACAGACTTGGTAAAACATTAGAGAAGGAATCCCCAAACCTTTGCCTGTGAATCCCCATTTTGAGACTTAGTAAATATACAATCTCATGACTCCAGAGAGCAATGAAGATGTGCAAAGTATGGAAAATACCAATTGGATTCATGGGGCTTATCTTTCATTGTAGTTCTTTCTGGTATGGCTACTGCACATGACAACAACACACATCAACAAATGGGGTACACTGCAAAAATAGTTTCATAGCAAAAGGGTCTGTAGCAAGAGTCCATCCCAGAGTCACCACAGGATTGGAGCCCTATCCTGGCATTCCTCCAAATTTGGCTTCCATGACTGACTTTTTTTGTCCTTAGAGAGGCGTGGTCAAGCTCTCACATGTTAGTCCATGGGCCTCTGCCCAAGTGAGTCCATAGTGTAACAGACTCCCTTCCGGAGGGGATGGTTTCTCAGGTCAGGCAGCTGACTGTCATGGCGTCTCCATCTGTGGGGTCCCTGGGTCAGTCCTGCTGCTCCTGGGATTCTTATATTCACTGGGTCTCCATTCAGCTCCCTAGCTCAGTCCTGGCAACTCCCTAGCAGCACACCCTAGTTGACATTATTATTATTTTATTATTATTAACAATCATTTATATAGTGCCAGCAGTGTACCTGGCACTTTACAAAGTAATAAAATGAGTTGCCAGCTCTGTCACCCCCCTGCAACTCCATATGTGAGGAGATTTGGTGCAACCTATCATGGGTGTGGAGGGTCTCCATTTGGTGTTGGATTTGGCCGGAGACAGAGTGGGCACCCACCTGTACAGCAGTTTTCCTGCCCACACTGACCCAGGTGGTGTCAGAGGTGGTCTTGCAGTCCCCTAGCTCTGGGGGACTTCAACATCCATGCCGATGCCAGTCTTGGAGGGGCAGAGCAACCATGGGCCTATCTCAGAGATTAGTGGGCCCCACACATGTTGAGGGACATACCCTGGACATGATATTTTGCACTGGCCTTAAGGCAGGGGATCCGTTAGCAGGGAGGTGTCAGTGTCCATGTCATAGACAGATCATTATCTCCTCCAGGCTGGTATCCTGGTGCATGTTGGCCCCGGGAGGGTGCAGAACCAGTTAGGTTGGTTCGCCCCCGAAGACTTATGGAACCAGAAAGGTTCCAGATAGCTCCAGAGGATGTTTCATCTGACCTCAGTGACCACTCATTCAATGACCTCATGTCCATGTGGAATTCTGTGTTGTTGGAGGCCATCAACCGTGTGGCTCCCAGGCGTCTGCTCCTGAATCGCCGACAACGTAGCTCCCCATGGTATACAGAGGAGCTGTGGTGGATGAAGCGGGAAGGGTGGCGGTTAGAGCGACGGCGGCGTCACTTGCGTGCTGAAGTTGACCGACTGCGGCATAGCGTCTGGTTACATACCTATGCCATTACGGTGCATAGAGCAAAGAAAGTTTTCTTTGCTGTCCTCATTGTGTCCGCTAAGTCCTGTCCGGCTGAGCTGTTCTGAGTGGTGAGGGGACTGGTCAGTCCGGCCTCCCTCTGCCTGGGCTTTTTAGGTTGTTTTATTTGTCGTTTTATTACTGTGTATTTTAATATGTGCTCAATGTTTTTTAAATGTTGTTAGCCACCCCAAGATGCCTGAGGCAGGAGGGGGCAGTGGCATATAAGTTTTAATATAAATAAATAAATAAATAAATAAATATGCTCATAGCCCTGGATTCCATAGCTGTCTCACACCCAGTTGGGTCCCTTTAGTTTACCTCATATCCAGCTAGGTTCCTGGGTCCTGGCTCCCTAGCCACCACACACCCTGCTAGGACCACAATGAAGGCCAGTCCCTTACACAACAGGGGCCTCCGTCCAGCTCTTGGATGCTAGGACCTCTGCCCCAAGAGCTGGCTGTTTTCCTGGGCTCTCTGCCTCTTTGCAGCCTGCCCCAGGTCAAAAGTTTCTCTGATCTATTTCCTACCACTCCTAAAGCAGGACCAGCCCCTTCCAAAAGGGCCTCCAGCTTTTATAGCCCAAGTCTTCCTACCCAGAGAGTTGGATCTCCTTCCAGGGCTCCTTGCCTCCCTGTGGCCTGCCCCAGGTCTCTACTCCAAGGTCCTCCTTACTACTACTACTAATAATAATAATAATAATTTCTATAGCGCTACAAGGCATACACAATGTTTTACATTCACAGATTTTCAGAGACAGATCCATGCCCAGTAGGCTTACAATACAAGATGAAAAGGTATGAGAAGAACACACAGGGAAAAACACACACATTCGCATTTTACAGATGGGGAACTGAAGTTTAGAGGTAGTGACTTGCCCAAGGACACTGTGGCAGAGTGCTGCCACAAACTGCCTTTGGCTAAGGCAGTTATAAAGAGAAAAGGGACAATGGTCCTTTAAGAAGCCAGTAGGAGCCATAAAATAGGCGTATATAAAGAAGGCCTACGACACACCCAAGGGCAGTTGGCTGGAGACAGCAAGGGAAACAGAGCTTTCCAGGCTGTCAGGACTAGGAAGCCCAACACAGGCCCAGCAGAAGGACCTTACTGGAATAACTCAAGACCCAGGCTGCTTGAAGGAGAGTAGGCCTCGTCTCAAAGGAAAGACTGAACTGGTACACTAAGGTGTGTTCTTTCTATGTTAGTCTTTATGTTGATTGTTATAACTTTTGTTAAGAGGGACCTACCCTTGGTGGGAGAAGTCCTCACTTGGTGGGTCTACGCCTGGCTGAAGGGAAAGTGTGGCGAGGTCTGGTTTAAATTTAGGCCACTAGATCCCAGGCGGGCCGGGTGTCGGGAGACACCCTCCAATCCTGTGTGTGGCCAAGCTAATTCCCCAGTATGAAGACTGAGGGGCCCTGCCACAGACACCCAGTGGGTTTATTGGCTAGGGTGAGATTTGAACGCTGGTGTCCCAAAAGGGTCTTCTGCGCCTTTATGAACCTCCTAGTCCTTTTCCATGCAGGGTAACTGTTTCCCACTTTCCACCAACCTCCCCAGCAGTGTGGCTCCAGTTGGCTTCAAAAGCTCTTCACTGTGCTTATTCTAGGCTCTTCTTGACTATCTGGGCTTCTGTGGCCTGGTCACATGATATTTTTTTAACAGAGCCATAGTTTAACCCTTTCACTGTTGACTCTGGTAACTCAGTAGCGGAGTGCTGATTCACTGTCGACCTGATCCTGCAACACCTCATCCACCACACTTCACTACAGGGTCATAAAATTTTTGACTATTCCAGTTTTTCTGTAACATGATTTCCTATAGCATGATTAATAGGGAATCCTCCAGCCCACAGTGACAATTAATTTATACATTGGACTCAAGAGTCCAGCAACACCAAGATTTGGACACAATTGTCATCTTAACTCTTTCTGGATAGTTGTTTTATATTGACTGTGCCTGCTGCCACAAATTAAACACTTAGGACTCTCTTCCTAAAGAGATTGGATCACACTTTCAGTGAAGAGATTCTCCAGGGAGGTCACAGGGCTATACAAGGTTGAGAATTGTAGAGAAAAAGAAAAAAATTAAATTAAATGGCTACGTCATCTTGTTGCCGAAGGAGGTAGCAATTCAAAAAGATGCAAAGTCATCAGGAAGAGTGGTGTGTGCTCTTAAGGTTACTAAAGAGCATTTTAGGAGCAGAACATTTTTTTGAACCTGAGTTTCCTGGGACCAACTGTGTCTTGCAACCTAGCTAAGAGTTTCTGCTCTTCTCAATTATTTATTAAACAGAAATACCGAGCACGACCTGAATAGCTTTTCATTCAGGCTGTGTCCCATCATGTGTGCCCTGCGTTCACCTCTCTACAGGGAATAAATGTAACAAAAACAGCCCAAAAGGAAAAAAATATTGTGCATAAGGGCAGAACATGTTCCATGTTGGGGAAGGACACCCCACCCACTGGACATCTGTTGTCCAAACCTGTATAGCCAGCCAGCCTGACCAACCCCAGAAGCAGTCTCTCTCTCTCTCCCTCCCTCTCCCCCTATTGTTGGATCTCTGTCTCCCTTCCCCTTGCCACACTGCAAGGTATTTCCTGTTCCTTGAGTAAGGACCTCCTGCCCCACCCATCTGGGTCCCATCCCTCACTTGCTGCTACTGCCATAACTAGGGTTGCCAGCCATCCAAGACTTCAAGCAGAGGGGGGCAGGGTGACCCCCTTTTCTTGTGGGAAAAGTGTTCTCTCTCACCTCCAGACCATTCAATTCCACTCCTGCCTATGGCCTGGCTTTCTAATTCTACTGAGGAATTAGCTTCTACAGCAGATAGCCCTGCCTCAAGGCTTTCCCANTACATGCTAAACTCAGAGGTAAAATTAAGGACCGAAGACAAGCAGGCAATTAGGACTGAATTTGCTAGTAATATGAATCTGGAAGTCTTTCAGTCTGTTTAATGTCAGAGGACAAATACATGCACTATGTAATCAGCAGGGTTCCTAGTTTTCTGTTTAGCGCAGAAAAACAGAGAAAAATGCAGAATTTCTGTTTCATCAGGGAAGAATGCAGAATTCCTGTTTTCCCAGAGAAAGACAAAGACACGGAATTCTGGGTTTGTGAGGAGGGAAATTTCTGTCTGCAAAAATTCACTGGCAGCAGCAGTGGCAGTGGAAATTTAAAGGAGATGTAGCTCTGTGGAGGTTCTGGTGTGTGCCTGAGTCCAAGAGAAGAGATTTGGTGTGAGAACATAGCCGCATCTGGCTTTTGGAGAAGCGGTTGGGGTCTGTACTGGGGCTGTCGGGGAGGAGGCAGTTGCAGTGGCACCCCACACACACCTGCAGAGGGAGAGACTTGGGCTCCATGCCAGGACTGGCTCATGTGGGATATTGTTTTAATTTGTTATTTGAGTGTCAGTGGCAACCAATGCATCCAATTGTCACCAAAATATGAATAATTTGCAAAAAACACTTTCTAATTTTAACAGCCAAAAATGCAGATCTTGGTGTTTTTAATCAGAGAATGTAGGAATTTTTTCCAGAGAATTTCCAATTTTTCGGCATAGAACACTAGGAACAAATTCCACTTTAATGGAAGAGGCCCCATAATGACAAGGAGAATTATGTTGAGTTCCCCAAAGTGAAAAATGAAAATGAATGCATTGATGTAAGTTTCTGATTGGAAGAAGGGGTTATGGGTACTTTCAAACATCAACATTTGCCATTGTTACTATGTATATTTACCAGTCTCTGTTTGGGTGAACACGTTTGCCACATGTTTATCACCCCCCATGGGGTTTCCATGTAGTAATGATTACTGTGATGTTTGAATACAAATGAATGGTAATCCCTGAGGCAATCTGCGGTGGAAGCACTGTGGAATATATCTTGATTATTTCATGATAGTGACGTAGTTTTACCATGTGGTAAATAGCTCTGCCATGGATCAAGAAGAGCCATACTGGGTCAGGCCGATGGTCCATCAAGCCCAATATAACATAGGTGTTTCAGAGTCTGCACTGGCTGACAATAGCATTCCAGGCACAGTTGACCTATAAAGCCCTAAATGGCCTGGACCGTACACTTCTAAAGGTCTGCCTTCCTCCTTATGTCCCTCCATGGCCTCCAAGATCAGCCAAGAGGGTCCCCTTCCAACTTCCATCATTGGCGCCAGTCCATACGGTACACACAGAGGCATTCTTGGTGACTGTTCCACAACTTTGGAACTCCATTCCCTGGAGGTTCGCCTAAACACTAGTTTGAGCATCTTCAGGAGGCAGTATAAGACCTGTTTATTTGGCCAGGCATTTAACAAGCAGGGGTAGATCCAAGTGAGGGAGGTGAATTCGTTTTTTATGGGTTTTACTGTGTTTAAATAAAACCTGTTGTAAAACTATACCTATTGTGTATTTCATATCTATACAATGAGGGCTGCCCCAAGCCTTGGGGGATAGGGCAGGATATTATTATTATAATTATAAACATTTATATAGCACCAGCCATGCGCCTGGTGCTGTACAGAACATAGAAGTAGACGCGGTAAAAGTCTAAATAGATGAAACAAACATCCTGTCCCCAACAGTGGCCACCTTTGGCCACTTCCCAGAAGTACACAAGTCACAATGACCCATGCCCTGCTCTCCCGTTCCAACTCTCGACAGGCAGAGGTTGCATCCCGCAAGCTACATGACTAACAGTAATTTATGGCCAAACTGCCAAGAATGTATCTAATCTTCATTTGAACTCAGCCATGCTCTGGCCTTCACAATATGCCATGTTACCAACCAAAAACATGTCAACGTAGAATCATGCAACTGGTGAGATGGAAGGAACTCAAGGGTTCTCTGGTCCAACCTCCTGGCCTGAGGCAGGGCACCCTTTATTTAGCGCACCCCTGTACAAGGCCTGTCCATGCCTTTTCTTGAAAACCTCCAGGGAAGATTCCACGATCTCTCTAGGCAGTTTGTTCCATGGCTGAACTAACAGTTAGTGGCTGTACTTTCAGACATCAAACTTTCTTTCACATGTTATCGGGAAGGCAGAGAAACTTTTGTGAATGCACTTGCGGCTCTATTCTCATGGGAATTAGCACACGTGGGAATGCGCTATTCTGCTTTTATCCTGCGAGAACATCCATAATTGTAAAAGCTACATTGGGGGACCCGGTCATGCACAAGTGTTCTCGCAGGATAAAAGCAGAATAGTGTATTCCCACATGTGCTAATTCCCACGAGAACAGAGTCACTTCTCTCTAAGCATATTGAAATGAAGTCTAACAAAGGGTTTGTTAGCCTGCTCCAAGGAAACTGCATGATTAGGTGCATCATCCCCCCTGGAAGGGACTTCTGCCCTGCCTTTCCAATGGGTAGCAGCAGATTGCATCAGTGCTGCAAATAACTTTCAAACACAGCACAGCAGGGAGAGCAAAAAGGCTCTAATGGCATATTAGTGGTTGTGGTGGGTCAATTGGTGCAGCAGCAGCTCAAGTGGCCTGAAAACTGCAGGATGTAGGTCCATTAGCAGTTATTAGCCAGGTAGGTTTGGGAAATGTAACCTCTTACTGTTAGGAGCTGGGAGTGAACAACAGGGAACGGATCACCTCCCATTGTGACCTGCTGGGTACTTCTTTCAAGCTACCGAGATTGGCCACTGTCAGAGACAGGTGCTGGGCTCCATCAACCATTGGTCTGACCCAGTATGACACTTCTTATGTTCTTAAGTTCTCCAAACTAAGAATCCAGTCAGACATTTCTGAAAATCTTGGAACAGACTTGGTAAAACATTAGAGAAGGAATCCCCAAACCTTTGCCTGTGAATCCCCATTTTGAGACTTAGTAAATATACAATCTCATGACTCCAGAGAGCAATGAAGATGTGCAAAGTATGGAAAATACCAATTGGATTCATGGGGCTTATCTTTCATTGTAGTTCTTTCTGGTATGGCTACTGCACATGACAACAACACACATCAACAAATGGGGTACACTGCAAAAATAGTTTCATAGCAAAAGGGTCTGTAGCAAGAGTCCATCCCAGATTCACCACAGGATTGGAGCCCTATCCTGGCATTCCTCCAAATTTGGCTTCCATGACTGACTTTTTTTGTCCTTAGAGAGGCGTGGTCAAGCTCTCACATGTTAGTCCATGGGCCTCTGCCCAAGTGAGTCCATAGTGTAACAGACTCCCTTCCGGAGGGGATGGTTTCTCAGGTCAGGCAGCTGACTGTCATGGCGTCTCCATCTGTGGGGTCCCTGGGTCAGTCCTGCTGCTCCTGGGATTCTTATATTCACTGGGTCTCCATTCAGCTCCCTAGCTCATTCCTGGCAACTCCCTAGCAGCACACCCTAGTTGACATTATTATTATTTTATTATTATTAACAAACATTTATATAGTGCCAGCAGTGTACCTGGCACTTTACAAAGAAATAAAATGAGTTGCCAGCTCTGTCACCCCCCTGCAACTCCATATGTGAGGAGATTTGGTGCAACCTATCATGGGTGTGGAGGGTCTCCATTTGGTGTTGGATTTGGCCGGAGACAGAGTGGGCACCCACCTGTACAGCAGTTTTCCTGCCCACACTGACCCAGCTGGTGTCAGAGGTGGTCTTGCAGTCCCCTAGCTCTGGGGGACTTCAACATCCATGCCGATGCCAGTCTTGGAGGGGCAGAGCAACCATGGGCCTATCTCAGAGATTAGTGGGCCCCACACATGTTGAGGGACATACCCTGGACATGATATTTTGCACTGGCCTTAAGGCAGGGGATCCGTTAGCAGGGAGGTGTCAGTGTCCATGTCATAGACAGATCATTATCTCCTCCAGGCTGGTATCCTGGTGCATGTTGGCCCCGGGAGGGTGCAGAACCAGTTAGGTTGGTTCGCCCCCGAAGACTTATGGAACCAGAAAGGTTCCAGATAGCTCCAGAGGATGTTTCATCTGACCTCAGTGACCACTCATTCAATGACCTCATGTCCATGTGGAATTCTGTGTTGTTGGAGGCCATCAACCGTGTGGCTCCCAGGCGTCTGCTCCTGAATCGCCGACAACGTAGCTCCCCATGGTATACAGAGGAGCTGTGGTGGATGAAGCGGGAAGGGTGGCGGTTAGAGCGACGGCGGCGTCACTTGCGTGCTGAAGTTGACCGACTGCGGCATAGCGTCTGGTTACATACCTATGCCATTACGGTGCATAGAGCAAAGAAAGTTTTCTTTGCTGTCCTCATTGTGTCCGCTAAGTCCTGTCCGGCTGAGCTGTTCTGAGTGGTGAGGGGACTGGTCAGTCCGGCCTCCCTCTGCCTGGGCTTTTTAGGTTGTTTTATTTGTCGTTTTATTACTGTGTATTTTAATATGTGCTCAATGTTTTTTAAATGTTGTTAGCCACCCCAAGATGCCTGAGGCAGGAGGGGGCAGTGGCATATAAGTTTTAATATAAATAAATAAATAAATAAATAAATATGCTCATAGCCCTGGATTCCATAGCTGTCTCACACCCAGTTGGGTCCCTTTAGTTTACCTCATATCCAGCTAGGTTCCTGGCTCCCTAGCCACCACACACCCTGTTAGGACCACAATGAAGGCCAGTCCCTTACACAACAGGGGCCTCCGTCCAGCTCTTGGATGCTAGGACCTCTGCCCCAAGAGCTGGCTGTTTTCCTGGGCTCTCTGCCTCTTTGCAGCCTGCCCCAGGTCAAAAGTTTCTCTGATCTATTTCCTACCACTCCTAAAGCAGGACCAGCCCCTTCCAAAAGGGCCTCCAGCTTTTATAGCCCAAGTCTTCCTACCCAGAGAGTTGGATCTCCTTCCAGGGCTCCTTGCCTCCCTGTGGCCTGCCCCAGGTCTCTACTCCAAGGTCCTCCTTACTACTACTACTAATAATAATAATAATAATTTCTATAGCGCTACAAGGCATACACAATGTTTTACATTCACAGATTTTCAGAGACAGATCCATGCCCAGTAGGCTTACAATACAAGATGAAAAGGTATGAGAAGAACACACAGGGAAAAACACACACATTCACATTTTACAGATGGGGAACTGAAGTTTAGAGGTAGTGACTTGCCCAAGGACACTGTGGCAGAGTGCTGCCACAAACTGCCTTTGGCTAAGGCAGTTATAAAGAGAAAAGGGACAATGGTCCTTTAAGAAGCCAGTAGGAGCCATAAAATAGGCGTATATAAAGAAGGCCTACGACACACCCAAGGGCAGTTGGCTGGAGACAGCAAGGGAAACAGAGCTTTCCAGGCTGTCAGGACTAGGAAGCCCAACACAGGCCCAGCAGAAGGACCTTACTGGAATAACTCAAGACCCAGGCTGCTTGAAGGAGAGTAGGCCTCGTCTCAAAGGAAAGACTGAACTGGTACACTAAGGTGTGTTCTTTCTATGTTAGTCTTTATGTTGATTGTTATAACTTTTGTTAAGAGGGACCTACCCTTGGTGGGAGAAGTCCTCACTTGGTGGGTCTACGCCTGGCTGAAGGGAAAGTGTGGCGAGGTCTGGTTTAAATTTAGGCCACTAGATCCCAGGCGGGCCGGGTGTCGGGAGACACCCTCCAATCCTGTGTGTGGCCAAGCTAATTCCCCAGTATGAAGACTGAGGGGCCCTGCCACAGACACCCAGTGGGTTTATTGGCTAGGGTGAGATTTGAACGCTGGTGTCCCAAAAGGGTCTTCTGCGCCTTTATGAACCTCCTAGTCCTTTTCCATGCAGGGTAACTGTTTCCCACTTTCCACCAACCTCCCCAGCAGTGTGGCTCCAGTTGGCTTCAAAAGCTCTTCACTGTGCTGATTCTAGGCTCTTCTTGACTATCTGGGCTTCTGTGACCTGGTCACATGATATTTTTTTAACAGAGCCATAATTTAACCCTTTCACTGTTGACTCTGGTAACTCAGTAGCGGAGTGCTGATTCACTGTCAACCTGATCCTGCAACACCTCATCCACCACACTTCACTACAGGGTCATAAAATTTTTGACTATTCCAGTTTTTCTGTAACATGATTTCCTATAGCATGATTAATAGGGAATCCTCCAGCCCACAGTGACAATTAATTTATACATTGGACTCAAGAGTCCAGCAACACCAAGATTTGGACACAATTGTCATCTTAACTCTTTCTGGATAGTTGTTTTATATTGACTGTGCCTGCTGCCACAAATTAAACACTTAGGACTCTCTTCCTAAAGAGATTGGATCACACTTTCAGTGAAGAGATTCTCCAGGGAGGTCACAGGGCTATACAAGGTTGAGAATTGTAGAGAAAAAGAAAAAAATTAAATTAAATGGCTACGTCATCTTGTTGCCGAAGGAGGTAGCAATTCAAAAAGATGCAAAGTCATCCGGAAGAGTGGTGTGTGCTCTTAAGGTTACTAAAGAGCATTTTAGGAGCAGAACATTTTTTTGAACCTGAGTTTCCTGGGACCAACTGTGTCTTGCAACCTAGCTAAGAGTTTCTGCTCTTCTCAATTATTTATTAAACAGAAATACCGAGCACGACCTGAATAGCTTTTCATTCAGGCTGTGTCCCATCATGTGTGCCCTGCGTTCACCTCTCTACAGGGAATAAATGTAACAAAAACAGCCCAAAAGGAAAAAATATTGTGCATAAGGGCAGAACATGTTCCATGTTGGGGAAGGACACCCCACCCACTGGACATCTGTTGTCCAAACCTGTATAGCCAGCCAGCCTGACCAACCCCAGAAGCAGTCTCTCTCTCTCTCCCTCCCTCTCCCCCTATTGTTGGATCTCTGTCTCCCTTCCCCTTGTCACACTGCAAGGTATTTCCTGTTCCTTGAGTAAGGACCTCCTGCCCCACCCATCTGGGTCCCATCCCTCACTTGCTGCTACTGCCATAACTAGGGTTGCCAGCCATCCAAGACTTCAAGCAGAGGGGGGCAGGGTGACCCCCTTTTCTTGTGGGAAAAGTGTTCTCTCTCACCTCCAGACCATTCAATTCCACTCCTGCCTATGGCCTGGCTTTCTAATTCTACTGAGGAATTAGCTTCTACAGCAGATAGCCCTGCCTCAAGGCTTTCCCGCTCAGCACCATGGACAGCTCTCCACGTGCCCCTACCTGGTCTGAGGTTTTGCTCCACTCAGGGCGCTTTTAAACGATCCCGCTCACAAGCGGGATCGTTCAGTGCCAGCATCGGGCACCCACCTTCCTCTCTAGTCTCTACACCGTGTCTGATGTTCAGAAGAGCATCAGACACAGCGTAGAGTGTACGTGCGCATGCGCACCCTTCTGCGCATGCGCCCCCTTCTGCGCATGCGCACCCTTCTGCGCATGCGCACTCGGACAAAGAACCCGGAAGTGCGGCGTGAAGCCGGCACAGCGGCGATCCGCCTTGACAGGGGGCAGGATCGCTGGGCCGGCTTCACGCGGCAGAGATCCGGCGTTACAGCACGCCGGGGATTTAGATGAGCAGTAAGAATGGCGGCTGATAAAGGGCTCAGCCGCCATTTCCGCCTCGTCTAAAAACACCCTCAGTCAGCCACAGACAGATTTCCTTCCTCAAGCTTGCCCTACTTATAGCACCAAAGGGGGTGGGGCCAAGAGTGAGGCGCAGATAATTCTCAAAGGGACCACGCCTACCCCATTATTTGTTTATTTAAATGTATACTCCACCCTTTCCCTAAGGTCATCCCTTTAGAAATCCCCCTCCCTGCCCCTAAAAGCATTTGGTAGGTAGTGGTGATTGGGGCGAGGCTTGGTTTTGTTAAGGGATTTTAGTGTATTTTGTGGTTTTAATATTATAAGCCTCCCTGAGCCTTAGGGAAAGGGCAGGGAATAAATAAATAAATAAAATTTATTGTTAGGTGGAAAAACACCCAACTCCTATCCCCATCTGCTAGATGCTTTACCAAAAAGAAAAGTCTTACACTGCCTCCAGAATATGCTCAGGCATGGGCACTGATGGACCTCTGGGGGAACAGAGTTCCACAACACTGGGACAGCAACTGAGAATGCCTCTCTGCGGGCCCTTGTCAAAATGCATAAGCTTGGCTGGTGGTACCAGCAAGAGAGCTTCTAATGTAGCAATCTCCCCTTTGGAGCACTGTGATGTCACAATGTTCCTGAGGAGGTGGAACTACATTAGAAACCGGGCCAGAGAGCATCTTTACCCTGCCCCTTTGACATCCCTCCTCTCCCCCCACTGAATCCATGACTCTGGGTTATTCACGCTGCACTGGATAACCCAATGAATCAGGGCTTCACCTAGAGAGGATGGTTAAAATCTTGTGCAGTGATAACCTTAGCGCCTACTGCCTCCAGCTAGGAGTTCACACAGGACCACCTGCGAAGCAGAGCTAGTGGGTTTGTAATTGTGGCTAGGGGTGTGCATGTCATCTTAATTATATCAATAACGAATTTTTTTTTGTCATTTTCGTTATCGTTATTGCAAATGACAAAAAATAACTAAATCAATACGATAACAGAAGTCGTTACTGATTTTGTTATTGTCTAGCAGCCTGGCAGGGTTTTTTTTGGGAGGAAAATGTGGTGCGGGGATGAGGGAGCAGACATCTCGAAGCCAGAAACAGTGTTGAACTCTTGAACTGGGCCTGTGATGGGAGAAGAAGGACCTGATGAATGTAATCGTTGGTTAATGAGTAGCGCAAGCAGGTCCCAGGCAGTTGAAAGGCACCCTGTGATTGCTCAATGCCTCCTGCCTCCCAGAACCAATCAGGGGAGCTCTGGGGGAAGCCACTGGAACCCTTTATACTGCAGGGCTGGACTGTTTGACTCTGGTTCTGTGTTAGCTATTGCTCTGTCAGGGTGCATTTGCAGAATCTGCTAGTGCTTACACTAAAAATCCTCCCATATATATCCCTACCACCTTACCTTTCCAATCCTTATTCCTTCCCCTTACATTTTACTTTTTTCTTTCCCCTGCCTGTTTCGCACCTGTACACACATATAGAGATAGATAGAGATAGATAGCATCGTTTAGATATATATATAAACTAGAAATAGATTGGAGATAGTGGATATACCTCTGTTTTCCTTTTCCCTTCCCGTGTGCGTGTGCGTATAGGAATATTTTGCATTATACATAGGTTAGGGTTAGCCCAGATTCTGTATGTATATATATATATATATATATATATATAAACAAATAAAACTAGAGTATGTATACCAATAATGATACCAAAAACAAAATCTTCATTTGAAATCGGTACTGATAACGATAAGAAAAAATGACATTTTGTTATTAACAAAAATGAGACCACCACATTTTAATAAGGAAAACGATCATGAAAAACGAAAACCATGGGGCCCTGGTGCACACCCCTAGTTGTGGCAGCCCTAAATCAGGGGAGGGGAGGTTATGCATCATTGTTCTGAGAAGCAGCAGATCAAAGCATCGGCCTGCCTGCCTGCTAGAGCCCAATTCTCCACTTTCTTGCCAAAATATAAATTAGGAGGATGTTAGCAGAGAGACACTGGTGTAGACAAAATCAGAATTAGTGTTTTTAGAGTTATATGTCCTGCTTCTAGTCTTTGAGATACATCCGATGCATACTCCAAGAGTGGTTTAGCTGAACGGGCTTTGCAGACATTGAACTTAATAGGCTAAGAAAGGGAAGCGTTATTTACTCGCCCCTTCCCCACTCGCCCGTAT
>QEPC01011998.1:41949-53146 GCA_003113815.1 Sphenodon punctatus | reverse complement strand
TAGGAGACACAGTGGCATGCTTGAAGGCAGAGGGGAAGGAGCCAGTAGAGAGGGAGAGGTTGATGATGTGGAGGAGGGAAGGGGCTACGGTGGAAGCAATGGAGGTCAGGAGACAGGAGGGGATAGGGGCAAGTGGAAGGGTTGGAGGAGAGCAGGGATGAGATTTTCTCAAGGGAGGCGGGAGGGAAGGAGGACAGGAGAGAAGGAGGGGGGGAGGGAGTAGGAAGAGGAGAGGAGTGGAAAGCAATGTCGAGATGGATCTTGTCTATCTTGGAGGTGAAGAAGGAAGCAAGATCCTGAGCAAAGATGGAGGAGGACAGGGGGACTTGAGGAGGGAGTAGAACAGGCGGTGAGGGTCCCGAGAACAGGACTCAATTTGGAAGGTGTAGTAATGCTGTCTAGCGAGGGAGATAGCAGAAGTAAGGGAGGAGAGAATTTGAAGTGAAGGAAGTCAGCATGAGAGTGGGATTTGTGCCAGAGGTGTTCAGCAGCACAGGTGCAGGAGCGGAGGTGGCGGATACTGGGGTGAACCAAGGACAGGGGTTGTGGGAGCGGGCAGAAGAAGTGCCAAGAAGTCAAGGGTGGAGGAGAGAGAGGCATTGAAAACAGAGACAGAAGAGTCAGGGGAGGAGGAAGAGAAGACTGAGTGGAGAAGGGGTGAGAGAGAGGAGTCAAAGTCCAGGGGGTTAATGGCCTGCAGGTCATGGAAGGGGAGTGGTGGCGGGAAAGAGGTGGGGAGGCAGTGAGAGACATGAAATCTTTGATATGACTGCAACTACTGCTAGTGAGCTGTAGAGGTTTTTGGGTCTGCACACTCTGGCCTACAGTAGTTGGTCTAATCAAAGATTTCAGATGAATTACTTTGTATCCCTGTCTATCCAACGACATAGGGACCCGGATGTGGAGGGCCCCAGAAGGGCTGGGAAAACCACTCTTCTCCTTCTTCCCTTCCCCACACATACTTTCTCAATACCAGGCAGCTGAGCTCTGTTAGCCACTGGAACAAGCCCTTGCCTGTCTGAACCCCGCCAGGAGATACGCGGAATGCTGGAAGATGTAGTTTGCTGTAGGCAGTGGGGGCTGGCAATGAGCGAGGCCGAACTACACCTCCCAGCAGGCCTTGCACCACTCCCGAGTTTTGAATTAGAAAGCATGCCTCTCATACTCTTAGTCAGTGTCCCTGTGCCAGAGATGCACAGGCCAGTTATCTCAGCTAGAGAGGGAAGCAGCTTCAATCCTCTCCCTTCTACCCACAGACTGGGGGAGCAGGGATCTAAGCAGCACCAGCAAGGTCTGAAAGCATCCTCATCCCCTCACACCCCAGAAGCCACAGTCAAGGGAGTTGCCCAGCCTGCTTAGGGGGCCGATAATTGGGATCTGAGCAGGGGTCCTCCAGAACCTTGCTACGCCCTTGTGTCTATCCATTGTCTCTTGTATCATACTTAGTTTGAATGTTCTTTGGAGTCGGAACTGTCCTGTAATGTGCTTAGCACAAAGGAGACCTGCTCCACTGGGGCTCTTAGATATCACCACAAAAATAACACCGCATGATGTTGTTCAGCATCATGGATCTAGCCAGAGGTCCTTCACTTTAATTATCTCCACCCGAGCTGTACCCAAGCTTTTGGCCTGTGTGATACCATTTTGAGGAAATGGTAATGTCATGATCCCAGAGAGCAACAAAGGCATGCAAAATTAGTATCAGTTGGGATTGGGATTCTGTCCATGATTGGCATGACTTTCCTTTGGGGCGTGACCCATGATTTGGTTCATGCTCTATCCAGTTATTCTGCTGTACCACCTAGTAATGATCAGCAGGATGTATGTGATTTTTCTCCCAAGCATTAACCCTACCATGTTTTTCAACCTTGAGTGTAAAATAACATAACTTCTTACCTCAGTTTACCCCTGATCCTGTACATATTTAAGTCAATAGGAGTCTGCATTGACTTTTGTAGGCTTCAGAACACACCGTATATGGGTGACTTGTCCCATAGGAATTTTGTGATTGAAGAGTAACTAATTAATGCTTTTACAGCACTATTAAATATCTGGCCCAAAGGCACAACATAAATACTAAATTATTGTTACTTAAAATCACTGAAATGGATTTCACAATGAAAAGAATATTGATTATGGAACAGCCAGGAAATATTAAACTTGTTTTCTGCTCTTGGGGGAAAAAAATAGATAGATTTATATAATATAAAATCAGAAAGAGGAGGGGGCAGGGAGGAGTTTTGCACGAATGTCTCATTAGTCAAGTACTTAATTATCATTCACATGATTAAGAAGGAAAAGGGGTTAGAGATAATTAAAAGAGTTTTCCAGAACTTAGCCTATTAAATGTAACATATTTCTGCCTGGTTGTTACACACAGGAATATTACTTACAACAGAATAGTTTTATGCCAATTTTAATAGCTTTTGCTAAAGCTCTGAATGAGAAGGAAAGTGCCAGAGGGGAGAAATGGCAAGCATAAAAATGAGATTGAGCATCACAGATTATTATTTCCTATGAAAAATTCCTCCACAAATCAACTTCCCTTTTTTTTAACTTAAAAAAATGCTCTATAAAATGAAACACTTAAGATTTTGCATCAAGGACTGCTTGGTTGTCAGTGCCCATTATCTTTTGATAAGCAGACGAAGCAAAGTTAAAGCTAAAGTCATCCAGTCACTGACAGCTTGTCTAGGCGTGACAGTATGCAACCCGGTAGTGTTTCTGACTTTCTCTTATAAGGCCGTTTTTAAACGGGACATGCCCACCCACCCCTACCCATCACCCACCCACCCAAGCGTCTCTCTGAAGATGACGTGGGGTGGGGGAGCACTTCCATGACCCATGCACTGTGTCAAAATGCCACAGTGGCGCTATACAGCTTAGCTATACAGGGCGCTATACAGCTGAGCCACCCTCCTCACTGTGTTTCTCCAAATCTCTGACCAGGGGTTCCCACAGCTGGCAAACCCCCGAAAACCCTTGATATTCTGCTGCCACCACCCAAATGTATCCCCAGAGGGTGTTCACACCACTCAGGTAATGTGAACCCCGAAATGTATAAGCCTCATAGCTTCCCAAGAGCTCTTCCTGTTCCCGGCACTCTTTCCCAGGGTTTCCTCCTTGCATTGGAGGCCAAACCCCTGAGTCACCCAAGGAAGGCTTCCCTTGGTACCAAAGCTGCTGGCTTCTAGACCAATAGGTAGTTTTCCCCCTCTTTAGTAGCTTGGCCTGGTTACCTGGCCTAAGGAGACGTATAATGATCAGCCTATAACGCGCGCAAACACCCAGTAGGGTAAAAAGAAAACAGACTTTACCAGTACATATAAAAGGAATAAAAGCAAAGTTTACACTGAGAACCAAGGAGTGATAATCCTTGTGCAATGAGAGCCAGTTCTGTTGGGCCTGTTAGCCCTTTTAGAACGTGTCTTCCTACAACTGTAGCTGATGTAGCAAACAAGTACTCACGCTGGTTCTGATCAGGTCTCCATAGATGATGGTTTTCCTATGGGGTCCAAGTCCTTCTTCTGGCAAAGCCAGAGGTACAGAGTTACTGCTAAGCCATGCAGTCCGTGTGTGCCTCCAGGCACGGAGGTCACCAGTCTAGCAGCATCTGCTAGAGATCTCAGTGAGCGAGTGAGGAGAGAGTAAGAGAGACAAAAGCCCCCAGCTCAGTTATTTTAAAAGTTCCCTTCCCCCCCTTTGATTCATACGGGTGAGTCACCTGGCCCAAGGTAGATTCCCCCCTGATCAGTCTGAGCCAATCAGCTCAGAAATTTCAGGAATGTGGGGTCCTTCCCATGTGTTCGATTAGAGACCTAGCGCTCGGATCAGGCCTGACTTGGGTTCGGGCAGGGTGTCTTTGTCAGAGTCAGCGGATGTCTTTGCCAGTGCCCATGGCATTTTGCCACATGCACCACCCGCTCATGCCTACACACGGAGCATTGGGGGGAAACCTGGGATGCTCCATGGGGGGGAGGAGTGGGTGGTGTGTGGGTTGGGGTACACACCCAGTGCACACTCAACCCTGCTCATGTAAATCCTCCCACACACACCGGACATCCGTCAGCACTCCTCACAGCCCACACAGACCCACCTCCCCCAGCCGTGCCTGTTTTAAAACAGCATTAGATTTACCTGTACTGTTCAAAAGCTTGTATGCACTCACCAGCAGAAGTTGGTCCAATAAAAGGTATTGGTAGGAGGGTAAGCTATCTCTGCAAGGTTTAATGGCCTCAACTTCCCTGCTCCTAGCCTGCTAACCCTTTCCATCTGTAGTAAACAGAGGGAGTCTAAGGGTGTTCAGCTGTGACTGGGGGAGTCAGCTGATCACCGAGGGGAATATAGAAAACCCTCTGTCCAGTATAAAAAGAAAACATCAGGGAAGCTTGGATGAAAGGGCTCGACGTAAGAGGTGCCTCCAGTTTGGGAAGCATATAAGAGGGGATCCCTGGGCCAGGGAAGTAAGAATGTTTGTTACAGAGACTTTGAATTGCGCTTAAGGTTCTGTAAGTGGAGTCTGCTGTCAGGTGGGAGCGCTGGATTGAGCCCTGTTGAAATCAGGGGAATTCTGAGGAGCTAATAAAGCTGTGGACTGTAGAGACTTCTGAGTCTAAAGCCTGCTATTTGGAGGGAAACTGAGGCCTGCATCCGAACTGGGAGTTTCTATCACAGTATCATCTTAACTATTTTGTCTCTTCTAGCTCGCTCTCATATTTGGAAGCAACACAGCAACCATGTTTGATACACATTGGGTATTGACAAACATGACTGCAGCCAACTGTAGCCGGCTGTGGCCCATGGGCCACTGTCAAGGACCATCCTGATGTTTGACCTGGAGTTTCCCCGGGCATAGTAGTGGCTAGCCTGGGCTATGACTCCAGAGGTCTCCCATCGGCTAAAACACCAGGTCTCTGGAGTCACAGCCCGGACTAGCTGCCTGAATGCCCAGAGAATGGCTTGCCCGACCAGGCTACAATGGGCTATCACATGTGGTAGCCCCGACCGACTGTTTCCAGCCCAGTCCAGAGTGGCTCCCACAACAAGTGGCCATGGCGGCCATCATGGCCACCCATCATGGGGGGTGGGAAGCGGACCACTGGGCGTAGCGCGGAGGCGGGGCCATTTGGCTGCACATTCCAGGAGTGGGCAAAGCAGCCAAGCCCAAGATTTTCACACCAACATTTTCGTATTGTTCAGAACCACAAGACGCCTTACGTCGATGTCAGATTCCCCCTGTCCCAGAGATGGGGCAGTGTGACTTCCCCCACCTCATCCTCTTCCCCATCAAGGCTCTGGCTCCCAGGTGGCTTGGCTGATTCAGGCAGCAGCAACAGAAGCACAGGGCATGCTTTCCCTGCTCCCATGACCCTCCAGAGGCTCCAGCAGCGGGAATGGTGACTCGGATTCTCTTGCACTTCAGAGAGCAGCATGAACATGCCCCCAGGCAGCCACCGCAGTAAGTTGCCCGTGCTGCCATTTGCCCACCTCTGCTGTATTCCTTGCCAACTTGTACCAAGCACAAACATCATTGCTCCCACCAGCACTGCAGCAGATTCACCCTTTCTCAATGGGCTCCAGTAATTAATTTCCTTTAAAACATGCTGAGTTCTCTCTCCCACTGCAGGAGGGAAGGAAAGGAAACTTATTAGAATTCATAGTCATCACTACTCTTGGCACTAGAGATATTCATTTCCATGCAACTCTGGCTCCATTGCCTTATTAATATTAGAGAAAGTGGGGATCTGTTTGACCTGGAGCTCCAGGTGGTCGCTTTCACTCATGAACAATGAATGTAAAATGCTATAGTTCTGACCAAATTAGAGCTGAAATTGAGCTAATTTGGTACCTGCGGGTAATACCCACATTTTTGGGGAGCGATTCAGGTATCTGAATTGGCACCCAAATACTTTTTGAGTACTTGGGGCATGGGGGGGGGCATAATATCAGTTTTTGGGTTTTCAAGTATCCAGAATTACTCAAAAACCTGAAAAGAAACATTTCCAAAATCCAGGATCAGAAGTCAAAAATCTGGGACTAGAAGTTGGAAAATCAGGACAAAAATGATATGTCAGTATGTCAGGTACCCAATCAGGCACCTTTTTGGATACCGAAAAGTGTCCCAGATTTTCAAGTCAAATCAGGCACAGCGAATTGGATGAGAACACCTATTTTTGCAGGTACCTGTTCCAGCTCTAGGCCAAATATATTTTCCTGATCTGAAACAAGTACCCTTGAAATCAAGAAAAGCTGTTTTATTTGGACAATCTGACCTGAAATGAACAAACTGAGTAACAAATGCTACGTCATCAAGATTTTTTGCAATTTTGGCAAAAATGAGCCACCATAGGGCTATGGAAACTTTAAGAGTTCTAGAGTGGGGGTATCCTGGGATATAAAGAGGGGGAAAGCTGGAGAGAGCCAGGAGTTGCCTGGACATCAAGAGAGAAACATCTCTGTTCCTGAGTTGGAGGAGACCTTAGAGCTGTCAGCCGTCAGCTGTGGGGGCAACCCGTCCCATCAGCCATCTCCGCTTCCCCACATCCTGACCCCAACCGCAGCATCAACACTGCCAGCCCGCAGCCAACTTCAGTTGCCGAGGCAACCGGGCCACATGAAAGCGGCGTTATGCCACTTCCGGGAGACCCCAGCAATGCAGGGTCAGTGGCTGTGCCGCTGCGGTGCTCCGCTCAGTTGCAGGCATGCAGGAGGGTGGAGTAGGGATGGGCAAACAGAACACTGTTCAGATGTTCGGACGTTTGGTTCGAAACCCGTGTCCGGGTTCAGCTGTTCGTTTCGGCGGAGTTCGGTTCAAAGTGCTATGGGTACCAAAACAGAATTTTTTCAGTATCAGTATTATTTGGCCCTGAAACCACCCCTGGTGTCCACCCCTGGTGCCAGGAAGTCTGCTCCTCAGCTGCATCCTCCTTCCAATCAGGTTTTCCCTACCCAAAGTCACATTTTTCCCACCCCTGAACTCATCCGAACTTTTCCGAAGTGTTCGGAAGTTCGAGCGTTCGGTTCAGAACTTCGGTTTGGTCGTCCGAACAGGCCGAGTTTGGGTCGAACTCTGAACTTCCGAACCGCATTCACACATCCCTAGGGCGGAGCCAACAGTATGAACAGCGCCGGTAATCCTGAGTGAAAAGCTGGCCCTTGTGAGAGATACGTGAGCTTGTTATTACTATTGCTAATCCTATTACTGTGTGTGTGTGTGTCCGGGTGCATAGTGATTGTTAGAGTGTGTGTTCCCCATGTTTGTTCCCCTCCCGTAGTGTGCGTGGGTTATGAAAGGTGAGTGCTTGTGCGACTGTTTCCCTTCTCCCCACCCCGGGGCTTCCTTCCCTTTGCCCGTGTGTTGTATGAGCTCCCTTTCTCCCTCCTCAACCCTGGGTCACTGCTTTCCTTTCCTCACAAGACCACACCCATTCCCCCAGCCCCCCCCCTTCCGGAGTGACCGAGAGCATTTGGTCCTTTTGTGGTGAGCAGGGAGGCATCGACCTGCTCAGGTGCTTGGCGCCCTATGATGATAGGGGCCTCGTCTCTTTGAGACTACCAGGGCCCACATACTATCCTGGCGAGCATTACTTCTCCTGCAGCCTTGCCAGCACCCGCGTACGAACGGTGAGTGCGTGTGGGCACAAGTGTGGTAAAAATAAATAAAGTAAAATTTCCCCTTACCCCTGACCCCCACTGACAAGAGTCAACCTGAAGAGCCTGGTTCCCATGAGTGAGTTGGTTGTCTGAGCCTGCCAGTGGTCAGTGGCATGGCCAGGTGTGGACTCATTGTATAGAGACTATTGTATACACTGGAGCTACAACAGAATGTGCTATGACATCCAAATTCCCTATGAGACTGCGTGATGTGGCTTGGTCTTGCCATGGCAAGGCCGTCCTCTGCTACAGGGTATGTTGTTTGTTTTCATTTGTTTTGTTAATTTCATTTTAGTTTATTTTTGCAGCGGGTGGGGGTTCCTGGCAAAAGCAAACAAATTAAACAAAATAACTGAAAATGGCATCAATCAGGTGCTCGATTGTCGTTGGAATGTTGTTCAGGTCGAGCATGCGCTACTCAAAATTGTAGGGGGGAGTCTGCATTTTCTTTCCTATTTCAGTTCTAGTTATTTTCTTCCACACAGATACAAATGATTGCAGAGGAGTTAATTTCAGCAGGAGGAAGCCATGTTCATCAAACCAAAAGGACTTTACAGCCGCCTGCAACTCCTGTAGGCATTTCTATTTGTACAAAGTGAATATAGGTGCGCGGTGCAGTCCAATCAGACAGTGAGCACTGTGCTCCCATGTCACGTTTACTTTTCAGAAGTGCTAATAGCCTGTGCACACAGGCAAGGCAATGGAGAATCAGGAGGCCCCAAGACTTAATAATTAATCATTAGTCATTAATAATTAATCATTAATAAATACTTAATTAATAATCACGTACACAGCAGTCATTATCTTGTTAATCCTCAGAAATTTGCCCATGAGGTGGGTAGGACAGTAATAAGTAGTATTGTGGTTTTTTCCCTCATTTTACAGCTGAGCAACCAAGGCTGAAGGTACTTTCATGTATTACACTAGCCATGTAGCTCTTCCCAAGATTAGCATGTGGAGGATCCCCCTCACAAACATAGGAGAGATCAGTGCTGCTAGAAGCACACAGGGGACGTGTTCCTGCACATTGACGTTTGCCAGTGACAATGTCTTGCAACCAAACACTTGAACTACAGCAACAGAGCAGACACACACCCAACCTGATCATCCCTCCCCTGTCAGAATTAGAGCAGATGTTGCTGTGGACAGAACTAGGGTACTGCCACACACGTGAAACCCTAACTATGGAATTCCATGCATCTCCTCCTGCCCTACTACAGATAGGAGTAACATATGGAGGTGCCAACTTAGAGATAGTGACTTGCCCAAGGCCACCCAGTGAGCCATCAGGTCATCTAGATGTAAGCCTGAGACTCCTAAGCTTGTGTTTTAGCCAGTGGGTTACACCAGCTCTCTGAGACATAAAAAGAAATTCACTATACAAGGGAAAGATTGAGGTCACACTATAAGAACATAAATAGGGCCATTTAATGGGTCAGACCAATGGTCCATCCAGCCAAGTATTCTGTCTCCAACACTGGCCAGCCTCAGTTGCCTATGGGAAGTATACAGCAGGTTACAATGGAGTAAGTAATCCATTTCCTGCCATCCTCCCGCAGCTTCTGACAGTCAAGGGTCTTGTATTTCTGACCAACCCAACTAGTAGTTCTTAATGGACCTGACTTTCAAAAAATTAATCCAATCCCTTTTTGAAGTCTGCTACTGGCCTGGAAAACATCCCCCTGCAATGAGTTCCACAGTTTTATTGTGCATTTGGTGTTTTAAAAAAGTACTTCTTTTATTTATTTTAAAACTGCTTGCTTTTAATTTCATGGAGTGACACTGGTTCTGTTGTTTTTAGAAAGGGTAAATAGCAGCTCCCTGTTTACCTCTTCCACATCTTTCAAGATCTTATCTGCTTCTGTCATGTACCGTCTCAGTTGTCTCTTCTCCAAGCTGAAGAGCCCTAACCTATTGAGCCTTTCCTCATATGGAAGCCACTCTATGGCCATTTTTAGACGTGTGCTGGAATCAGGCGTGGGAGTGGCGAAACAGCTGAGCCGCTGTTTTACATGAACCTGAAGCGGAAGTTGTGCGCGTGATTGGTAACCGTGCATTTTTTTCCAGCCGCGTATGTCCCCCCAGAGAAATCAGGCCAGTTCGATCGCAGTCGTCAAAGAATGCTCAGCGGCCGCTGATCACGCACACAACTTCCACTTCCGGTTTGTGTAAAACAGCGCCGTGGCTGTTTCGCCGCTCCCGCGCCTGATCCCCGCTGCACGTCTAAAAACGGCCTATGACTGGGATCATTTTTTATGCCCTTCTCTGCACTTTTTCCAGTTCTGCTGTATAACAGTCATTAGCTGGGAACATGGTGAGACCCATCTTAACCAGGACAACTGGAACTCATTAAAATACATATATAAATGAAGTGTCTGTTGAGTCCTCATTTGCAGATCCCTCAATGAAATTATTACCCAGTTTAAACATTCATTTAAAGTAATTCATTTCAAGACCATTTCAGGGTGTTAAATTCTTTCTTGATTAACATTTCCCTGATTACTTCCATTATTATGGTGGCAGCACCAAGTTAATTTGTTTTAGGTAGATGGAAGGCATGAGAAGGTGTATAAATCTTCGTGTTATTGCTGTGGCTTGCAACCGTACTGCTCTGAATGACTGACAAACTCAGAAGCATTTACCCTTCTCCAAACATGTCCAGGTGGTGTTGATAGCTTAGAAGAGGTCAGCAGTTTGTTTGTTTTAAATATTTAAACTAGGTCACCAGCTGACATTTGTTTCAGAGTTAAAATATGCTGCTGCAGCAGCACCCAATGTTTTTAATGTAAATTAATGCATGCAATATAATTGCACCTCTGGAATAGGGTTTCTTATAAAGTCCACATGCATCTTAAAAATAATTCTTTTCTAGTTTAATTTTATTAGACCACTTTAGAAGAGGTTCTGATGTAATGCCACATGGGAAATTCAGTCATGATTTATGAACACTTCATCGAACATTAATAGACTTGGGAAATGGCTTGCATCTGGTCACTTCTGTAACTGCATCATCTCTTACCAGGTTCCTAACTTTACAACTATGCGAAAGCACGAAAGAGTAAAAAGGGGCTGTAGCAGGCAGTCCCTGGATGCTCCTCAGTGATGTCAGGATGAGTCCCTGAAGGAGTGAGCTGAAGCAAGTTGCTGCAGGATGCAACCATCCTGGGACTAGATAAGCACACGCCACTAATCAGCCAATTGGCGTTGACTAACTGGTCCACCTGGGAGCAGGAGGGAGGCTGTTGGTCAGCTGAGGGCAAGAGCCAACTATAAAAGCCTACCTGCTCCAGGAGGCTCATCTAGGAAGAGGCAGGGCTTCAGGCTGGAGGGTCACAGTCACCGTGGCCCATCCTGGAGCTGTCTGACCAAAGAGGCCAGGCCAGAAAGGCTCCACAGCTAGGAGTCCAGGAAGCTGCTTGTCCAAAGGTCCGGCTGGGGACCAAGCCTGGCCTTATCACAGGGTGACCCAGAGCAACCACCCTGATCCCTGTTATTTTCTCTACTTCCATGGGGCCCACAGTGGCCCCATGTTCACCAGGGCAGA
>QEPC01011984.1:168933-212554 GCA_003113815.1 Sphenodon punctatus | reverse complement strand
TTTACTGCTGTAAAGGAGGTTGGAGGTTCCAGAGCGGCATAATGTAAATGTCAGCATCCGCCGCCTGGTGCGCAGCGGTCAGCAGGCTGGGGGAATGCAAGGGGAGGGGCCAGCGCAGATGGCCCCGGAGATCACCGGTCCAACAGAGATGGAGGGAATGGACAGGCAGGGAATCCCGGCACCACTACCCCCGGCAGCAAGAACAACAGAAGCCTCAGGACCGGTGACCACGCCCCCCGCAACCCCGGAGCACGGAGAATCATGTGAACCACTTCAGACCACGCCCCCGACATTGCCATGCCGCTTGGAGCGTCTGAGGGCACGTACAGGGGCGGGGCCTGTCACATAAAGCCCAGCGCCGCAGTTAGAGCGGCGCTGGTGATTGCAGAGAAACCGGCCCCCTTGCGTTTGCTTCCCTGTTGTTGACCTTGGCTGAGACTACTATACTGAATTCTGACCGTGTGTGTGGACCCTCCTTCTTGCAAGCCCCAGAGTGAATTGTGAGTGAGTGAGAGAATGCGAGGTGAGTGATTGGGTGTGTGCAAGCCCCACCCCCTGCCGGGTCCCGTTCCCATACCTTCCCCTGGAATCACAGCGAGTGCGTGTAACCTGTCCCTGTTCCTGCAAGTGAAGGTGGTTCCCCTTCCTCACTACCTCCCACCGCCCCTTACTCCTTGCTCCTTCCTGCCCCCGAGTGCGAGCACTAGGGTGTGTGGGGGTACCTGGTGGCCTCTCTGGATCAACGTGCCCTATGATGATAGAGGCCTGTTCTCTTTGATTAGAGGTGACGGCCACAACTCTATCCTGATGGGCATAGTCAGTTCTCGCTTCCTGCGTAATCCAGAGATCCCCCTCTTAGGGTACTGTGCGGGTGAAGGGCGTACAAGTGTGTGTGCCCAAGTTCCCCCCTCCCCGGTGACAGTAAAATACCTGAAATGACTTCTGGCTTTCTTCTATGTACTACTTGTCAGACAGCTCCCTCTTGAGTGACTTTGCATCTCCTGAGAAAACGTCTTTCAGCAGCTGCCCAATAAAGCAAAGGGGTGGAGTAATTAGGCTTTGCCTATTTAAATTTTATTTGTTAGAGACCTTTGCTGCACGGCAAAGCAAGGACATGGTAACTTCTCACCATGACAACATTAGAGTGCTGGATTAGGGATGCTTAAGATCTTTTAGCTTTTGTTTCTCTAGAGGGAAGGTTTTTGATCTTTCCTTAGAGTGACTAAAACTAGATTGTCTTAATTTAGACTGTAGACTAAGCCAGTAAGGCACAAGCAAATATTTAAAAAGCAGGTTGAATACACAAGTAAATTTTTCTCTATACCCTCTTTTCAAAATTCAATTATTCAAGGACAGGGGATGTCTCCATGATCTGGACCCTCCCCTTCTTTCCCCCTCCTGAGCACATTCCTTTAGCATCCCTGTCCTCAACTCCTATCTGACCTGTAGAGCTTACACTAATTTTCAAAGTGGCCTGCTGGAGACAAAATGTTTCCCACCCCTGTCTAGGACCTTATCCAAGTCTACTCCAAGTCAACAGAAAGATTATTTTGGTGTCAATCAAGCCCCAGTTACTAGTGGAACATTGTTTGTCGCCTTTATCAGTCATCACTCACTCATGTGGTACGCAAACCCAGGACCTTACATTGCAAGCTTACTGCCATGAGAGTCCAGCTCTTTTCAATGGAGTAGATTGTGAAATATAGAAACATCTTCACCTTCTACTTTTCTGTCTGATGAAACTTGAGGAGGATGCTAATGATGCCGTCATCTGACATTGGGTGCTTCTAGTTGGACAGCTGCCCCGTGGCTGACCGCACCATCCCACTTCACCCCTGGGTGGCCTGTCCATCTAAAGGCAGCCCCACCAGATGTTCAGGCAGAGCAGGCACAGTCAGCCCTGCCGCCAGCCCTCTGGAACATCCTGGAGTACCACCACTGGAGCAGGCTGGCTAAATCTGGGGCATCAGCCCAAAGCAGAACAGCTGTCCATCTGCTCAGCAGACCCATGCTGCTGTTTCACTTTTGGCAAGGCAACCCCTGGGCAATGCCAGAGATTTGCAGGCCAGGCACCAGTCTAGGGCATCAGGTGATTGTCTACAACTCTATGGTGCATGGGGGCTCTGCCCGGGCAGACTGTGGGCCAGGGAACCACAGTCTGAAGCCAACCCAGGTGGGGCTACATGCAGGCAGATGTGGGGGTGCACCCCTGGAGCAGCTCCAGAGACGGTTGCTTCCGTGTCTGTCTAAAAGCACCCATTGTGCTTACACGGCTATCAGAGAGTATGGCAGAGGTTTGTTGCATTCCTCATGCCCAATCTTGCCATTCCAGCCTTTAGAATGGAATCCTCATCCATTCAAGTCAATGGGATTTTTGCCATGGATTTCAATGGGTTCAGCATTACATTCTATATGGGTAGAGTCTATACAGTGAAATGGGTACCTGAAAAAAATAGGTAAACCTGTCAAACCTACAGTAGCTGAAATGAAACTGGCTTTCCAAGTAATAACCAATATCCATTTGTACTTTGTCTGGTATCCATTTAGGTTATTCTGTTGGGGATTTTCCTTTTTCCAGTTATTTTCATGGTTATTTTGGTATTTGTTTTATCATTTTGGCAATATTTGCACTATTGCACATGCATAATTGTCCAAACTTACGCAACTGAAATGTTGAAGTGACTGAGAAACTGAAATAAACAAACTGAAAAACTGGAAGCTTGAAACCTCCAGAATGGAATACCTGAAAAATCAGCTATGGGAGCTCCCATTTCAGTCATGGATATCCAGGGCCAGCCTTAGGATTTGCAGGCCCAGGACAGGGGAGAAATGTGGGGCCATACTCTCCCGATGCCGGGCCTAGGGGCACTCCCCGGCTCAGGGGGTGCACCCTGGCTCAGTCTGGGGGTGCTATCAGGGCCTGGGGATGGGTGGAAGGGCACTTCCTTCCGCCTATCCCCAGGCCCAGCCATTTCAGGGCACGTTGCCATCACCATTCTGGGCCGCACGCTTTGCCGACTCTCTGTGTCTGTGCAGTTGGGCTTGGGCGGCCGCAGCAGCGGCAGATTAAATCTGCCGCCGCGCCACCTGCTGCCACCAGACGTTGTTAGGGAGTGTGGGAGAGGCGGGGTCTCTGCCTCTCCCTCACTCCCGCTGGCCCCCTCTGCTGCCTGTCAGTGTCAGCCAGGGGGAGTGAGAGGCAGAGGCCCCACCTCTCCCTCATTCCCCCTGGCCGAGACTGACAGGCAGTGGAGGGGGGGGCATGGAGTGAGGGAGAGGTGGAGCCTCTGACTCTCCCCCTGGCTGACACTGACAGGCAGCAGAGGGGGCCAGCAGGAGTGAGGGAGAGGCAGAGGCCCCCCTCTCCCTCTTTCCCCATGGCCAAGATTGACAGGCAGCGGAGGGGTGTGCATGGAGTGAGCCCTTTATTCTGTCCCCAACAGCAGCTAGTACCAGGTAATTCTGGAGAAGTTTACTAAAGCAGAACATGTATGGAGTAACCTATTCCCTGTTGTTCACTCCCAGGTTCTGGAAGTCAAATGTTTCATCGTGCAGCCAACTTGGCTAACAGCTACTGATAGACCTATCTCCCATCAGCCACTCCTTTCCCACCAGTCAGTGCTAAGTTATCAGAGGCATTGTTAAATCTGCCCTCAGTGTGCCAATTTTTCTTCTACAATACATTTTAAGAGATACTAAATAAAATATAAATACCAAATCTTAACTTGTTCTTGAGGAGTTAGTGGAAGGAATTTATTTTTTCAGTTACCAAAAATAATTTCAGTTCATGTCCCTTGATGTCTAGAATAGTTTTTGTGTTGGGGTATGAAAAACTCAATTTTCTATTTTTTTTTTCCTGTTATGTTTCCCCCACGGTCATCTACAAGTTCAGAGTCTAAGATAAGGAAAACTGTAGGGTTCTTGGGCCACCCCGGGTAGGAAATGTCACAGCACAGCAACAAAGCAGGGTGCACTTGTTTGCCAGTGACTGACCCCAGCCCGTATTGAACTGTGCCATTTGTAGCATATAGCAACCAGAAAACTATTACTGTATCTTAGGGGTGGGAGAATGACTTCTTAATTCAAAAATGACTTTTCTGCGCTAGGGATTTGACAGGGAGGATGAAGGAACAGAGGAGATAAAGTGTTGCTCTGGTAAAAAAATCATTTTGTAAAAATGAAATATTGATTGTGTGAGCCTCCGATGTATGTCTCCATATGATCCCAAATGCCACATACACAAAGACAGCCAAGTTGGAGAAATTCACTCATCAGCCCCATAAAAGATGGAGGGCCTCATTCTGCACCTCCATGGGAATACTTGATATTTTTATGGAATCTGGGAAAGAAAGTCTTGCCTGGATTGCTGAACTGGGAGTTATACTAACCCGAGTTTTGTGTGAGGAGAATTTAACACTGCCTAAGGAGTCCTTAATCTGCATCTTTATGGATAATTAATAGAGCTGATATGACTAGTGTGCTTGCATTGAAAAACTGTCTTTCTTGCTATTTCCTACTTCCTTTGCCTGAGTAAAAATCTATTCTGTGCTTCTGAAAGCTTAACCAACCTGAATCACCTTTACATTAAGATTCTTGTGCTATGCCAGGAAAATTATGGAGAGGTTATTGTAGCTCCATAGGAAAGGGTGCATTGATTTACACTTAAAAGAGGGATTAAATTTTTGTTTTGTAGGAATACTGTAGTTAACCTCCACCCCTTGCTCTTTGTTCAGTCTGAATTTTCTGAAGCATTTTCAAGTCAATCTGTTTATTCTCTTGAGCAATAAGCATTTCAAATGGGTTCTTTAAGAATCTCCTTTGAATAACTTTCCCCCCGTTATAATCCTCCAAGCAACATCTAAGATAGAAGACTGTGATGTTTATACATAAAAGAGAGATTTATTCCCTGCTTTATGTGCAAAGATCAGCATAATCAATGGTGGCGATATAGGGATGCTTCCCTGCCATAAATGAATACATAAGGAACACACGATGGCGGAGGTTTGGCTTAAAGGTGATTTAGAGATGGGCAAATTAGTCCTGAGCAATGAAGCTGGGTGTGTTATGCAGGTCAGCCTAAATATCAGCAAATTAAACCTTTATGGCCCACTCTCATTTCTCAAATAGAATTATAAGGCTGCGCAGGACCCCAAGAGGTCGTCCAACCCATTTTCCCTGCACTGAGACTGCATTCATTAAATGCAAGCCAAACGGGATGCAAGCAGAAATTTGCCAAGAAGAAGAACCAAAGCCTGTTCTCCCTGTGGTAAAATTGCATGACATCACAGTAAGCAGTGGCAAGAGCAGGCCAAAAACTAGTTTGCAGTATCTCATGCCTCTCGGTGCTTATTGTGTTCTTATACAACAGTGTCCCACACAGCTACAGTCTTATTTACAAAGCCTTTTCTTCCAGGCAGGTGAGGCAACCCTTTTGCAAGGCTGAACTTGGTACTGGCTTCTCTTGTCAGACTCCAGGACAGGCCTGTATAATGCTAAGCCCCATGGCAAGCTCCCACCTCTCCTCCTATCTGGGGGAATCCCGATGCAGGCTTCAGCCCCCTCAGGCAACTCCCCCCTTGTCTCTGCCTGATAGTCTGTCTTTTATCTGGGAACTCCAGTGTTTTGTCACCTGGTCCTCAGTTGCCCACATCTGGGCTCATTCGTTACCTCTAACCAGGGGTGTTGTCGGCAGGACTGGGGAGGCAGCCAGCCGCAGACCTGTCTGCTGGCATCGGTGGGCGACCAGTTCATATGGACAGGGGATACATGGACACTTGTCCCCAAACACATTTTTTGCCTTCCCGTAATGGTGCACTGCAGATTTTTCAGCTGTACTTTGTGCATGGCCATGAATGGGTGCTGTGTGGGTCACGGGAGCATGCATCCCCCCCCCCCACACACACACACGTTGGGCGTTCGGATGAGTGGTTGATAGGTGGCCATGTGTGGTAGCATCTTGTTTAAAAACACCTTGGGTCTCAGATAGACAGTGGCAGGGTGGGTGCTGGCTGTCGGCCTTCCTCTAGCACTCTGCCACAACACTGCCTCCCCTAGGAGCCTTGTTCCCTTTGCTCCTCACTCTTCCAAGCAAAGCCAGAGACAGGGTAGCTCCCTTCCCTTTACTGACATTGTTGGGCTCCAGCTTTGCTGGGGGAATGAAAGAGGAAAAGCAGTGACTAAGAGAAGGATATGGTGGATCTGTTCTCTCATTTTAAATGTACTAACAGATGAAAGCCTGGCTTTGCTGGTTGTGTCCTGGGACCCTGGCAAAACATACAGACATCTCAGTTGCCAGTTTCTGTTGAACTTTGTATTGTACTTCCACCAACATCCTGGTCTCTGGAGCTTAATGTACCTGCATATTTTTTTGTAACCTTGAGACGTGTGATTTGCTGGTGAAACGTCCATACCAACACTTATGCCAAACTACTGGAAGCCTTTCCTGTTTAATTGAAATGTCAAGAATCCTTTCAATTACAATTCTGGGTCCTCACCTTGGACAGGATCTGGCCCGGCCACCAAACAGACATGTCAAGGCCAGGGAGAGGGCAGGGCGACATGCGGACATGATGGCCCTCATCCTGGGCAGGATCTGGACTGGTCACTGAACAGATGTGTTGGGGCCCGGGCCATGGCGCCGCCCCTGTGCTGCAGAGTGTGGCCCTCCCTCCTCCCTGATGTGTGGCCGCCATGCCCACCCAGAACAGTCCCGGACTGAGGTCAGGTAGAGCAGGCAATCACATGTGATGGTCCGCTCTGCCCTGGTTCTACGATGGCTTTACCTGGGCTACAGCAGCGCTTAGCAATGGGCTCGAGTTACAGCCCAGGCTAAAAACTTCCACGTCCTGGGGAAACCTTTGGCAGGCCGGATCAGACAGGACGGTACCAGGGGTGGCCACGCAGATCAAAACGTAGCCACCCGCAGTACTGTCATGTCTGAAAATACCCTACGTTTCTGCTCTGGAATGTGCTGCTTCTTGTACTGTCAGAACCCCCTGTTCACTACCACTTAACAGTTTTTCTTTCTTTGTTTCATTGAAAATAATGCTGTGAGCAAATTACACCTGTGCTCTGAAGTTGTCTGCCTATTATGTTCTGGGCACAATTCAAGGTGGTGTTTTTGACCTTTAAAGCCCTAAACAGTCTGAGTCCCATGTATCTGAAAGACTGCCTCTCCTACCATGCCCCTTTGTGGCCCCTACGGTTGGTTGGGGGTGCCCTCCTGCATGTTCCTTCTATTACCCTTGTCCGAGGGGCAGGGGCATGCAGGAAAGTGTTCTCAGTTGTTGCCCCCAGGTTGTGGAACTCCCTTCCCCAGGAGGTTTGCTTGAGTCTGAACCTGGCTATCTTCTGGAGGCGGCGGAACACTTTTTTATTTGGGAAAGTGATTGGCAGGCAGGGATGGGTGAGATTTGTGTGGGGTGGGGGTGGGGATTAGGGGAGGGGGTGTTGTGTGGGGGATGTGGTGAGTGAGGAGCTGGGGGAGATGGTGTAGGCTTGTGGAATATTCTATGTTTTTTATATTTTTGGTTGTTTTTTACTTGTATTTTATATATTGTTAGCCACCTTGAGCTGCCGTTGGTCGGAAGAGAGAGGTAAAAATTAAAATAATAATAATAAATTTGTCAAAAGTAGTAGGTCTTTGTTTTTTCAGACTACATAACCACACTGTCATACTGTCAATCTGTTGTTGTCAATCTGGCAAATAAAATAAATAAACTACATTTAGATTCACAGTCAACAAAGTACAGGAAACACATTCATAGACTAGTGAGTTTAGCTCTTCTTTCTTCATCCACTTCCATTTTCTCACTAAATAACATGCACAAGACAACACGTACACCCAAACAATACAGAATTAGGTTCATCAGCCTCAGATAATTCCAAAAATAAGCATTCGTTGTTAAGTATCATGTTTCATAAACATAAAAACATGTGGTAATAATTCAAATCCTGAGTTTGCGGCAGCCATTGTATGTTCTGATTATTACAGATTATTACAGGTTAGGTGTTATAGATACAGTCTGACAGAAAACAAAAATGGATTCAAGACCTCCAAATCCTTTAGAAAAAATGGTCTCCTAACTGAACTTATAAAAGTACATTTTCAAGATTTCTGACTAGTCTAAGAGAGTGGCAGCTCTGCACTACCTTCTGCTTACCTGGGTGCGAGACCCCCATGAAATGCTCAGAATAACACTGAACAGAAGGGCCCCTCCACCCCCAAATAGGGGTGGGGGGAGATTGCCGTGCCCCCCCCTTTTCTTCCATCCCGGAGAGGGGGTGTGCAAAAATTGCAGGGGCAGAAAACCCCATCCAGCCAACCCAGGCACCACTGATTGGTGGCCCGGGTATCAGGTGTCTGTCCACAAGGCACCTGATTGGTCAGCCCACGGGCAGCTCCTTCCCTTCACTAGAAAGGGGAGGGAACCAGCTGCCACCCACGTGTTTCCCTTCCTCATTCGGCCTGGATTGTCGCAGCAAGCAGCAGCGTGGAAACGCTGCTGCAACATTAAAAAAAAAAGAAGAACAGAGACTTAGCTGCGATGGGCCAGCAGAAGAAGACGACGGCGGGGAGAGAGCAATGGGTGAAGAAATGCCCGGCAGCCACAGCAGAGACAGAACCCCCAGCAGCCATACAATGCCAGGCGAGTAGGGGGGAGGTGAGTGAGGCACCCCCCCTCAAGGGAGGAGATACCGAGCTGTTTGCGGGCCTGCAAGGCCCTTGCAGCTGCAATGAGAGCCCAGGGGGAAGAGGATCTAGAGGTGATGGACCCTGGGGCTGGCTGGGGCAGGAGAGAGGCCGCACAGACCACACTAAGGGAGGTGTGGGAGTGGGGGAGAAATGACATGAGTAGGCCTGGCAGGCATGGGGATAGACCCATTGTTCCCCCGGCCCAGTATAGAGATGGAGGTTGGGATGAGGCCTACTGCCCATGGGCCTATAATCAGGCCAGTAGGGCAAGTGCTGCCACAAGGGAGACTGAAGGGGTGCTCAGTGCCCAGCAGGCCACACCCCTGCACAGCAGTACTAGCCACCATGCCTCACTAATTAGGGGAGAAGGAACAGTAGGATGGCCTGAGGCTCAAGAACAACAAACTACAACCTGGGCAGGGCAACATCGGGAGCGGGTGCTGGTGGGGGGGGGGCAAAGGGACCAACTACCCACGGCACTAGCGCCCCCCCTCCTGGTGGGGGGTTCGCAGGGGGCCGGGGGCAATGTTTATGTGGCAGCAGACGCTGACGAGGAGGCGACTGAGGAGCCCAGGGCCAAGACCAATGCCAATGGAAGGGAGGCCGGAGATCGAAGGATGTGGGAAAGAATCCAGGTGCTGGAGAAGGAGCTGCAGTCCATGGCCGAGCAAAGGAGACCTACACGAGTGAGGATGCCAGCTGGCCCCAGGAAGGTGAGGAGAACCAAATGCATGGGGGCAGTTACAAGGAAGGGGATGCCCAAATAGGCGAGTCCCACTGGCTGGCTAGTTCTGACCACCGGCTGCAACAGCAGTTGGCAAAGGCCAGGACAAAAGTGGGCTATAGGATGGGTAGTGGAGCAATGGACCCACCAAGGGAGCAGCAACTTCAGCGGGAAGGGGGACAACAACTCCAGCCCACTAACCAACGCTTGTCACCACAGATGTTGTGGTGGAATGGGACGTGGGTTAAGGTCACGCCAATCCCCCCGCCAACCAGGTACCAATCTGTGACCAGAGGATTCCAGCCCAATTGGGCCTCCCCCCAGAGATGGGGAACGGACACAGCATGCCAGCATCATGTACAATTGGAGCCACTCCTCCTGTCCCCAACCCTCCCCTTGCCACCCATGGGCGGAGGGTATTCTGAGTTATCCTCTCCCATAGGTGAGCACCTCGCCTATTCCACCAGGGAGAAGATATGGAGAGGCGAATACATAGATATTTTTGCTCTCCTATTCAGCAACCCAATTATGGATCCAGCTGAAAAAGATGACGGAGAGGTTCATAAGGCCCAAGGCAGACAGGAATTGGGCTAACTGGTCATCTGTCTTCTCCATGTAGTTTGGGGTGGTGCTGGAGGTCTTCCCTGAGCGGACAGTGGAGATGTTAAAATATGCAGATATAGTAAAGAGGGCATATGTGGTAGGCCCTCTGGGTGCGTGGCTTTGATGTGATGAAGCATTTTGGCACAGGGCATCTTTTACCCCGGGACTACGCTGGGCTCGCCATGCCCAAGAGCTCTGGTTGAATTGCATGGTTGACATGACCAATGCACCCAAGACAGACAGTGGGCACGTGTTGGTAAAAGGGGGAGTAGCCCCAGCAAACAATCCCAATAGGATGGAGAACAGATGGGCCGGAAACGCCACCTGTTGGGAATATAATAGGAATGGGAGGTGTTCTATGGGTAGTTGTACATTCCGTCACACCTGTTCCATGTGTGGAGGGTCCCACTCTGTCTCAACGTGTTACAGGGGAAAGTCGGGGGCAATAGGAGGAACCAGCCGGGAATGGGATCGGTTTAAGCAGCCAAGGTAGCCAGCCAGGGGCCAGGAAAGGGAAGGGGCCCAACTCCAATTGATGTGAGGAGGCTCGAGAAGGCCCTGACACACCACCCAGACAGAGCAGAAGTTTGTTATGTTATACAAGGTTTTGATTATAGTTTTGTCATCCCGGTAGTTAATGTTCCCCTGGGCCATGAACCACCCAACCTGAAGTTGGTGCAGGGGATGGAGGAGGTAGTTAAGATTGGAAAGGAAGTGACAGAGGGGCGCATTTCAGGCCCATTTGATGAGCCCCCCTTTGAAAACTTTATGATATCCCCTTTGGGGATCATGCCAAAAAAGGTGCCGGTGAGTTTCGGCTCATCCACCATTTGTCATACCCAAGGGGACGCTCGGTAAATGATGCCATTCCGAAGGACCTTTCCACGGTGAGGTACATGTCATTTGACCAGGCAGTGGAACGAGTAAGGTCATTCGGAAAAGGGGCACGTTTAGTCAAATGCGATGTAAAATCCACATTCCGCCTTCTGCCGGTCCACCCAGGAAGCTTTCACTTCTTGGGAATGAAGTTTGGGGGGGCCTATTACTATGACAAGGCCATGCATTACTATAACAAGACCATGCCCATGGGCTGTTCGATTTCCTGGTTGGCTTTCGAGCGCTTTAGCTCATTGGTGGAGTGGATTTTTCGCAAGTGCATGGTGACGGGGGACGTCTCAAAATATCTAGATGATTTCTTGATAATTGCACCACCAACCCCAGGAATATGCGAGGACTTACTCAGGGAATTCCAGTGCTTATCGGAACACTTGGGTCTCCTGCTAGCCCCCGAGAAAATGGAAGGCCCAACCACTCACGTATTTGGGGATTGAAATCGACATGGAGCATACGCTTTCGTGCCTCCCCAGGGATAAGCTGGAGTTACTTAAAGAAAAGCTGGAGGCATGCAGAGTAGCCAAAAAAGTCACGGAACGCACAATACAGTCACTCGTAGGTAGCTTGAATTTTGCCTGTAGAGTAATTGCGCCAGGGAGGGAATTCCTGTCCCGTTTATACACACCACTGGCTGGGAACACCCTCCCCCCCAACATCACCACGTTAGAATAACGCGGGAGATAAAATACGATTTAGTGACCTGGGCATCCTTCCTTGACAACTTTAATGGGGTTAGCTTCTGGCGAGACAAATATAAAGAGGGGGCACGGCTCCAGGTACATTCCGATTCAGCTGGAGGAGTGGGTTTTGGAGTTTATTTCAATGGGCGCTGGTGCACAGCACCATAACCTCTTTCCTGGTCGGAATCGGGGGGCACACGAGACTTGACCTTCTTGGAACCTTTTCCTATTGTCCTGACAGTACAGTTCTGGGCGAACGACTTTAACAACAAGGTGGTGATATTTTGGTGTGATAACTTGGCAGTGGTACATGTTATCAACTCCATGTCTTCTAGGTCACCAAGGGTGATGCGATTGGTCCGCGTAATGGTTCTCAATTGCCTCAAACACAATATATTATTCACAGCTCGCCACGTTCCTGGGGTGGATCATACCATCGCCGACGCCCTCTCTCGGTTACAGATGGAGAGATTCTGGGAGTTAGCACCGGAGGCGTTGCCCTACCCAGAGATGTTTCCCATGGGGTTGTGGAGCCTTGGCGAATAGAGATGCAGAAGATTGTACAGGGATCCCTGACCACCCATACCCAAGCATCCTATAAACGGGCATTTAGGGAGTTTCAAGTGTTTAGGTGGGAAAAGGGGTGCAGTCTAGTTTTTCCCATACAGGAGGACCAGATGCTGCAATTCATACTACACTTACGGGGGAGAGGTTTGGCAGGCAGGATGTTAGAAGGGAAGGTTGCGACTTTGCCATTCATAAACCGACTGCATGGGTACCCCTCACCCGACAAAGGTTTTTTCCCACACTGTATGATTGAGAGCTGGACACAGGAACAGGAACATCTGGCTGACAAAAGTGTCCCTATTTCACCCACAATGTTACTAACTTTGTGCGAAGCATTGTCCGAAATTTGTTTTAATCATTATGAGATGTTGCTGTTTTCTACTGTTTTCAAAGTAATGTTTTTTGGAGCATCCAGGATAAGCGAGGTGGCAGCTGAGGGCAAATATGACCGGTCAGGAAGGGCTTTAACGTTTCATGACATTAGGATTAGCTCAGGGACATTAACAATCAGAATACGCTGGTCCAAGACTGATCAGAAAGGGCATGGGCAGATGGTTACCCTGAACCGGGTTGGTATGCAGGATATCTGTCCAGTCAGGGCAGTTGAAAGATATTTCCAAGCCCGCTCCTCGGGGCTGGGCAATTTGTTTATATATGGGAACAATACACCACTCACATGATCTCAATTCACAGGGGTACTTAAGAAAACATTAAGAAAACATATGGTCCAGTAGTAGGTCTGCCGGTAGATAGGTATGGGATGCACTCGTTCAGGATAGGTGCCGCGATGACAGCTGCTGAAGCAGGCCTGACAGAAGGAGACATCAGGGCCATTGGAAAGTGGCATTCACGGGCCTACCAAGGATATATCCAACCACAAAGTAAAAACTAACAATTTGTTTTTCCCATTTTTCAGGAGATAGACACCTTACAGCAAAGAAGACGGTGGTGTGGATTGTCAGCCACAGTTTCGTTCACCAGGCTGAGGCGGCGGCAAAGCGATTCCATGGGGGGACGCAACTTGGTTTGGCACACAGGGCAAAAATTGAATGGATAGGCTAAGGGGGCATGAGGTGGGACCAATTAGTACCAAAGTTGTCCCGTATGAGAAACCAGGAACATCCTAACGTTCTTATCATACACTTAGAAGAAAATGATCTAAGGGTCAGAACTAGTGTTAACTTAATAGTTCAAATTAAGTCACACCTACAGTTAATTATGGGTTTCTTTGCGGGGGTTAGGATTTTATGGACCCACTTGGTACCATGCCTCACATGAGGGGGAGGCACTCATCCTAAGAAGATAGACAAGGCTAGGAGGAAGGTGAATTGGGAAATCAACAAGTGGTGGTTAGGTCTAGGAGGTGGATGCGTACGGCATATTCAAATTACATATGCAAGACCGGAGTTATATTTGGAGGACGGAGTTAATTTGTCCCCTGAAGGAACCAAATTGTACTTAGCTAGTATAACAGGGATTCTTGAGCACATGGTGTGATGCAGGAGATGGTGGGGCCACGGCACAGACCAGAAATTGGTTGGTGCCATGGTGGTGGTGGGGGTCCAGTATGGTTAGGGTTTATTGGTTAGGTAGATGTAGTATAGATGAAAGAGTCATCTCCTTAACAGATGGAGGGGTGGGGGGGTGGGGTGGCAATACCTGCTGATAAGCAGGGCATGGCTACAACAGGATTGTTCCCCTGGGAGAGGTGTCAAGCAGGGGTAAGGGCAAGCATGGCCCTCAATCTTAATGACACCATCCTTCTTACTCATGTCTGAATAGGCAGATTTCCTCTTTGGCCTTGGCCAGGGAGCTGTTCGAAGGGGATGTTTAGATGTTGAATTGTGTACTGGCATTGGAGGGCATATCCAGGCCAGATACCTGTGTTTGTTAATAACGTTAAAATTTAGGTACAAAATACTGGACCCGTGATTGCTTAGAAGCAATCCCACCAACTTCCTTGATTTGTTTGATTAAAGAGTGCGGCCATTTACAATCCACATCACGTCTCCGTGTCTCATTCTCCGGGGGGAAGGGGTGCGTCGGCAAGGGAGGGAGAGGGGGAACAAGCTGCTGCTGCTGGGTTCAAGTCCTGATCCTGCTGCTACTTGAGGCCCTGAATGTGCGTCTGCTTATATCTCAGACTGTGATCTTTACAATGGGGGGCATTGGGTGTTAATAAACATGATGCTGACCCGGTTCGGCCCACCTGGGAAGCCTACTCTGCCCGCCTGGCAAATTAGACCCCAGCAGGGTAGGCGGCTGGCCTGGAAACATGGGCCTGGAAGGGACCAGGCCCATGGTCCAGCCATAGAAGGCCCACCCAGACTGGCCATAGCAGGCCGAACTGGGCCGGCACATCCGTTTCTGCACCAACCCAGCCCGGTGTGAGTGGTTGCCGTGGCCGCCAGTCATGTCTGCCTGTTATTAGCAGCCATGGCTGCACACGTCACTTGTCACTCATCCCACCCCCCACCCCCCAGCCAGGTCAGAGCGGATCCATGGTTATTCTGTTCCCTGACCGGTCCCAACTGGGTGTGGCCCCCTCCCGCTGGCTGCATGTTTGTTTTCACTCTATGGATGATGATAGACATGACGGGGGATGCTATGGCCTGTCTGGGCCAGAGATTCACTGTCATGTCTATTACCAGGCTGTTGTCCTGACCTGGAAGATCCTGGACCCACAGTCTGGGCCAAGGGTTGCCTAACGTGGGCTAGTGCATCTGTTTGTGGCCCCATCATGGCTGGGGGTGCACCAGGGGCAGTGGCAGCTGCCTGCATGTTTGTTCTCTTCCCCCAGTGGGGGTGGGGCAGGGGAGGGCTTGCTGGCTGGCCCGGTTGGGCACATGTTTATCTGTGCGCCGATCTGACCCTGCCAGGGCTGCCTCCCCCCCACACCTGGACTGTGTAGCTGGCATGCTGGCTGCATGTTTATTTTCACACTCTGAGTAATAGTGAATAACTGTAGAACAGGGGTGGGGAACCTTTTCCCTCCTCGGGGTTAATTTGAAAATTAGTACAAGAAGTTAGTGTGCTTAAGGGGTGTGCTCAGGAAGAGGATCTCTGGATCATGGATCTGTCTTCTGTCCTTCATCCATGTCCTCATCTCTGCTCCTGTGCCCAGAAGGATCAGGGAGCCAAATCTAGGCACTGGAAAAGGACAAAATAAAAACTGACCATGGGCTACTTTTGGCCTCTGGGCCTAAAGGTTCCCCACCTGTGTTGTAGCAGCTCTTACTCATGAGTAATGAAATGGCAACATAATTACAGCTCTTTCTTTCCACTTCTAAACAGAGATTCCATACCTGGATTGAGACAGACACAACTGTCTCTCTTCACATTTAAGTTCTAACTGCAGTGAACTAGAGCCCTACCCATTCAAGGTTAGAGGGTGCCATGCAAGCTGCATGGGTTGCAGTGTAGTTCAGTACAGACCACCACACCCCAGGGGGAGCCCCAGTAGACATTCTATCTCTGGAAAGGAAAATGCCTCTCTGGAGATACTAGCTATGCAAAAGCTCTGTGACTACCGGTACCCTGCCCCTACTGAGGCCAGAATTATGGTTCTTTGTAATTTGGTGTACATTTAGGAGCTATTTCACTCCTAATGGGGGCAGTTAAGGAGAGATGGTCACTATCATTCAAGTGAGCCTGTATCTATGAAGTTAGTGATTAGAAAATGTGCCCAGTAGATGGTGCTGATGAATATACAGCACGGTTCATTACTTCAGTAGGAGGTATCAAATTGTGTTCTGCAAGCCTCAAGGACTGCTATTGGGACTGCAAAGGGCAGGGCCTGGAGAGGAGAGAGGGGCTAACTGGCAAGCCTTCAGCTAATGCTAGTTTGCTGTTTTGTGTGAGACACACACTCCACCCCAAATTTTGTGTCTCTTACAACAGGTATTTCAGGGGCTGGCACTGCTTTCTTTGTTGCAAGCAACTTCCTGCAGGCTGCACCTATGGGTGCTGTTCTGTTCAGCCTGTAACCGCATGCCCTTTGCGTCCCTGGATCTCCCGCCTCATTGCTCTACAAACCTTTGCTGCCACCACCCAGGTTCTTCCTCAGACTGAAAGGATCAGTACCTTGATTCATATACAGCCAGGCCACCTGGGATTTCCCTAGCTGTCCCTCTCTGGGTAGGCTTCTCGTGAGGAGCTCTGGGGGGGGGGGGGAGTATTTCAAGAGTAACCCACCCCACCCCACCCCCTAGAAGCTAATGGGGCCTTGCTCCCCTTAAACTCAGAGGAGGGGATTAACTTAAAAGTCCCAGAATCTATATGGCATATGGAGGGTTGAATGACTTGCCTTTCTGATGGTATAAGAAGGCAGGGGCTAGATCTTCTTCTTGTTACTGTCATGGAATAAACAACAAGGTATCTTCCCTTGAAACCTTAGGTGCTCTGTCCCTTCACCAGTACCTCCGCTGGTCTGGACTCGCAGCCCAATAACAGCCTGCTTCTAGGCTCTGTGATGGCCCCTTTCTCCAGCAGCCTTTCAGTCTGTAGCCCAGAGTTACAGTCAGGTCCTGTTCTCAGTCTCAGCAGCTTTTGGCCTTTTCGTCCAGTAACTCCATTCCTGGCTCCTCTTCTTGCTTTTTCTTCCCCCCCCTTTTAGCCACTGTTCAATAGGGATGGGACTTTCGGTTTCAGTTTAAACCAAGAGTGGCTGATAATGCCACTCTTGGTTTAAAACCGAGAGATCTGAGAATTGGGCCCTCTCGACACCCAATTATTGGATCTCGAATTTTCCCATTGAAGTAAATGGGAAATCCTCCCCATTGATTTCAATGGGAAGAGCCGCGACCCACAGGGAAGCCACAGACAGTGGCACCCACCCCGCTCCTGGCCTCAGAGGGTGGGGATCAATTATCCCTAACACCCCCACCTGCTGGGGTCAAGCATTATACCCCTCCCCCAGGCCCCTAAAGCATCTTACCTGTGGTCCCGGGTCCCGGCAGAGGGTGGGGGTGATGGTCGCTGCCAGTTGGGGTGCTGGCTCTGCTGCTGGTGGCTGGATCTCCTCCGCTGCTGGTGGGAGCCGACTCCGCTGCCAGGCCTGGCTCCCTGCCAGTGGAACCAGCTCCAACCGGCAGCGGACGAGACCCAGCCACCGGCAGCAGAGCCGGCTCCTCTCCCGGGGAGCCAGGTCTTCTCTTTCTTTCTTCTAATCTTCTTTCTTCTTATTTTCTTCTAAGTTCCATGCTGGTTTCAGAAATGAAGGCTTCTAGCATCTTCACTGCCCATGCGCAAATGGCCATCAAGGCTATTCTGCTCATCATGTGCAGCCCTCTTCCAAAATGGTGCTGGCATTTTGCCCTGGTTGCAAAAACCTTAAAGACTGCTAGACTAAACAGAAACTTAAAGAACATATTAACCCTCTAATAGTCAAACATAAAAGCATAGTACCTAGAGGGCTGTTATGTCCCATGGCCAATTAGCAGCATATAAGGCATGAGGCAGGATACTTTATGGCTTGCCTGCACCCGCACCATGTCACAGGCCTCGTCTCACATCTTCCTAACTTTTGTTATTGAAATCGTGATCTTTGGATTTTAAGTAGGGTGGCCAGGTATGCAAATTTTAGAGGACAGTTATGAGAAAAACAGGTTGCAGGGCTGTTAGTTTAAGAAATACAGGTTGCAGGGCTGCACTGGTTCCAGTGCAACCCTAAAACCTGTGTTTCTCATAAGTGTCCTCTAAAATTGACATATCTGCCCACCCTAGGTGGGGGGGATGGGGGGCATGAAACAGGAGTAAGTGGTGGGACCTTGTCATGGGAGAGAGGGGGGCATATAGGGATGGGGGAAAGTCTGAAGTGACCCCATTGTGAGGGGAGTGGTATAGGCATAGGGGAAAAGTGGATGTGGGCTCCTCTGGGTGAAAGAGAGTGGGGTGGGTGAGGTGGCCTTTAATGGATGGGGATTTATGTTGACATTTAGTTTTTATACCATGATAAATTTGGGTTTTGTTAATATAATGTAAACCACCCTGAGCAGTGCACTTTGGGGTAAGGGTGACATAGAAATCAAATCAAATAAATAAACAGCTTCCTGTTGTATGTGATGCTTTACAACATTTAGCTTTTACAAGTCCCACTTCCACCATGTATGCTCTGGCCACTAGTACTGGAAGGCAGTAGAGTAGCAATACCCCTCTTTTGAGGTCCTGCCCTCTGAGCTCCAAATACCGGAATTCCCACCTGTCTCTACCACACCTCAGTGGAGACAGATATCCCTTTCAGCCCTCCTGACACCTAAAACGCGGTTCAGCAGACTCACACAGAGAGCCACACCCCTAAGCCCAAAGTCACCTTACCTTCCAGCAAGGCAACACAGAACTCCCATTTAGGGTTGTTACCTTCTGCCAGGAGGAAACCTGGAGGTGGATGAATCACATCAGAGAGGGTAGGACAAAAAGACTGTCACACCCCTTTCTGACCTTACCGAGCATCATGACATGGCCAAGTTGGAAAGGAAGTAGGAAAGTCCCTATGACCACCCCCTTTCTGACTTTCGCCCTTCTCCCCACCTCTGGAAGCCCAGATTTTTTGGTTTACCCATGCATGCCCCTGGCTGACATGGAGAAATTAGGACTTCCCCCAATGTCTGGGTTAAAACCTGAGGAGGACCTGTGTTTCTCCCCATGCTGAAATTATAAACATCTGCCATGCAACAAGCTGTTTTCTCATCGTGAGAGTGATAGTTTGGAAAGTAGAATTGGTCACACACTCATGACAGCATGCTCTCTCTAGGGTTGCCACCGTTGGTCATTTTTTAACCTGACACTTCCATTTTGGCCTATGGGAGTGTCAGGTAAAAAACCACCACAGGTGGCAACACTAGCTCTCCCATAAGCCAAATTTTTCGCAGTAGGTGAGCCAGAGGCAGTAGAAGCCCCGTCTTGTCTTGTTTTGTGGGATGAATTTTGGGATGTGCCATCCTCAGATGCAGGGGATGCTCTTGGGACTGTTTGAGCCACTTGTTGTGAACTAGATCCATGCCTGTCCTGACTGGTCAAGGCCAGCTGGGAGACATTATTAGGGACATTGCTGGCAGGGATTGTCAATGCTTCCCTTGGGGAGGGCAGGGTGCCAGACTGTCTCAAGGAGACTGTGGCTCAAGAAGCCATCATTGGATGTTGGCGTCCTGGCCAACTATTGGTCTGTCTTTAACCTTCCCTTTTTAGGGGAGGTTATTGAATGGATGGTGGCCCAGCAGCTGCAGAAGCATCTGGACCCAATTAATTTTTTCGATCCCTTGCAGTCTGGCTTTCATCCGGGATATGACACTGAAACTGCTCTTGTGGCCTTGGTCGACAACCTCTCCCATGAGCTGGACCGAGGTCATAAGTACCCTGTTGATCCTGTTAGATCTGTCAGCTGCATTTGATACTGTTAATCATGAGTTGTTGGTGACTCAGCTGCGGGACTAGGCAGGGATTGGCGGGACCGTTCTTGAATGGTTCCACTCTTTCCTGACTGGAAGAACCAAATGTGTGGTTCTGGGTAATTTTTTATCTTCTCCCCGGGGCTTCATGTGTGGAGTCCCACACGGTTCTATCCTGTCCCCTCTTTTGTTCAATGTGTACATGCAGCCGTTGGAGGAGGTTGTTAGGGAGTTTGGCATACGGTGTCATCAATATGCTGATGACACCCAGCTATCTCTTTCTTTTTCATCTGACTCAGGTCTGGCAGTCTCGGTGCTTACCCGTTGTTTGACGGCTGCGGGGGATTGGATGAGGGTGAGTCGCCTGAAGTTAAATCCCGACAAGATGGAGGTAATGGTTGTGGGGAAGGCCATGGGAGTGGTGACCCCCATCATTGATGGGGTCCGTCCTGCCCTGGTGTCTCAGGTTCAGAATCTGGGGGTGCTCCTGGACCCGCAGCTCCACCTGGATGTCCAGGTGGCAGCTGTGGTGTAGGGGGCATTTCGCCAATTATATGTGGTGCATCGGCTTCGGTCGTATGTCTCGGACATGGATCTGGCCATGATCGTCCATGCTTTTATTACCTCGAGACTGGACTACTGTAATGCACTCTATGTGGGTCTACCCTTGTTACTGGTTCAGAGACTGCAGCTGGTGCAGAATGCTGCAGCTCATATCCAAATGGGGATGGGCCAATGCAAGCACATTACATTGGTGCTTCGCTCTCTACACTGTTGACCTTGCGGAGGGCATTTTCTGTGGCTGCGCCATGGCTGTGGAACTACCTCCTACCGGAGGTCTGCCTGACCACTGTTCTCCCCTCTTTCTATAGACAACGTAAGATCTGGCTGTTCTGCTGTGCCTTTCCCGAGGGAGATGGGCTGGCTGGGTTGGGTTAGGGTGGGGTAGGGGGTAATTTGTTTTACTGTGGGGTTTTTAATTGTATTATTGCTGGTTTTAATCTGTTTTAATATGTTGTTAGCTGCCCCAAGATGATTTTAACAGGCGGGGGCGGCATACAATTTTTATAATAAATAAATATTAATAAATAAATACATTTGAACTCTAGATTGCAGAATCTCAGCTCAAAGAACTATGACTGTATGACAGAAGCAAATGTTAATCTCTTTCATTAGCATAACTTGGTGCTATACAGTGTCTGTGACTTTCCCCATGAACCAGAGAAGCCCCCTCTCCTACATACAGATAACCCACTCCCTGCCTTAGAAGCCCTGCTATGGAAGGATTTATTCCAATTTGCATGTTCTCTGTCCATTCCATTTTCAGTGTCTCTCTCAGCAGGAGACACATCCCAGGAAGGTCTGCCCTGAGAACATGTTTTACCCTTCTTCCTGAAGTCCCAGTTAGAAAGCTTTCCTTCACCCAAAAAACAAGCTATGGGTGGCTCAATTCAGTTACTCAATTAGCCATTTCCCCTCACACCTTCTGAATTGGAAATCTGGGTTGAAACTAACAAATTTGGAAATCTGGACTGAAATTTTTAAAAATGAAATTCAACTGAGATAAATGTCAGGTTCTGCTCTTGGGGAAGAAAAACCAAATGCACAAGTATAATATGGTGGGTAACTGGCTTGACAGCAGCACATGTAGAAAGGAACTATGCATTGTGTGGATCATAAGCTGAACATAACATGTGATGTGGCTGCAAAAAAGGCTAATGCAATTTTAGACTGCATTAACAGAAGCATTGTTTCCAAGACAGCAGAAGTAATAGTTCCATTCTATTCAGCAATGGTCAGACCTCACCTGGAGCACTGTATCTAGTTTTGGGTACCTCATTTTAAGAAGGACAGACTGGAGTGTGTTTCGAGTATGGCAACAAATGATAAAGGGTTTGGAAAGCAAGTCTTATGAGGAAGGTTTGAAGGAACTGAGTATGTTTAGCTTAGTGAAAAGAAGACTAAGGGTAGACAGGATAGCAGACGTTGATTCCAATATCTAAAGGGCTGCAACCCAAGAAGATGACATGGAACTGTTCTGCATTACTAGAGAGGACAGAACTAGAAATGATGGGCTCAAGTTACAGAAAGGTAGATTTTGATTAAATATCAGGAAGTACTTCCTAACAGGAAGAAGTGTTTGACAATGGAACAAGCTGCCTGGGGTGGATGTAGGCCCTGGAAGTTTTCAAAAAGAGGCTGGACATCCATCAAAATCAAATAAATTTATTATACATGACCATAGGTCATTGTCAAACATACAAAACATACAAAATATTCATCATAGTATAAATAAAATAATTGGTTAATTACAGGATTTAAAGAAGAACTTGGTAAAATAAGGGGTGGGACTTGGTAGGAAATACCGGATACTGGTTTTACCAGATACCGGATCTTGGAATACCAGATTACCGGATTAGAACCGGTATACCGGTACCAGATTTTTTCCCATTGAAATCAAAGGGCAACTTTTCCCATTGAAATCAATGGGAGACAAAAGTAAAACTGAAATTACCTGTAAATTGAGATTCAATGACAAGAAAAAAACACAACTAGTGAATCTAACTGCTAACCAACCAGTACCACCAGACCACACTTTGTGCCCAGTAGCCCCCACGGCTCACTACTATTTTTTTTCCTTTAAATTAAAATAGGTTTTTTGTCAACAGCACTCAGAAGTCAAAGCCACTGTCAGGCCATCACACACAGTATCACAGGAACTGCCAGCCCAGTAGTACCCTACACTTTGTGCCCACAGCCCCCAGTAGCCCCCAGTAGCCCCCAATGGCCACCACTACTATAGTATTTTAAGCAATAGGTTTTTTTCCCCACAGCGCTGTCACTCAGAAATCATCAGATCATAAAATACTATAGTAGTGGCTGTCTCTTATACACATCTAGATGTGTATAAGAGACAGGTCCTAGACCTGGTCAGTGCTTAATTATTCTCCATTCACACCTGATTCCACTGGGTCACAGGGTTCAGCCCGAAGGCCTAGTCCTAGACCTGGTCAGTGGTTAGGTTACTTCTCCATTCACACCTGATTCCACTGGGTCACAGGGTTCAGTCCGAAGGCCTAGTCCTAGACCTGGTCAGCGGTTAGGTTACTTCTCCATTCACACCTGATTCCACTGGGTCACAGGGTTCAGCCCAAAGGCCTAGTCCTAGACCTGGTCAGTGGTTAGGTTACTTCTCCATTCACACCTGATTCCACTGGGTCACAGGGTTCAGCCCGAAGGCCTAGTCCTAGACCTGGTCAGTGGTTAGGTTACTTCTCCATTCACACCTGATTCCACTGGGTCACAGGGTTCAGCCCGAAGGCCTAGTCCTAGACCTGGTCAGTGGTTAGGTTACTTCTCCATTCACACCTGATTCCACTGGGTCACAGGGTTCAGCCCGAAGGCCTAGTCCTAGACCTGGTCAGCGGTTAGGTTACTTCTCCATTCACACCTGATTCCACTGGGTCACAGGGTTCAGCCCGAAGGCCTAGTCCTAGACCTGGTCAGTGCTTAATTATTCTCCATTCACACCTGATTCCACTGGGTCACAGGGTTTAGCCCGAAGGCCTAGTCCTAGACCTGGTCAGTGCTTAATTATTCTCCATTCACACCTGATTCCACTGGGTCACAGGGTTTAGCCCGAAGGCCTAGTCCTAGACCTGGTCAGCAGTTAGTTACTTCTCCATTCACACCTGATTCCACTGGGTCACAGGGTTAAGCCCGAAGGCCTAGTCCTAGACCTGGTCAGTGCTTAATTATTCTCCATTCACACCTGATTCCACTGGGTCACAGGGTTTAGTCCGAAGGCCTAGTCCTAGACCTGGTCAGCGGTTAGGTTACTTCTCCATTCACACTTGATTCCACTGGGTGGGGGGAGGGCAAATTTGGAGTGTGTGTGTGTGTTTTGTAAGCATGCACGCATATGGGATGGGGGGTAACCCTGTCCCAAGAGTAACCCCATCCGAACCCCCATGTCATCACTCTCCTAATGTACCGGAGTGCTCTTGGTTTAATCTCCTCTGGAATGCCAGTTGTTTTCCATGGTAGGCATTAGGCAAGGCTACAGACACAGAGATGCCTAATGGCTTCATAGGATCTGCAGAAGACCCAATGATATCAAAAGGCAGCAATGTGTCATGCAGTGCACTGCTGGCAGTGTAACATATTGAATTATTCTTCTGCCATTCCTGAGTCCAGTGTCATTGCTGGACACCTCTAGACAGACACAGTCAGACTCCAGGGTGCGGAATGATTTTTATTTCAAATCCACAGGCTCAGCTACAGATACACAGGGACCATTTGACTTCAGAGGCTCATCAGAAACAACCACTGAGGAAAAAAAGATCCCATTGCATCATGCAGTGCACTTGTTGGGGGTGGATGGCAGTAGCATTCTTCTTTTGCCTTTGTGGTCTAGTCTGTTCCATATGAGGTCCCATAGCTGGGGTGCTGGAGCCTCTGACACAGAAGGACTCAAGCCTATGGAATTATTTTTATTTTAAACCCACAACACTTGAGTCCTACCATGTCTGTAAGTGCAGTGATGGTGGTGGGGGCACATCAGATGGCTGAGGGGGACTGGGCTGGAGTTTAGGCAGACTGAGGTTGTGTGACTGTGCCAATGGCCATGGGCCAGGCCGTGTCATTGGGGAGTGGCCCCTGCCCCCTGGAATATGTTCTGCCCTCCCAAAGCCCTCTGCATGTCTTCCTGGGTGTGGGGGCAGCCACCCCACACATGTAGGGCTGATGTGTACTGTGTTGTGTGGTGTGTGACTGAGTGAAGGGCCCTGGGGTGTTCCATTCCAGGCTCTGAGGATGAAGTGCAATGGATTAGCCCTGCTGGGGTGCTCCACTCCAGTGTGTATGTACAAGGGAGTGGTGGGTGGATGGGGAGAGTGCTGCAGGAGGGGACTGGTTTGAGCCAGGCCATGTCATTGGGGAGTGGCCTCCGCCCCCTGTAAGATGTTCCACCCTCCCAAAGCCCTCTGCACATCTTCCAGGGGGTGGAGGTGGCCAGCCCACACATGTAGGGCCGATGTGTATTGTGTTGTGCGGTGTGTGACTGAGTGAAGGGCCCTGCTGGAGTGTTCCATTCCAGTCTCCAAGGATGGAGTGCAATGGATTAGGCCTGCTGGGGCACTCCACTCCAGTGTGTGTGTGAGAGAGAGTGAAGGGCTCTGCTGGGGTGTTCCATTCCAGACTCCGAGGGGTGTGGGGTAGAAGTGAGGTAGGGCAAGGGAGTGGGTAGACTGAGTGGGGTAGGGTAGAGGTGGGGTAGAGCTAGGGGGTGGGTAGATTACAGAAGAGTAGAGTGAGTGGGGTGGGTAGAGCTCGGGGTGTGGGGTAGAAGTGGGGTAGCGCTAGGGGTGTGGGGTAGAAGTGGGGTAGGGCAAGGGGGTGGGTAGAGCTGGGGTGTGAGGTAGAAGTGGGGTAAGGCAAGGGGGTGGTTAGAGTACAGAAGAGTAGAGTGAGTGGAGTGGGTAGAGTGAGTGGGGTGAGTAGAGCTAGGGGTGTGGGGTAGAAGTGGTGCAGTGTAAGTGAGAGTGATGCGCTCGACGCTCGCTTACCTGCAGCCGGCTACTTGCGCATGATGTCCAACATTGCCAACTGCACAGTCTAACACAGTCCAGTGGCTGGTGGATGAAAAAGAAAAAAATATTTTAATGCATTATTTTGTGCAGAGTTGCCAGACCCCACCATTGGCCTGGCAACTGGGAAACCCCCCACCCCCAAACCTGAACAAAAGCACAACCAAGCCAAGGCAACACAAGAGAAGTGGGCACAGTCAGTCAGGCAGCTTTCCCCCATCCCCCACTGACTGAGCTTCAAAAAAGCCTCAGCAAAAAAACCTAACACAATGGCCCCACCATTGGCCTGGCAACTGGGGAAATCCCCCCCATCCCCAAACCTGAGCAAACGCACAAGAGAAGCGAGCACAGCCAGGCAGCCATATTTCCCCCATCCCCCACTGGCTGACCTTCAAAAAAGCCTCAGACAAGATAGCCAGTGTTTAGTTGAGCAAAGTGAAGATTGAGGGTAGAGGAGAAACAATTGCCTTTTCAGTCTTATAAAACAGAACCCTCAGCCAGACACCACAACTAAAATTAAAGCCCACACCCCCCACCCCAAAACCTGAACGAAAGCACAACCAAGCCTTTCTCCCCAAACCACACTGGCAGAGCTTCCAAAAAGCATGCCACCCACCACATGCCAGCACAAGCAGGGCATTGGGACCCCCACACCCCAAAACAAGACAGGGCTATTTTATTTTTTAAAATTTATTTTTATTTATTTAAAATTTATATCCCACCCCTCCTGCCCACAGGAGAGTCAACAAAACCACACACCATGGTGGCAAGGCCACCATTCCCCATCCCCTGTGCCAGTGGAAACTATCATCATGGCATGCCCAGTTTGCCCACCATGCTGCCCAGCCCCCACAGCACATGTACTGCAGGCTACCATCACCCCCCCCACATGCTAACCCTAAGACTAGGGGTACCCACATACTACCTTCCCCAGCCACCTTGCTAAGGGCACCAAGAGGATCATGTACTAACCCACAAAGGAAGAGGGAACCCCAAACTTACCAACAGTCGCACACACACATGCCTCCAGCAATCTGTGGATCCTTCCAGTCTCCAAGCCTGCTGTAAAATGACTGGCCAAGCACAAGCTCCAGAAGGTCCCCCAGAAAGAAAAAAACCCCAAGATTATTGTCCAGCACCAGCAGCCAGTCAAGTGCCCATACCCCTAAGGAAACCTTCAGGATTGGATTACTTTTTTGATTTCAAAAAAGTCAACCAATCCAAGGCAGGGTAAAAAGGGTGCAAAATGTAACCATTTGCACCTCTGGGAGGGGGCAGGGAGGGACTAAAGTAAAAACAAACTGTCTGCATAACAAAAACCTGTGCCAAACTGCCACCTTCAGCAATTCAAAAGATCCGGTAACCAGTACCATTAAAAAGATCCAGTACGGCCAGCCAGCTGGTATTACCGGATTGCCGGTTTAAATCTGGTATTGCTGAAAACCGGTAATACCAGTTACCAGGAGAACCGGTATTCCCACCCCTAATAACTATGAATTCTACCTAATTTCAACATACAAAGGTATTGACATCATAAATCAGAAGGGACCTTGAAGCGAAGAAACAGAGACCAAGTGTTAAATGCGAGCAACAGAAATTTCATTATTTTTTAATGAAGTATCCAAAGATCTATCCCTTAAACAATGAACCAACTGACCCCAGTCAGTATAGCCAGGAACAGCTATACTGTTGGGGATGTTATAGCTGTAGTCATCCTGCATCCAAGCAGGGGTTGGACTAGATGCCCTTGAGATCCTTTCCAACTCTGATTCTATGACTTCTACATGAAGCAGAGTTGAAAGTTCTGGAATTTCTTTGGGATTTAATGAGATATGGGCATTCATCCCCCTCACATTCTTAAAGTTGGATGGAATACATTCCCACCACCACCTTGTCACTGCTATAATTACATCCACAGACTGTTTTAAATTCATTTGCTTTATCAAATATATACACCTGCTGTGCGCTGAGTTTGTTTATATGACTATTTAAAAATTTCTTTAAAAATCAAATTACAAAAAAAAGGAAATTCAGTTGCTAAAGAAACAGTTTACACCACACTATAGTTAGTCGTGCAGTTGAATAGCTAAATTAGTAGTTCTAAGGCCCATAGAGAAGGCATTGACACATTGTGGGGAGAAGAAGGGAACGGGGGTTAACAGACTCTGTGACAAGGAAGGATTAATTGTGCTTCTATTTGAAAATCCATAAAAATCTATTTTCAGGCACAAGTCACCTTTTTTTCTTAACACCTTACCTTTTATCATGAAAAAAATTACACTCATGTTATTGTGGGGTGGATTTCTACCCCAAGCTGATTTTGGCCTGGGGATTGAAATGGTGCAATAAAATGTAACATTTCTTTTACAGAAGACACACAATCTATGCCCAGCACACACACACAGACATTATAGAATCTGTTTTATGAGAAATACCAGCTCCACACATGAATAAATAACAACCAACACTACTCATTTTTCTTTGCAAAAACATTTTTTATTCAAACTACAGAAAATGGTTTTTATGAACTTTAACTATCTATATAAGTTAAAGTAATGCCCCCCAAGAGCCACCCCCACTGCCTCAGTTCTATCCCCCCATGCAACCTCTTCCAGACAGCTCCTCAGTGCCCCCCAAGAGCCAGCTCCCACTGCCTCAGTTCTATCCCCCCATGCAACCTCTTCCAGACAGCCCCTCAGTGCCTCCACTCATCCCTGTGTCTGCCATCCCCTGCATGCCTGCATCCCTGCACCCCTGCATGCCTGCATCCCCGCATGCCTGCCATCCCCTGTGCCCTGTGGCTACTTTTTTCTATTTGATACTAGTGGAAACACTGAGATATGTTCGTTGCAGTGAAGAGGTTAATTTGCCTTCCATGTCATCTTGCAGTCTGAAGTGGCCTTTAAAATTGTTGATTTGACTGCTTTTAAGCTGGGGTGGAAATACACCCTAATTAAAATTTATTAGGGTGGATTTCCACCCCAATTGGAAAATTCCATTGATGCTGAGGTGATTTTTTTCACCCCAGGCCTTTTTTTTAGTTTCTTTATTATAGAAGACAAACGGTAAGAGATATCTGGATGAAATTTGAGTATGTTATGCCCAGAGGTGCTGGTGACAACGTCCTAAAATCTCAAACTTGTAGAGCCATGAATTACCATATTTTAAAATGTCTTTTTCCAAAAGGGGACGGAAAATCTCCCCACAATGGTAGGTAATAAGATATGTATATTTAACCATCCCTGGTCACTATAAAACTTAGTCCATCCCTGAGCAGGGGCTGGTCATATAGAAGTGGCAACAGGAACTAGTGAAGGGAATGCAGTGCATGTAGGGAGGACTGGCTGCATGTTTTCACTGTTCCCTCTGAATGCTTCCCATGCTTCTGGGGGCAAGGGGTAAGATATCCAGGGCAGGTTTGAGCTCTAGCACCATCTTCTTCTTCAAACAAATTAATCATCCATGTTGGGTAGTTCTGAAATGAGTACCCATTCAGGAAAACAGGTTTGGGAAGATGCAGGTGAATGGCACACATTAGGGGTGAGGCCACACGAGTGGTGAGGTCCAGATCCCCATGAGGCCCCATGGTGGACAATAGCTGCCACCATACAGCGGGGCATGCCTGGGGAGCCAGCCAGTGGGTTGTGGGGAAGATGGGTGGGCCGGCCCCTGTCAGAGCCACCTCCACGGCTGGGGAGGGCTGTGGTGCCGGCCACACAAGTGTGCGCCTTGCTCTCCCTCCCTCCCCCAGCCAGAAATAAAGTCGGGCCCCAGGCATAATTTAGCTGTACATGACGGGCACCAGTGTCCATCACTCACAGTCCTGCCATGGAGTTCGCCATGCAGTGGGCAGGAGGGGCCTGGCCACATGGCTTGCCCTGCCCTGGGCAGCCTTACCCCTTGTAGGATAAGGTTGCTCTGTGATGAGTCCTTGGAATTATCTGAGGCAGCCAGTTGCTTGCCCTGTCCTGGGGATGCGGGGTGGGTGGGACACCTGGTGGGCCCTGGGTACACAAGCCACTGCATCATATGGCTTGTTTGCCTGCCCAGGGATGGGTAAGGCTACCTAAGAGGTGGTAGCCTTCCTGCCTTGTGTGACATCACCTTTGTATTTTAACAAACGAGTATTGCTTGAGCCACCCTTCATACCCATCCCAAAGAGGAAGCTAAGGACCCATGGTATCTCTCTAGGTTACTATTAGGAAGCATTAGGCTACCATTAAACACAGCAGGGATATCCCATCTAGATAATGCCTGCTATTATTTCATCTTGCCTATTGAGATGAAAGGCCATTTATCATGGTGTATTGAAAGCAATGTTTAAAGCAGAAAATTTGCTATGTGGACTATGGGCGGCAAACATTGTACTTCAGATATGCAACGGAATCATAAACAACAGCAGCAAGACTGATCCAGCACCGTCTAGTTGAGAACATCCCTTAAAAGCCAATTATTTCTTTATGCCCTAGGAAATCTCAGACCTCTGAATTTTGGAGAATGTGCCCTCCTGCAAAAATACTTCAGACCAGAGAGACATGGGAAACAAGTCAAGCAGCCCAGCCACAGCCAGCTGGTACTGCTTGCTGGAATCTCAAGACTTGTGCAGACATGAAATGAGGGGTAGAAATACCACCTAGTGGTATCTCATGTCCCTCCTCCCCGCCAATCCGGGCTATGTCATGATGGTGCACTCACTTCTGCCTCTTTCTCACAGTCACTCACACACAACTATGTCATGTTCTCCTCACTCTTGGGGAGGGCAGGGTCTCATTCTCCCCTTCTCTCTCATGACTGCGGGGATTTAAGACAAGAACATCCCTCTCCTTTCTAATGCCTTTACGGTGGGTGCTTTTAGACAAGCACCTCCACACCCACCATCCACCATGTTGCAGGGCTGCAGTGGTGCCTTGCAACATGTATCATGGGTGAGAGGTGGGCGGGGAGGTGCTTGTCTAAAAGCACCCTGAGTCTCAGCCTGCCACCACTGTAGCTCAACTCTGGACTGGCTTACCACTTGGCCAATCAGAAGAGAGGTTAGCCCTTGTCAGTCTCTTCCCTCACAACCAGTCTGGAAGGAAGAGGGAGCAAATATGCAGGGCTAAGCTCCAATTTCAGCTTCAACAGTTTGGGATGAGATGGTTGTGGGCTGTATGAAGCAACTACTAGCATACACCCACTATCAGCATGGCAGTCCTGCAAATGCTATTTATGGTTCTCATGAATGGCATTGTATATTAAATCACACAAATAACAGGGCATTAAAGAGTACCTATGCATGTAGCAGAGTTAGGCTGTGATCCTAAAGGACTGTGGTGCAGGTGCTAGCCCGTTGAGCTGACACCAGGTTCCTGGAGGTGAATGTAATGCATGTTGGCACAAAAGATTACCACCAGCACCATCCAGCTGTAGAGTCATGCTTCTCCTGTTAAAGGGAATTGGAATCTTAGCTGTAATATTTCTTGTTCTCTTTAATGGTGCTACATTAATGGTATTGCATTAGCATAGGTGTGATGGGGGGGTATTATTTTCGTTTACACAAATGTCAAGTATAACACATATATATTTGTATATGTGTGAACTGTATATATTTTCATGTTTAGAAAAGGGCTAAAGAGGAACGCATACCTACTTACTTAAGGGAGGCTGAATGACCTTGTCAGGAACACACAGACATTTCCAGCAGTTTTTTCACCCCCCTTTGCACACAGCTTCTAATGAAAATGTACTGCCTGACCTCTGTAAATTATTAATTTCTTCATGTTATCAGATACTATGTTGATAAAAGGACAAGAGACCCCTGTATGTACTGAATGTCTGAGGTAAAATGAATGCCCATTGATGCCCTTAAACTGTATATAGGTTTTCATCTGTTTGTTGCTGAGCTCTGCTTGGTGCAATAGACTCAACACACTTTTTAGCTACTCATGAGTACCTCCCCACGGAATAAACCATTTCAGCTTTCATTTTAGGTGCTGACTTAGATGAATGACTTTAAATCACTTACAACCTTCAGCTGATCTAAGATGTCAAACAAACTTTAAATTGGTATATATTCCGAGATGTGTGAACCTGAAAACAGGGAAAGGCTGGGATCCTTCTTCATTAGCGTGAACTTTTTAGTAGTAAGAAGGTCACACTCGATGTGTTGGGAACAAAGACAATGGAAGCCTCCTTATAGTCAAATACTATTAATTACCAATCTCAAAATAGTCCAATCGCTAACAACAAAAGGAAAATAAAGCTTTGATAAGCAGTAGCAATGGGACAGGCAATCAAATGCAGAAACTCAAACTCTGGTAAAAGAAAGGGATTACCTCATGTATTAACAAGAATAAGGAATTAAAAGAGAGAAAGAACATTGAGCTCCCACAATCACTCAAGTCATGACTCTCAAACCACTTGCTTCATAGTAATTTCAGCAAAATTTATTTGGCCTCTCAATGGCATTTCAGACGTTTATGCATTGTATAATTTCAGAGCCATGAAAAATAGGTTCAAATTCTGGTTTCCAGCTGATTAGTTCACCCTTCTGAGGAAAGGGATTGGTGTTTGTGATAAAAAATATCTTGAGGTAGGACTCAGGGTGGCACACTACACAAATACATCACAGAGCCACACACTCAGCTTCACTAACTCCATTCACAGCCCTTGTGACCTAGAGCCTTTTTGCTGGTGGTTGTAAGGCCCCCAGTCTTGGGCCCCCAGCCTCCAGGTTGCCAGAGCACCCCTCCAGCTACTGGCACCTCCTCTTCCTCCTCATCCCAAGGCTTCTAAGCTTCCAATGCCTAGGCTCTTGCCCCTTCTTACTCAAATACCCTTTGCCCTATCCCCCTGAGTTGGGTGACTGCCAGGCTGAGAAGTCACTTTACCTCGAGCCTAACACTCTCTCTGGTTCCCAGCCCTTCCCTCCAACTCCCACAGGGCTCCCTCTGAGCCATCCGCCCTGTGACAGTGGTCTAAGCCCAGCTGAGCCACAGTTCAGTCTTTCATGCCAAGGCTTGCCCCAGCCAGTTTGCTGTTTCCTGCCACTCACAGATGGGGCCAATCAACCATTACTAATTGACTGATTTGCCATCCTTGCTCTCTTAAAAGGCCCAGCCAGCACTTGCTGCTCCCTGGGTGGCTCCCCAGGAGCTTATTCCTCACAAGGATGTATCCCAGCCCCACGGTCCTGGTCTTACAAATACTTAGGGGGCATCCTGTTGCACAAGCAAACTTCAGCCTAGATCAATACATTTAGATACTGTTGTGTCATAAAATACGTTTTGGGGACTACAGATGCACACTCCTCAGAGCTTCTTGGGGCACTGGAGATTCCAGAAATTGCTCAGTCCTGCCCTAGGATGCCGGACCAGGGGTCATTCCTAGTACTTGTGCTCTCCACTAATCAGCTGCCTTTCCCCATCCCACATCAGCAGCATAAGTCCCAACCTGGGGCTTTGCACTGCTTCCCACCAATGAGTTGAGCAGGGAGCAAGTGTATTCCCTACCATACAAGTCCTAGGTTAGGACTTGCACAGGAAGAGAGTGGAAAACATATTTTGTCTGGGACAGGTAAAGAGCTAGAAACAGCCTTGCTTATTGCTAGAAAAGTCAAAAGTTAGAAGGATATGATAACCGAGTAATCCTCTGGGTTTAGTTTCTGTAGGTAAGCATTTTGAGCACCATGCATAATGCTTGAGCTGCTGCCACCACACTTATTCTGGGGATAACTGGGGACTTACAGACTCCAGCTCTGCCAGGCCATTACCTTCTATGAGCACTAAAATAGAGGAAAAAGAACAAGCTAACAACCAATATTCCAGTATGGTATTAGAGGAGCACTTGTGTGGAAAAGGGGGCTGGAGAGATTTTGAAGGTTCATGTTTTAGAGAACCTGATCTTTCAAGCAAATGAACAAGCCATGGTTCAGTGACAATCCCCATGCATGGACTCTCATTAATCACATGACCTCAACACTCCAAAGTTTATTTTCCCCTTAAGGGCTTAATATATTCACAAACCCTTCACTTCAAATGGTGTGAGTTTGTGGAAACATTCCACTCTAGAGTAGTCTCCTGGTCACTGTGGAGTTATTTATATTTTATGTCAATCATATCAAAGATGTCAGATTTTGTGCACAAGCTCATGAATAGACAGTAACCAGAAGGCATCAGCTCCTCCGACAAACAATGCTTGGAGTGGAAGAGACATCATCTGCACTTTAGCACAGATGCAGTTCATAGTGGGAGCCTTTTTGGAGGTTCCCCGGGCAAGGCGGGTGGCCACCGATGTTAGATCTTTTTCCGTGGTCGCCCCTGTGGAATTCGCTTCCGGAGGAGGCTCGGCTGGCGCCCACTCTCCTGCTGTTTCGGTGTATATGTAAGACCTGGCTGTTCCGTCAGGCTTTTGGCGAAGGGTAGGGGTGGGGTGGGGCTGGGGATAGGGATGGGGGTTTTCCCCATGTAGTGTATTTTAAATTGTTTTAAAATTTTATTATTGTTTTAAATGAAATGTTGTTCGCCGCCCCAGGCTGCCCTGTGGGCAGGAGGGGCGGGATATAAATTTAAAAATAAAATAAAATAAAATAGTCTTGGCCTGGCCAAAATAACCCCAATCAAGCAGCTGCCTAACTGAGTTAGAACAGTGGTCCATCTTAGCCCAGTATTGTCACAACCTGACACAGCAGCAGGGTTTCAAATCTGCCTCTCTAGTAGAGGCCTCACCAAGGCATCCTACCTGAGACCCTCCAGGATCCCTGGCAGAGGCCTCATCCAGGTGTGCTACCAGAGAGCCTGAATCAGAGACACCAGAGATTGAACTTGGTACCTTATACATGCACTCTACCACCCGAGCCACGGCCCACCCCACTTCTTGAGATTTACTTTGCAACAGCCAACACCTGTGTGGAGGCAGTTCAAGCATCGCTGAATTATCCATGATTTTTCTTATCCTGGTGGAAGTGGTTTCACTATTTGTAGCCCCCTCAGGCAGCTATTGCTTAAAGTTGTGCATTCCACAATTTTATCTGTATGCTCTTGAGAGATGAACTGACGGCAATAAGAGATGGCAATAAACTGTTGAGTGATTTAAGTTGCCGGGCAATAATAGGTACCTGATAGTACAGTGGATACCTTGGACTAACACTCTGGTGTGTGTCCATTCTGGCCACTATTCTTCTAATATCCAGAGGTGCAATGGTTGTCTCCACTGTTGGGTTTGAGACAGCCAGCAATGCTTCTGTAGCATTCACTCAGCACTGTTCAATTGTTTTTGCATATTCAGACCTCTGTAAGGGTAGCTGAGGCCTGGGTGGCCTGAGGATGGTGAGGACTTGCAGGATCAGGGCCCAGGGGTTCAGACCTTGCAGGATCAGGGTGAAGGGATTGAACAAGCTGGGCTCAGGAAACAATGCAGGCGTCAATAGCCCAAGCGTTCAGTCTAACGGTCGTGGTGTGCGAAGAGGCAGCCCAGCCGATCCTCTTGTTGTGCCAAAGGATCAAGCAAGCCAGGTCGGAAAGAGTCACTGCGGGAATCTGTAGCTAGGAGATCCATCCAGGGAGTAAGCATTGTTCCCAGGGGTAAGTCAGCTGGGGTCCAAAGCCAATGCAGAGGTCAAAATCAGGAAGTCCATCTGGGGAGAAGGGAGTCAAGGAGTGAGGCAGGTATGGGAATGGTGACTGGGTGGAGGGTTACTGCTGTTGAAGAAGAGGAAGGGGGAAAGCGGGTAAGAAGCAGAGAAGCCAAGAGGAGTGTGTGGAACTGCTACAAAGCACTGAGCTGCTCCAAGGAGCCTGGAACTCTGGCAGGCTAATCTAGCCAGCTACGGGTGCAAGTGGCCAATGAGGAGGCAGATAGCCTCAGAGTTCCACTAGAGGTTAACTGGGCTGCCTCAAGATTAGGCACATTGCTCAGCTGGGAGGCAGAACTGCAGTCAGAACTAGGGAGGCCCTGCCAACCTCGCTCATACTGGATGCACAGTCCGCTGCTTAGTTGTAAAGAGCCAGAAGAACATAGATGAATTTGGTCCCCATTTGGAGTTAGCCAGCTTCCAAACGATGGAGTTACTAACATCTCATTGTCATAGTAGTTATATCCTCACACTAAATTAATGCCGAGTTGTTTGCATTTATGCATTTGTACAATGTGCCATACTGGGTCACACCAAGTAGCCCAGCATTCTGTTTCTGACAGTCCATTATCACCGCAAGGGAAATTAATTACTACTGTTCAGGTATACCCACTGGCTCTGCTGAGAAGTAAATAACTGCTTATTAAATACCACCACAGCTAATTACTCTATTGTCATGTACACAAGGCCTAAAGTAAAAGTCCCAACTCACTCATAAACAAGGGCTGCTTCAGCTAGAAGAAAATGGGAATCCAACCACTTCTATAAGCATATGTGGGCACTTGCTGGCCTGGAGACCTTCTGGCCACCTTTGGGTATCCTCTCTCCATTGCTTGTTTGCATTGCTTATTGGAAATGTTAGCTTAGCTATCACACGTTTAAGTCTGGTGCTGCTTCTGGTATTTGGTAGCTTCCTTTACACCTTGTTTTGAACCAGCGCAAAATAAATTAGAAAGCAAATGAGAGCCTTCCATGCTGCCATGTCACTGTCACAAGACATTACTCTTAAGCTGTTTACAGACTGCAGGATAAAATAAGTACAATATTTGACAGGGAAGAATAAGGGCCTGGCAACCCTGATTGTTTTGCATTTCAAGGGCAAGTCTGAAACTATACTTTCACAGTCAATGAACATAGATCATTGGAAGGGTGTTTTCATAAACAGTTGTGAGGGATATGAAAATCGGGTGGCCGGCATGATGCATTAATAATCTAGTCACGCCTACAAGCCACGTGTGGGAGGGGGAAATGTTTTGAGTGTTCAAAAGCAGGAAGAGCAGAAGATAATGAAAAAGACAAAGCAGGAACAGAGGGATTAGAGAACAGGGGAGAAAACTGAATGAGAAAGAGAAATGAAATCAAAGCAGCCCCCTCTTGATAAGGAGGAGGAAAGGGTGAACCCTTTTATGATAAAAGGGCTTCCAGATGTTCAGAGGTCCTAAAAGTCACAGGTAATTCACATCACCAAAACACAACGAGCATTTCATCTTGCTTCTCTTCCCACACTGCTTGCAGTCGGAACAAATAACCCAATTTCCACCTAACGTCAGAGCTGCAATTTCCCCCCCTCCATCAGCTACTGGAGCTGGAAGAGGTCAGGGTGGTGGTGCGGGAGGCAGGGGGAGGAGCATGCCTCCCCACTGTGGGGAAATAGAAGGAGAGGTCTGTTCAAACTGGAATATTTGATGGTCCAGCTTGTCCTGAGTGACACCCTGCCCCTTAAAGAGGGCTGTGACATTAGGTCTGGGCTGCCCATTGGACAAGGTAGACACATGCATTGTAGTCTAGTGTATTGTTCCAGCTGGAGCAAATGTGCTAGCCCTGCCACTGCTCCTCTGAGGGTGAAAACAGACATGCACCGTAACTCCATTTTGGGTAATTTCAGACATGACGGGCCTCTTGTCCCTCCATGCTGAACCATGGACCTGGATCCGTCTCGGATCCCGATCCATGATCAGGCCATCCGTCCTTTAGACATGCCGGCCTGATCTCTGAGTGAGATCGGGGAGGGGGCAGGGCTATGTGGTGCAACATGCCCGCCCACGTGCCCGACATGCCCGCCCGCGGCCGCCCGCCCACAAGGAGATGGGCGGGCGTAGTGGCCAATGAGGCTGATGCACCCGATCCTGTCCCATGGTTGGGACCCGATTCCGGGATGGGGCTGACAAGCACACGTTCACCATGGCCATTGCCAGCCCCATCCCGGATCGTGGCCAACCTAACCATGATTCTGGAGGTGAGGCCGGCTTCACCTCCAGAACCGTGGTCAGTTTGATCCCCACTGGATGTTCACTGTGAACATCTGGCGGGGAGCAAATAGACGATCAAGAGATCGCCGCCACCAGAAGGGATCCACTGTGATTCAGTGTGGTGAATGGCGATCTCGTAATATCTGAAAATACCCTTTAACACTGCTTTAACATTTCTTATGCATAGGGCACCAATACAGCCCAGCAACATGCATAAAAAATGTTAAAGTGGTGTTAAAGCCGAGTTACATGCATGTCTGTTTTCACCCTGAGTAGGCCCCACCACTGCCACTGAAGAAACTGGATTGGCAGCATGGAGTCTGTCTGGAGAGGCCTAGGAGGCAATGTTCCCTTTCTGGGGACCCATTCCTCTGGGGAAGGGTATGAGTGTGGAATCTGCAATCACTGTTCTGCAGAGCTGTCAAATCTTCTGAGCTCCCCACCACTGAGAATCAATGGACAAGTCTTCCAGGAGCAGAGTTTCCATGTCAGCACCAAAAACATAATCACCTCTATTGTTTCAACACTCATACTTCAAGCCTGTGCTTCAGTGTTCCATCTGTTGCAAAAGTATTAGCATAGTGGGGCTGTTTGGTCCACTTTTGCTGTGAGCTCATTTAGATGGCTTTCAGACGTGCTTAAATGTGTACGTACAAGTGCCGGCGGCAGGACGTTCATGTAAATTAGGCATGGCTTTGATAATGACTGAAGCTTTTTTGTGGACTGACAAGTGCTCTTTACAGACCTGGTTGTTTCAGGTCAGTAAGGCACATTTGTCAGTGCACCAAAAAGCTTCAATCACGCACCAGGCGCCTTTCAGACATCATCAAAGCCATGCCTAATTTACATGAACGTCCTGTACGTACACATTTAAGCACGTCTGAAAGCCACCTCAGACTTGTACGGCTCTCAGCACTAATCACTCAGCCAGGGAAAGAAGGAAGTCCTCGCTCAGCATATTCATACAAAGTTACTTGAAACTGCAGTGTTTTTAAGGCAGAGACAATGGGAGTAGAGCCCCAGAGCAATAAAAAAGGAAAGGCAAGGATCAAGTGAGAAGGGAAAGAAAATTATCAGGATGAATGTTGCCTTCTAAAAATTGGTTCCCTTTTAAAAAGGCTCTGAAAAAGCAAAAGGACTGGGAGGTAGGGTGGGGACCCAGGTTCAAGTATTGCCTTAGTCAGAAACTTACTGGATGACCTTGAGCCAGTCACAATATTCTCTCAGCCTGACCAACCTCACAGGGTTGTTATGAGGATTAAAAAGTTATGTTTATTAGTTATATGTTAAATGCTCTGAATGCCATGGCAGAGAGGTGATATATAAAAATAAAGGTGATGATGAGAAGATACCAGACAGGGAAGGCAGTTGAGTGGCTTTGTTGTCTTTATATGCTTCTCTACAGGGTGAATTAAACCCTACCAAGAAGATGGTGGCCTAGAAATTTACAGGTATGATTTAGCAAAGAGTGCCACCTTGCCTTTAAAAATTAAATTAAAAGAAAGTTAGGGCCACATCACTAGCTATTTTTCCATACGTGATCTCCATTAACAAAGGAAAGCAAGATGATTTAACAATGAAGTACTTGACTAGAATCTATCCCAGGTGTGGGGAACTCCCAGCTTGTGAGCCAAAAACAACCCATGGCTAGTTTTTACTTGTCCCTTTTCCAATTCCTAGTTCCAGCCCTTACTTACACTCAAGCATGGAAGGAGCAGGAAAGAGAGTAGAAACGCAGATATGCATCAGAGAGCAGGAACTGGATTTGCATGGGGGTCTATGATCTGGACCTAGTCCTCTCCAGTCTCCTGTTTGGAGCATGCCCACATCCTTCCACAGTGACTCCCCACCCCCTTAGCCCTGTCTGTCCTGTGGGGCTTGTACTAACTTTGAAAATGGCTCATGGTGGAAACAGCCACCCTGATGTATACTTTTGGTAGACTTGGCAATAGCAGCTTACTTAGTCATAACTGAACAGGAAAGAAGAGGGGAAAATCCATACGTAAAATACAAACTAGTACTACTGCCTATTCAACCACAGTCCTCAAAATCATATGTTTTCCTATTCCATTTAATTAGGTTTGCTTCAGGCTCCAGCCACTAGCTTTGTTTTAAAACAAACTATTCAGGGCTTTTCTTCAATAATGGTTTAATTTTAGCTTTTGTCCCACTCTCAGCAAAACACAATTAGCTCCTGTGTCTGGTATCTGTCAGACTTCCCAGCATCTCCTCACTTGGCACTCTTCCAACATAGGTTCATTTAACACCCACAAAATTCTAACAATAGAAATCCCAGCTGGCTCTTCTCCTCTGTGTATCAGCTTATTTTGGAGAATCTTGCTTCCTATTCCACTTACTTCCGAACCATCTAGGGCCATGGGCAGTAATGCTTCCATGATACCCTGTTTAATCCAAACATATCCACTGAAACTATAGAAGCATTACAGCCCTTGGCATTGAATGGCTTTAAGTAAGTGGTCCATCTGACATAGCCACACCCCCTTTCCACACAGCATGATGCTTGGAAGAACCAGAGGGGCACAACTGCACAACTGCACCCTGTGCATATCTGGCCACCCTACTTGCAGAGAGTAGAGTGGAAATGAATATCAAATTTTATATCCACAAATTTTGTCTGTTTGGATAACCATGCGAATAAATACTCGCCGTTGAAACAAAATTCATTTTGGGGAGAGGGATACTTTAGAAATTTTAGTTATTTTAGTGCAGATATATATTTTAAAAAAACCCTGAAATTTTGCCAGATACCAGAATTCCTAGAGGAATTAAACTGGTGCCTAATCAACTGCACCACCTGAGAGCAGAGTAAGGAACTACATCCCATTTAATGCAATCCAGCCTGAACCTGTTGTAACTGATAAGATCAGGTGAGCAGGAGGCTGTTGCTCACTGGCTCTTCTCCTATACTTCTTTCCCCTTTCTGCTACGCTTCCTTGTTTGAGCAATCTGTCTCACAGACAGCTGGTTAGTCCCCACCTCTCAGTGCCAGTCCAATTTCAGACTGCTTCACCCTTCACCAAGCCCAACCCAACCAATTGTATGTCTCCCTACCCGTTGCCCAGCAACCTTCCTTCCTGCTTACATCCAGACCCCGTCCTACCCCACCCCCCATGAATGGACTTTTTGGTTTAGATCAAGGGTGGAATGCAGTGAACTGGTTCCTTTGGGGGGGTGGGTTGCTGGGAGTACATTACACCTGTGTTTCAGTCTGCACTGGCTACTACTAATAGCTTTTCAGGCACAATTTAAGATGCTGTTTTTGACCTTAAATGGCCCTGGTCCCACATATCTGAAAGACCACCTCTCCCAGTAATCTCCATTGCTATCCCTGTGGTCAGCCAGGAGTGCTCTCTTACAGGTGCCATCTAGGTTTATTTCACGAGGGCACTCAGAAGTGTTCTTGATTGTGTACCAGTATTGTGGAACTCTTCCCCTGGAAGTTCATCAGAGCCTGCACATGTTCCAGAGGCATCGTAAGACCTTTCTTCTTGGCCAAGTGTTTAGCAGGTGGGGATAGAGATTGCATGGGTGGGTGGGTTGGAGGAGATCTTTTAATATATTTTTGTGCTTTTTATATGCTTCTTATTTTGTATGCTGTCCGAGTCATAAGAGAAGGGCAAGGTATAAGTTCAAATAAATTAAATTAATGAATAATGGGAGAGAGATTCTGATATATTTGGACTAGTGGAATCTAGAGTTCCAGTTGGGACCAGGCTACAGGTCCTATGGTGGCAAGTCTGTCCCTGGCAGGAGCTGGCATTGTATGTGGATAGGGAAATTCCTTTCTCTATGCAGTAGCTTCAGCCCTGTCTGGGGAGAGACTATACATATCCCAGAGATTCTGAAATCCATAGGCCTCAACAGCACATGTAAGAATTGCATTAGATCTAATGCTAAAACTCAGTCCTTGGTTTTCCTTGGAAAACACTGAGGACCAGGGCATTTGAACTCACTTGACTGAGTTCCAAAGTTTCAAGGAAGGCCCCTGAAACTTCAGAACTTGGAACATCAGGTTCAAGTGCAGGAAAGGGAGCGTGACGCCAGCGCTAGGCCCCTACTCCCCCTTCCCTGGCCCCTGCTGGCCAGGGAGGGAATAGACTAGTGGGGCCCAGAGAAGGGAGGGTGCGGGGACCTAGTGGAGGTGGAGAGCCTGTCAGGGGAGGTTTACTTACCTTCCGAAGGGGTCCTGTGCCGATGCAAGGCCTCTTCCCCGCTAAAAAACCCCCAACGAAATGGCCCTTTCTGATTATGCTCAGCCTTTTTTAAAGAGGGTGCTGGCAACATTAATAGGCCAGCGTCATCTTTTTAGGGACTGCACATGTGCAGAAACAGTCATTTAGGCCCTTCTGAGCATGCTCAGTGGTTTTTTAAAAATTTATTTTCAAACTTAGCAGCCGGGAAGAGACCATGCATTGGTGTGGGACCCCTCTGGAAGGTAAGTAAGCCACCCCATACCCCCCTGCTGGGACCCCTACTCCCTCTTAATTACCCCAAACCTGGCCTCCCTCCCACCCCTGGCAAGTGTTTGCCAAGGGTCTGAGGAACAGCCTGATCAGTCAGACTGCTCCTCGATCCTCAGATATTTTATTATTATTATTGAGCATCCCTAATTAGATATGTTAGCTACAGCATCACTCCATAAATTCTTGTACAATTGGGGACTATCACCGTCCCTGAGACCTCTGCTGAGCAATTAAAACCCAGAGAGAAGATTATTTTGTTTAGCATCCTTTTCAGCAAAGGAAGCTTTGAATCAGTGCTGATTTAAATCACATGATCTACCAAAATTCACTGTAGTGATAACAATCCTGGCAACATTGGGAGCAAATATAACTCACACAGATTTTGTGAGAGCACAATGTGCTGTTATCAAAACCAATGAGACGGGGTGAGCTGGAACACCAGCCTGCCCTGGGGGTGGGGGCTCCCATAGCTGCCACATTTTGAGCCAGTTTGGAAAGAAGTTCAGATGACCAGTCCCCCCAGGGAATCAGGGCAGGGGGTCTGCCTTCACAAGTCCCTCCATGCCACGTGTCTCCCAAGGAGTGATCCACATGGGGCAAGACTCCCAGATCCCTGAAGGATCAGGCCTCCAGCAGGAGCTACCACCAAACAGCTGATTGGGGTGGGTGGGTCCCAGTGGAGTTCATTCACTCCAGCTGTCAAACAGCTGAGGGGGGGAGGGGGGCTGGAGGAGCATGCTCACCCTGACTGTCAAACAGCTGATCGTAAGGGATGGAGGAGCCCCTTCCCCCATCAGATGTTTGGCAGTCATGCTCCCCCCTCCCCAATCAGCTGTTTGATAGCCAAGGTAAGTGTGATCCTTGGACCTTGTCTTGTGGTGGGACTGCATGGGCCAACTTTACAGGAGGCAACCATGTGGTCCCACGTGAGCCCAGGAGGGGCAACAGTAGCCTGCCAGTGCTGCATCATCAGCCTTCTCCAGCCAATGCATCCTGTAGCAGCCAGGCACCTGCCCCAAGGCAGCAGTGGGCAAACATCTGGCAACCACCTAATTTATTTATTTATTTTATTTCATGGTATTTTTATGCTGCCCCCTCATGTCCACAGCCAAGAGGGAGTGCACAGGGCAAGGAAAGGGTGGCAAACAGTGGAGGCTGTCTCTTATACACATCTAGATGTGTATAAGAGACAGCTCTAAGGCTGCTTTTAGATGAGCACTGCCTGCACACGTCTGTAATCATGGGGCCTGTTAAAGTGCCGTGGGCAGGGTTTAGATGCACCATATTTCTGGCCACATATTCTTTAAGAATGCCAATTAAATACCTCGATATTGAGGTATTTAATTAGCGCTCTTAAAGAATGCATGACTGGAAATACGGTGCATCTACAGTGTGTCTAGCCTCATCTAAACCTTTCCTGCGGCACTTTTACAGGGTGTGTGATTACAGGCACGAGCGGGCAGCTCTCGCCTAAAAGCAGCCTTATTAAAACCCCACAAAACTAAACACCCCAATCGCCTCCCCATGATCTATCCCTGCCCATTGAATGCCTGGCCAAATAAAAAGGCCTTACCCCACCTCTGGAAGACACTCAACTAGGACTCAGGTGAGTCTCCAAGGGAAGGGAGTTCCAAAGCCACCGATTGACAGGAAGCTGACACGCAAACTCTTGTGGGCTACCGTCTCATTTGTTTCCACCCCAAAACTGTTTTCTTTCACAATTGCCTATATGAACAATGAGAAGTGATACCAGGGCATTCTCTTCTCTGATCATTGCAGGAAAACCATCTGTGATGATTCCAGTAAGTTTATGCAAAAACTCCATGTGACCAGAATTTTGAGGTTCCCTTCTCTCTGGCTGCCACCCAAAGGATCACTGGACCAACCACAACTTAATTATCCTGCTTACAATAACTACTGGGCTTCACTCTCCCCAGCTCATAAGGGTTTAATTCTTTGTAGCCTGTGTCTCAAGGCTCCACCATCATCAGAAAAGTAAATGGGCTAGGCTCAACTTGGTGTTAAAACCAAGATTCCCCAGTTAGTATTGTGCCAGTAACCAGTGCCACAGAGACACCAGCTTTATAATGAACAATTTTTATATTATAGCTAAAACAGATAATATAGGTTTAGAGTAAATAC